>NNCF01126016.1:72994-128914 GCA_002313205.1 Laupala kohalensis
GCAATATAGAGATACTTTGAAGTGAACAGCTTCAAGTATTTTCTGTTCTTGTCAGCAATCAAGCCAGGGCAAGCAATATTCCTAGCCATGAGCTATTTATCGAAGGGGTTTTTGTATTATTCTTTGTACTAATTGTTATTAAATTATTTGTACTTCTCCTTTTATTATTTTATATGGTTGTAGTTATTATTACAATATTTATTACAATTATTAACTATAATTGCATTAATATATGTATTACAGGTAATATTGTTTTCTGCAACATGATATACTGCAAGTGAGGTCTAATGTCTTTGTTTGAAAAATTTAGGGGCATCCAGGAGATAAAGGGATGACAGGAACCCCTGGACTTCCTGGCAAAGATGGAGAACCTGGTCCTAGAGGTAAGGGAACATAATTTATCTTCCACTCCCTATGTGTATCTTCTCCAACATATTAATATTTGGACAGTGTTACACATGACAAGTAAAAAGCAAAAAATATATCTTAATCGCCCCTAAAAGATCATTAGTTGTCATTTATTTATTAATTTTACTAGAACACGCACCAAAAATCATTTTGAGATTTAATTGAGTCATCAGTTTATAGTTAATTAAAATTGTAACACTTAATCAATACAATTCTACCTTGGCAGCATTTGCTAGGTTTTTCTAACAATAACTGCAATAATTTCCCAACAGAATGCATTATCATGATTTTTAATAATGTAATGTACCATGACTTTTTAAAAGAGTGCTAAGTCTAGTAATGCATAACACTGCCCATTTGTCTCTGAATGCTACCTGAGAACTTCTTAATATATTTAAAAATAAGTATGATTGTGAGTCTTAAATGAATCATGAAACATCAAAGAGTTCGAAACAAGGATTTATACATTACTTTCGTTGATTTAAAAAAAGCATACGACTATCCATCGAGTCTCTATTAAAAATCCTTAAAGAATTTGGTTTACACTGGAAATTGGTTAATCTCATAGGTATCACCCTTATGAACACTAAATCAAAAGTTAAGTTTAGAAGTGCACTGTCCAAACCATTTGAAATCTGAACTGGACTTAGACAGGGGGATGGACTATCCCCATTACCATTCAACTGTTTATTGGAGAAAGTCGTGCAAGAATGGAATAAGATATGTCCAGTAAACATTAAGATCAGCAAAAATATCAAACTTAGCATTCTAAACTAATTAAAACTTTGTAGGATTACAATTTGTATTTGGTCCAATTTAAGTGGGTGTAAACTATGTAAATAAATAATAAGAATGATGAATATATTCACACATGTTATCTCATTAAGTTATCCACTTACACTCTCATCATGTTTCTCATCAGTGCCATTTACAAGTGGGGGGAAAAGGGGGGAGTCAGGCCCTCCCCACAAAAAAAATAAAATAATTATGTAAACATATTTTTAGAATACAAAATTATTGCAACAGTTAGTCGGTACACACTAATTATATTTATTTATAATAATATGCTAATAATTATTACTATGAATAATCAGCATGTACATAAAATGAAACTTAACAACCTATAGCAATAATGCTAAGTTAATATTAATAACAACACTCATAAGATTTTAAACATTTCTTTTTTTGAATTGCCATTTATGAACAGTAGAAGTTAACACTTTTCCAATACTTCTCCACAATATTTATTATTTGTCTGTATGACATTGACAAAAATGCTATTTGTGTAAATTGGAAAAGTTTCCGGAGGGGACCCCCCAACCTTCAACCAGATACTCCCACCCCTCGAACCCATATCCTCAAAACATTACAGCTTCTCAACCATTATATTCTGACAAGAAAATAATTATAGGACCACTTGGTCGTGATGGCAACCCTGGCCTCCAAGGAATCATGGGACCTCCTGGTGCCAGAGGTCCTCAAGGAGAAGAAGGTCGAGGAGGTCCCCCCGGTGCTCCAGGGAACCCTGGGCCTCCAGGCCCTGCTGGAGAGCCGTTGGGCTATGACGCTGCAGCCCTTGCAGCTCTCCTTGGACAAGGGCAAACTAAAGTAAGTTTTTCGAAATTTCTCACATTTATCATAGGTAGAAATATTGACAAGGCAATTTACAAGGATAAAAAACCCTCCAACAAAACACAATCATTGATAGTAGTGATTGTAACAAATTATACAACAATAGTTAAAAAGAAGAAATACAAGCATTTAAAAACATTTTAGTTATATCAATATAAATTTATTGTCAAAAAACAGTACAAAATGCGTATGACAACGTGGAGGACAATAAACTAATTTACTCTCCGGAAGCAAGCAAGGGACCATCGCATCAATTCCGATCAAGGTCCCTAAGGCAGAGGCGGATTCAAATATTTCAGCAAAAGTTCCTAGATAAGATAAAAAGTTAGCTGCGAGTTATTTATACATATATAATGTCAATATGTTTGTAATTTAACGCAAATATGTTTGTAAATTTACATGTACAAGTTATTATCGAACTATAGATTATTATGAGTATAGTGTTTAAAAATCATAAGAGTTGAAAAAANCCGGAGCAAAACCCGGGCCAGGATGGGTTATAAAATTATCAAATTATAAAATAAAAATCAGCAGTATCAGCTTGTCACAATGAAACCATAATTCTTTATCATTTTTCTTAATATTCTTCCTCAGGGACCTGATCCTCTAAGTGGCGATGAACCAGCTCGAATTTTCGGTGCCGATATCAGCGATGAAGCACGACGTGAATTAGTCCTGAAAGCATACGAACATCTGAAAGCAACATTCGAAAGATTCAAGAAACCTGACGGCCAGAAATCATCACCCGCCAAGACATGCAGAGATCTGTTCGTGGCTTACCCTGAATCAGCAAGTGGTATGTTCCGGCACAGAACAATAATGAAATAATTTTTTTTAAATGTAAGTCACAATTACAGTATATTTACATTACAATTAATAAATGTTTTTAAATTTAGGTGAATATTGGATCGATCCTAATGAAGGAGACATTCGAGATGCAATACTTGTGTATTGTGATGCAGACAAGAGAGCAACATGCCTGTATCCCAGTCCCTCATCAACTCCAGAAATCAGCTATACGGGAGATGAGCCTGAGGTTTGGGTTAGTGAAGTGGATGGAGGCATGAAGGTAACGGTCAATTAATTAATAGTGATATCCAGCACTTGATATAGATGACACACATTTTTAAATATTTACTCTTTTATGTTTAATCTAGAAATCATCTTCAATTAACATAATTTTTATGAATCAATATTGACAAACAAAACATATTTAGTAAAGTTGAACATTTCACTGAAACATTTATTACAGGTAGAAATATTGTTTATTTGAACTTCATTGTTTTATAATCAACTCGCTTTACTCGCTTGCTGGGTGGGATTTAATATGCAGACACCCATTGGGGCTTCCTTCAAATGTGTTTCCAACACGTTTCAAAATGGAGTGAACACAAGGATCGGTCCTTTCTGCTTCTTACACTTTAGTGCAGCACAGGGAAGATATGTGGGGAAATAATCGTTACTCTCATTCTTATTTTTCTATTATATGGTGTACCATTTAAGATAAAGGTGAGCAGAGAAGTTTCTTTAATGTTAAAATTATGCTCAATGCACTTTTGTCATAACTTATGGTTTGCCAAGACGGTCTATGTCACTTCCACATACGCACAACATTCTAACATGTTATCAATATTTGTATTTTGAGTTGCAGCTCACATATTTTTATCACATAGTTTAACCAAGAGTAAATGCGTCCACCTACAAATGAATCTCAATGAATGATATCAAATACCAAATGAAAATTCTGGATTATGCCATAAAATGATGCTATTGTAATTAAAAGAAATACATAAGCCTATTTCTGGAAATCTTGCGGAAACCGGCTTTATGAGCATTGATTCACATAATACTTATAAAAATCTATGAGGAAGTTAATAAAATTAAGAATGTGTCAGTTATTCATATGAGTCTGCATAATTTAAGAAAAACTCTATAAAAATAGCACATATTTCAGCAATTTTCATAAGCACATAATCACATTCAATTTAGAAGTATAATTTTAATATCAAAAATGCATTATGTTCTAACCCTACATGAGTTGCTTTGGCTGTTGGGTAGCTTCAACATTAAGTTGTGCACTACTTGCTCATGTTATTTTTCTTAAAAGAGGAGGAAGTAGTAAATATAAATTACAATGAAAATTAACAGCAAATATTTAAGTGTATTTCTGGTTTTTAAAACATACTAAAAATTATCAAAAATTTTCCTAGAATTTCATATTTTCATTAACAAGCAATAAAGTCTGTCTAATAAAAAAAAACAATATCTATTCAAGTACACAACCAACTCCTAAATCATCATCTTGATCCTATTATTCTTCAGTTTTCGTTAGGTACGAAATGATCAAATGATAATTTGTTTGCTAATAGATAGTGATTTAATTTTTAGATTCCTCACAATCTTCACATTAATAAAAATAGAAGAAGAATTTGTTGTACTTGTGAATAACTTCTTTTTTTCTTTGCAGATGACCTACAAAGCAGACAGTAATCAAGTTAGCTTCCTACAACTTCTTTCAAAACATGCTCAACAGAATCTAACATATCACTGCAAAAACTCTGTTGCATATTTTGATGCTGTTAAAAGAACATACAGGAAGGGCATTAAACTTCTATCCTGGAATGATGCAGAAATAACACCAAGAGGGAATCAAAGGTTCAGATATGAAGTTACTGAGGATGAATGTCGTGTAAGAAACACTTTCAATAATCTAACAAAAAATTACGTATTAACATTACATCATTCTTGAGTAAACTCAGTTAAAACAATCAGAGCAACACAGAAACTATCACTCATATAGTCACCCATATAACAGTTAAAAAAATATTAGTTGGCAGTGCCCTTATTTACGACAACATGTATTAATAACGTACAAACACTTTAATAGTTCATACTTTTACATAACGTTTCGGGGATGTATGTTCTCCCTCTTCAGATGTATTTTATATTTTTTATTAAAAACGAAAGACAACATTACTCTTATCTAGTTAAAAGAATAATTCCAAAACTGTCTGTACAACAATAATTAAAAAGCAACAACTCATAAATAACTTTCATAACTCCCCAGTTTCCATAAATTCAGTTTTGTCAAGTCACTTAGTTGAGTAAAAGGATTGAAATTATGATCGGACATTCATTTCAGAGACTCAAGTCACTAGCGACAATGGAAGCAAAAGATTCTGAAGCATGATCAGCTATGGGGAAACTTAAGTGCATTTTGCAGAAATCAAAAATATTTAAAATAAATTAAATGGTCTTGCAGGAAATTTTAATTGACTGAGCAAATGTTATGGATAGAAAAAGCTTTCGTTAATCTATAAAAATTTATTGTGAGATTCTATCTTTATTTAATAAATTTTTGACTCCCTAAGATGTTCTCATGTTGCAAATAATAATTTAAATTTAGTAAAAAGTTTTAATTTTTTCTCAAATTTGTATTTATCAATCTCACAAAGGATATTTCACTTCCTTGAACCGCAACATGGAAAAAATAATTTAACTAAAAACAGCATATAATCTAACCGTGAAAATACTACTTCCATTTAAGAATACATTAGTTGAGAGGGCAACCCAATGATCATTTAATTGTTTTCCCCCAGGGAAGATCTTTTGATTGAAATATTGATTGAATATACAGCAACTTCCGACTTATTAATATACAGTTCATTTAACACTGATAATTTAAATTATAATTCCTTAAGTTAAAGTTCTTTTTAACTCACCAATTTTCTTTTATTGGTTTTCAGTTCAAACGTCCTGAATGGGCACGCACCACTATTACCTACGCCAGTGACAAAACAACTCGCCTTCCATTCCTGGATATAGCAGTACGTGATGTTGGGCAGGCAGATCAGAGTTTTAGAGTAGAAATAGGACCTGTGTGCTATACATGAAAGAAGATTAATTGAGATCCATCTCATTGGATAATTTTGCATAGTGTGAATTATTTGCAGGTGCTGTGTTCCAATAATAATACTGTAAATATTGAAAACCACAAAATTCACTTAAAATTTTTTCCTTGTCACTCAATTTATAATGTGAGAGAAATTAAGGAACACTAATTCACACATGTTCCAAAATTGAACTGTTGATTAGAAATAAGTTTACTTGGTATAAATGAGAAATCATTAACATTCACAATCATCTTTCTCATCTGGAATGAATGATGACTCAACTTTAACACAATAAAACCCACTGCCATACAGAAAATAATTTTTCAATGATACAAATGTAAGTGGTGTGTCAGGAGTGACGATCTTGAAATTCAAGAATTAGTAGTATGAATTTGAAAAATGTTGCACTCTCTTGCAAAACATAAAATATGTATATTTATACTTCTATAGAAAATTACAATTTTTTCTTCTGTAAATGACAAAAGAAATTATGACAATTTTTCCTAATCCTTTGTTTTATTACACAATTTTATATATTTACTGAAGTAGAATTAACAATAAGAACGTAATAATGGACACATGTGACTTACTAGAAATTAATCTGGAATGAGCTCCAGCTCCAATCCCAATTTAGAAAAGGAATATTGTACCATAGTAAACAATTTTCATACAGCCTACGTTAAGTCAAATTGCTCCTAAACAAGAGCTGTGAAACCATGCACAAACTTCCCCATCCACATCTCTCAGTCTTCACTGTAGGGCAGAGAAAGGAAATTTAGAAACAGTTTTTAAGATTTCCAACATTCAATGACATCTTTCACATGGAGCAGCAAATACAAATAATGTGAAAACAGAACTTGACAAATAAACTGAGAATAACTCAGAATATTGTGAATAATTGACGGATGAGTACTCTAGATAAATTTCCATTGTTTTCAATCATTGAATTTTCAAAAATCAGTTCTCACAAGTACTTAACACAGTGATTTAGTACGAAAATTTTGCAATCCAATTTCTCATTTTCTCAAAAATGTGAACATAAAAATGATTTGGGCAATCAGATTTATATTTCTGGCTTCTCGTAACATCCAGATAAGTATACTTAAAAAACAGCATTACTAAGTGCTCGTCACTCAAAATTAGATAATTCCTCCAGATGAATTAGGTTAAGCATTATTGACCTATAGATTGGATTACATATTACATTCCATGTTTTCTGAGTTTTAATTAATTCACTTCTTATTGCCAAGTTGTTAAAATTTAGTACCTAAGATGCTGTATCCCAAGACTTCAGTATATCAAAATATAGTCGCCCCACTTATTTTAGGAGGCAAAATTTAGAGAGAGAAAAAAAGGAGTAAAATCAAAGTCTTTTGTGAAGGGAAATGCTCATTCAAAATTCCATGTGAAGTGATTGGCTCTGGAAAGTATAATCAGAAGGTCTTTTAAAGTGAAAAGCTAACTGCTTCAGTTCAACTTCTCTTGAAATCGCCACATCCACATGGAGTTCAGCTCTACTTCAAATTCACGTGCCGCTGCTTTATTTCCATGTGTCTGAGTATAATTTGGCAGTATAGCACTTTAAAGTTGGCGTCAAAGCATCTGCAATCACCCAGTTTCAGTTGTATCGAAGATCCTCGTCTCTCAACAATAGTGTGTAATCAGTCATTCCTAGACGACATGAATCAGTTCGGTTTTCACTTTGAATGAGCGTCAAATCCCGGCATCATCGATCGATGTTCTTTGTGTAACATTACATATACAGCTTGTGTTCGCTTAACTCGTTTTCACTCACGAAACTTCGAATCAGCAGTTTCCCCATCCTAAACTCCAAATATAGACCCCCCACAGATCTTTGGGCAATTTTTTTCAGACTATATTCAGGTAAATATGGTACTTTTGAGAGATGTTTATAGTGCACTGGTTAACTTTTTCCCAGAAAAAAAGAAAAAAGGGACTGAATATAAATCAATATACTACATGGAACAGTTCCATAAATTGCATTTAAAATAATTACATGCATTGTGGTCTTATAAATACAATTAAATGTAAAAAAAAAATAGAATAACTGATATTGCATGTAATCAGTTTAACCATTTTAAAGAAAGATTAAATTTTAAAAACAAATTTCCTAAACAATTTAAGTTTTTGAGGAAATGTATGTTCTTAAAACTTACATTTTTGAGAAACATTAAAAAAAAAAGGAGACAAATTAATGCTCATTCCCAGACACCACTCCCAAATGGCAAACCTGAGAAAAGGCCTCACTTTTATGCATCAATACAGTTTACTGACACAAGTCTTCTCATAATTTATATTCCTTTCCCCTCCGTTATAGATACAGGAGACACTTAACACTAACGCACATTAATCAACATTTAATTCCTTCAGGTACTATCACTGAAACATTTGATAAAAGTACAGGAGGAGAGTTGTGAAGAAACCACAGGAGGGTGCACAGAAGCAAGGTTCAGATGTGCAAATGCATGAGCATTGCCTCCACTTTGATAATCTACATAAATCATACAATAAGAGGCATGGAGTGGGGGAATGGATTTCCCCCTCCACAGCAAATAATCTTCACAGATAGTTTCTTCACTCATCTCTCCTCCAGTGCAGGGCGAGTGAAAATGTATAGTAAATTTTACAGTAATTTCCACTTTTACATACATGCTTTTAATATTTATTTAACACAAAAGAAACAAATTGCAATTACATGGAATGAAGATATACATCACATTTTTTTAAATGTATGACAACATGTGGTAATATGCAACAGCATGGTACAATGTTTATAAATATTTTCTTGGTAGAGTAAGAGTATAACAACAACAATAGTATAATTACCAAAATCTATTATACAAACTTCAACTACTAGATAACAAAATTGTTCAGTTTAAAATTAGAAACAAAGTAAGCATGAAACAATGCCACACAATCTAATCCCAAAATCGTATCAACAAATGTTTAGAGAGATTATTCAAGCATGTACATGGATACTGCATCTAAAAAAAAAAAAAAAATCAATTCATAATACATTGGAATATCAGCATATAAATATGCAGACTCAGATCTATAGATTCTATACAATAATGAACTTCTCTGGACAAAAATCAACTTTTATCCACCAAATTACCAAAAATTTTTCTTCCATCTTTTCAATCTTGGATCAAAACACAATACATTCAAGTCATGTATAATTATGTCATAGTTTCTGTTAAATATGTAATTAACACTATTTAGACTTCACATAATTCTAATCTGTATGTATAATACACATTTATTTTACGTTAATTATATTAATAGTTCTATTTGGCATTACCTTCATTATCACCCATAATGACTACATGCTAAAGGGCACACTTTGTCGGGTAGAAAATCACAAAATCAGGAAAATATAACCTCAAATAAAGAAATTTCTCTGAAATTCAAGTAATTTCTACCATCCATACCATGAATAGCCATTACAATACTTCTGAACCAACATCTTCCAATCAACTTCTGAGTTTTGTGCTTCTTAAAAGAGATGCAACTGACATTTAATGCAACATCTAGAATTATTTACTGCTTATTACACTTATTCTCCAGAAATAGGCAATTCCAGCAATACATGTACAGAGACATTAAGCATGCCCTTTTTGATAACTGATTAACAATATTAACTATGATTAAAAATTTTAATCTTCTTGTTGGGCAGCACTTTCTAGAATTACTTCAAAGGAAAATGGCTGGAAATTATATCCAAGACCAGCATAAAATTTACTCTGAAACTCCACCCTGTCAAAGAAAGAAATGCAATAAAATCTGGCAAATATTTCCATTAACATCATTTGCAACTTATAGTGGAACCAAAAGATTAATTTCTTATCTTTGTGAACTCTATAAGTTATCAAAAATTCTTACCAGTGAAGACGCAGAGTGTGAAGAAATGCTGAAAGTCCCTCCATAAGTACAAGAATGCCAACAGTTAGGACAGCCCAAAAGGCAAAAATAACCCATACAGCTATTCCTCCAGACCAACCTGGGACCTTCATTGCATTTCCCAAAACCATAGACCATAATACTTCTGACAGTTCTAAAAGTACAAATAGGGAGAAAAAAATCAAGTACAGAAATAAGTCTCAATATCAATACTCTCAAGGGACCATGAACAAAATTAGGCAGGTAAATAAGAACGGTAGAAATTGAATCAGATTAGGAAGAAAATATTGCATCATCATATTCTCAATTTTTGTAGGCATCTTCTGAATAATTTTAAAAATAAGTTATATCCTACAACACGACCTACTAACCAAGAAATGCCTGTATAGCAATGCGATTTCTTTTTGTGAACAAAACAGTGTAATCGATTCGGCAGAACAGAGTTAACCTTCAAATTACAATGCATTGTTGTTAATAATGGGGATATATTAATAACATCTATGTCATGAACCACTGCCACATTGCTTTTACACAAGAGATAAACCCGTTTATGTTAATAAAATTTTGTGAAAAGTTAAAACCATGACCACAATATATTCAGAGGACAAACTACAATATTGTAGTATAAGTAATAAATTCTTTACTTGGTAGATAAACATTGTGTGACAGAAACAACAGGATAAAAAAATTCATAAATGTAAAACACAGGTTATAAATACATTGTATATAGGAAAACTGAAAGAATTTTAAAAACTTGTCTTAGAAGGTGGAAAAATATGTTTAACAGAAGTTCATAAAAATAAGATCATAATGTACTAAAGTTCTTAGGTCAAACAAATTATCCTTAGCATTTTATGTCTTTTTAATGTCCGAGTAATATCATTTAACTTGATTTGAAAAGATTCTCGGTTACAAAAAAATATTGGAACACTTACGTGCGTGGGCCAAGGACAGAGCCCAGAGGCGTAGATAAGATGCAGTGTGTGAAACAGAACCCAGCACGTACTCAATGGTGTGAATCCCTTGATGGATCATCATTTCACCGACACTTCCGTGATCTTCCTCTTCTTTATGAGGAACTGCAGGAGTTTGATTTTCTAAATCAGGGTTTTCAGTTTCAGCGCCAGGGGCATGGTGATTACTTGAGTTAGCGAGCTGTAACCAACATGAAATTTAATCCAAAATAGAACAATCAATCAAGCTATTAAATACTAACTGTAAAATATCGGGCATCACCTTAATTAAGTAGTTAATAATTATTTTGTGATAAGGTTAAAACAAATAAGGAACACATAAGTTAATAGAAGAGGAGAGTTTGTAAATACATTAAGACTTAGATTCACCTTATCCCTTCTCCTGAAAAGAGCCACATAAATTTTCCAAATATTGGAGTTAATGAAGAAGGACATAATCCTGAACATAGTCTAAGAAAAAAACACAGTATATTGTCTGATTACACTTACAGGTACATGTTGTTTACGCTGACCTCGTATTATCAAAAATGGTTTTGCAAACAACATCCATGGAATGCAAAGTAGAGCAACTACAACAAAAAGTCTCTGGAGAAATCCCTGAAAAACAAAATATTATAATAATCAGAAGAATTTATTGAAATTCCCCAGGCAACAGAAATTCCCCAGACAACAACATTTTATCGGACATTCATCCATCAAAATTATTTTTGTTTTCCACAGAAAGCTACAATCAGTCTAAAAGGAACACTTTCTGACAGAAAAAAAATATCATCATAATTCTAAATTAGCACACTGTACAAGTGCTAGTGATGCAATTTGCCTCAAGGAAACTAGCCAACATTCCCTCTCACTAACTTTCTACAGAAGTATAATCTGCAACCAATACTGTCCATTAAGAGCTAACCATTAAAGAAAAATTAACAACTGAAATAATGCCCTTCTAAGTCTACAAATATGAAAGAATAATAAATTGCAAAACATTCAAATAATACTCATAACTCTGCTATTATAATAAATCAATTGCACTGTCATGCACGATAGATTAGACGTAATCTTACTGGAGAAACTAGACAAACAGCTGTTTTAATAGATAGTCTGAAAAAAATACACTAAAGAAACCCAACATCAGGAACTCGCTGAAGATCTCAATAGTATTTGAAGGTCAAACACTGAAATATGTCGCAAAACTTCTATCTACAGAAGTCATCCCCATAACAATAAGAAATAACCTCAAAGAATTGATTAAACAAAATTATTTATGAACTATAGTACTAAACACAGCTAATAATATTAGAAAATTTTTAAACATACAAAAACATGAGAAATTTTAATATTTTCCAAGATGCTATCTAACTAAATCACAATCTATTCTGGTTTGTCTTCACCCAGACATTAATCAAGGTCACTTGGTTTGCTCATGTCCCAGATGAAGTCTTCCTGGATTATTAGTGGATATAGATAAAAAGAAAATTATTGTCATAAACAATTTTAATATTTTTTTTTTTTTTTTTTTTTTTTTTTTNGGGGCTTTAGGGCTCGTCAAATTTTAATAATTTACTTCCTCACTACTATTCCCCCTCTTTTTTTGGTAGACTTACCTGACCAGAAAACATGTACTCAGGACAATGAGGCAAAGGTGTTTGCTTTTTAAACAAGCACATGTTGATGAAAGTAATCAGAATAGATGGAGCACAGTAAGGTTGCACAGATTCATCTGAAACCAAGAATTTTGTAAAAACCTTGAATACTAACAATAAAAATAAATAAATAAATAAATATACATTGTGGTTCCCACCTGCATTATGAGCACTGTATTTCACCCACTTGACAAACATAAGAATACACATCCACAGAAATAGAACACACAAGAAAACAACTTGGGGGATAAATTCAGTATAAACATTCAGCTTTCTTCGGAAGTACCTACACAAAAAATAAATACAAATTTAATAAGTAAATGCACCCAAGCACAAAAAAATAATAATAATAATAATCCAAAGGTGTAAAATAAGGAGAAGAGGGAAAATTTACATAATTATGCCTGAAAATACTCACTGGTTATTCCAGAGACTCAATGAAACTCCAAATAACATATGCAAAACTCCAAAAATTATAGACACTTTCATTTTGTAAGCATTTAAGAAGATAATTTTATTTCCTGCAACCTAAAAAATAAAATGCCAGATAGACACATCTTATAAAACATGTATAAATTTACAATTTGGTAACAGGAATGGAGAGAGGGGACGTCACTTTACTCGGTAATTATCTTAACAATGTGCTGTTTGTCTTTAAAAATTCAGTCTGATTATTTTTTAGACAAACCTTGTATTTGCCTCTGTTTCAATTAACAAAAACATGAAACCTCTTCATATGATGCCATCCATAAATCACATAAAGCAAAAATTATCATTTTTTAACACTCCCACTTCCACTCTACCAAATTACACCTTTAACAATACCTCTTACCCCCCCCCCATAAATAATCATCACAGACGCCAGCACCACATTAAGTGAAGGGACCCTGGAATCTAACCCAGCACCAAGAAATGCATTATGCAGCAAGCTTGGCAGGAAATTTTGATGGAAAAATACAAATCTTTAAAATAATATTTGCTAAAATTTTAGGAAACTTCAACTTTTTCTTAGATCTTTAAATATTTATAATAAACAATGTATACAATTACTTGAAACTTTTGTAACGGGCAATGAGAAGTGAGGATAACATTTTAGAACCACATCATTATCTTCAATACACTGTTACAAAATACTTTCGTTTCAAAATCTATGAACACACAATTAATTCACATTTGTATACACTACACAGCATTACCAGAAGATAAAAATAACTACAAAACATTTCCAGGTACCACAAAGAAATTATTGCATACAATAACTTCAATGTAATGTTACATATGAAGCACATTTGGAGGGAGATTTTCAGTATCAGTTGATTTTAACTGATTACAAGAAACAGACACCTAAAAAAAGTATATTATTCTAGAATGGTACAACTAGGATTAAACTTCAGAGAGGGAATGATAATTATATTGTTTAAATACCAAACTTTAAATGAAAATACATCATTCAAACATAACTAACATCATTGAATGAATACACAACTAAAAATTAGTGGTAAAACAATAAATCTGAATAGCAGATACAAGCCATTTTTTTAATAAAAGAATTTTTCTATGAATGTAAAAAAAGCTTACCTGCCAAACAGGGTCAATACCAATTGGATAAGGATGATTATAATAATTGTACTTTGGATCCAATACTAAATTCTTATTGTCTTGAAGAGTAGATTTATTGTAGCTCACAAACCAGTTTGATCCAAAAATATTTAATGATTTTGAGAACACATCATTATATATTAGTCCAGTATACATCGAAAACGCACCCATTAACAAAATAATATATCGACCACCAAAAAATATATTCCAGATCTAAAAGAGAGATGTACAAATATTAATAATAATGCATGTGGCCGAGGAACATTCTAAGAAGGCTGAGGAATGCATATGGCATTCTATGAATAGCAAATAATAGCAATCACAATATTTTTTCCCCTTTATCTGTGCTTTAAAATAAGAATTTTCTGCTTACAGTACGGATCATTATGACATTAAGTCATATCCAACACTTTTTAAGATAATAAATATTTTAATCGAGTTTTCAGTGCATGAAAGAGATTGGTGGGAATTGTGATGGAAATGCATGGCCAATAGGTTATGTGAAGCACGCTAATCTTTTGTAAGGGTTGCAGATGGACTGGAAATATGAGAAGAAGTCACAGCTGACATATTTTAAGAGAGAAAAATATTTCAAGAGAAATCATGGTTTGTGAGTAAACATATTTCCAATCATGAGAACATGAAGCAACAGGATTAATTTAAAAAGCCAAAGATTGAGAAAAAAGGTGAGGATGAATCCACGTCATAAGATGACAATGATTTAACTATTACACAGAGAAAAAAAATTACTTCTCATCTTCAAGTAACAAATATTAACTTTTCATTTATTTATTAATTTTTTAAATTATTTATTTATTTATTTTTGAGACACTACACAACGATTGATGTCTTATAATTAAGTAAATACAAATGTTTTTGCTGCCCAGTTGAAGGATTATAGAATCATTTTAACATTAGTAAAGTTGCACAGCAAGTATAGGAAATGCAGAGTACCTCATTAGTAGATTTTTTGGCAGCTAAAGGTTTTTCCTTCAGGACCATCCATAAACCAAACAGGAAAACAATAAATCCATGTCCAAGATCTCCAAACATGACAGCAAATAAGAAGGGGAATGTGATAATTGTATATGGAGCTGCAAAATATAAAAGGAAAATACTTGTAACAACTTTAAACATACATTACCAGGTACATGGATCATGGAAACTAACTTCATCTTCTACCAACAGTGTACATAACTAGATGACATACTTTATAATGCACGGCAGTATCATCAATAACAATATTAAAACTTGTAGTAAAGAAGAGTTTTTTAAGTACTGAATCATAAATTTTGAGTCAAGAAAGCCTTTACAAACTGTGTATGGTCATGTGGGGGAAAATGAACTAATTTACCCTCCAAAAGCAAGCAAGGGAGCATTCCATCAATTCTGATCAAGAGTCATAACGCAGAAGCAGATTCAATATTTCTAAAAAGTTATTAAACAAATCAATACTTCTTTCAATTTATTATTTCCAAAATAAATCATAAGAATTAAAATCACTCAAAATTTGAGGTTAATTATAACAATAGTATTTATGTTACTCTCACTCCAAGGCCTAAGCCAAGAGTACATATATGAATGCCTATCTTCCTGAAGAAAAACCCAGACCAAAATAATTTTCAATAATCTTACTTTCAATTATATCTAATTTAAGTTCAATTGTAAAAGAATTGAAAAATGATTTAGTTTTTAACACTGGATGAAAAGATTGAGGCTGTATAAAATCCTAGATATTGTTTTTTAAAGCTTTATTTGGAAAGACCATAAGAAAATAAACAAGAAATTTTTATACACCAAGACTTGCTGATATAAAGGAATCTAAAAAGTAAAACGTTCACCTGGATTTACTTCACGATATGTAGCCACGCCATAAGCATCTATAAGTACTTGAAATGCATTTGTAAATTTATTTGTTCGATTGTACGTAGGAGGATCTTCAAAAGTATCCATTCTATTCAAAATTGGTGGAACAGAACTGCCACTTCTTTCCTAGAAGAGCAACAACAAAATGCACATGGAGAATTCTAATATCCCTTCACATGCAAGTTTTCTTTAAAAAGTATGTTCCTTACAGTTCCCCTCCTAAGAGCAAGCTGAATAGTTTCCAAATCCATAACTGGAACCCAACATTCAGCAATAAGACATTTCTGAGTAACATCCAAATTGAAGTTATTTAATGTGTGGTAAATTGCCTTAATTTTGCGAACTTTCACAAACCAATTTTTAATATTCTTTGCAGCAGCTACAAGAACACGATGTCTGTGGTCTTGAGTCTGACCTAATACCTAAACATAACAAAAATTGCATACACACAACTTTCTGATCCATAACAGTTTAAAAAAACAATATAATACAACCCTTAAATAATAGGAATGTGTGATAGGTTATTGATTAAACAATGTCAAATATATCTTGATTAATTCAAGAAAACAAAATAAAATGTGCTTGAGAAATGTTGATCTTCACTACTTTTTGTAATATATTTTACTACAAGTTTGCCTACATTGATTTTTTGGAAAACTAATTACACACAGAAGTCCTCCCCTGAAGAAAGTTTATGGAGCTAGTAAGGAGTAAGTAGTTTCGCAGTTCTAAAGGCGTGATTTTATTTGTAACCTTGAGCGTAATAAGGTAACATTTTTGAAGCCATACAGTGGAGTCACAATAAAATACTGCGAGAATAAAATGCACTCTCTACTCATACTCATAGTCAAAGCAGACTACCTAAATATAAGGTTTGCAAGGGAAGTAAGGGAGGCTGTTTGTTCCTCTCAATGATTTGTTTAGGGTTTAAATTTATCTAAATAGATCACAATAGGTCTAAATTTGTGAAAATTCCAACTATCTCATATTTTCCCATTTCCAAATACAATGTAGAAATTTCTCTGATGAAAACATTAAGAGAAAAGTTCATAAATAAATAGGGGGAAAGGAGGGTTACAAGTATAAAAGTAATAGGTGGAACTTATTTCTTAATTTTACTTAAGTCGTTTGATTTTAAAATTATGTTTATTTTGAAAATAGCTTTCGTTACCAGAGTAAAACATTCTTGTTTTGAATGTGCATGAGACCATCAGGAAAAAAAATCGTTTAACTTACTATTACAATTTGCATTTAATGCTATATTGTGAACTATAGAAATCTCTCAAACACGTTTTCCAGAGAACATTATTTCTGGAGAGCAAGAAAAAGGTATAAACAACACTAATGGCCTGAGAAATTAAGAATTTTCATACTGTGTTGAGATCTTCAATTCTTGTCATTACACCCATGGCCATTTCCCTCCTATCAGCAGGAGCTTCTGGGCAAGGATACAAAGTTGCACGGAATCCTTCACAAATTTTCTTCACATGACTTTTCAACTTATCACCTTGAAAGAATATGATAAATACTGACTTATAAACTTGATCACCCTGCAATGAAAAAAAAATTAAATTCAGTTCCACCTCCCTGCAATCAATATTATGAAGCATAAAAGTAGCACAAAGAAAAACAATCACATGAATAAACTAATGTTCTCTTCTACTGCTTACATTGATGATACATTTGTTTGACTCACATTTGATGGATCCTCCAATGGAGTCTCGATCTCTGCCTGACGCAAGAATACATTTCCTCTGCACGCTCGCCAAAGCATGCGTTCAAAGGCCGGAATCTTCTCCCTCAAAATCACCCCGGCTACAAAACTTCGTACAAAACACGGAACATTAAAAGAAACATCCTTACAAGCACATGGGAAACTATTGCAAAGAAAAAACTAAAAACATTGCTCAGCAACACTTGCAAAGTGTTAATAAACATAACGATGGGCCAGGAGCTGTTTTTGCAGGCGTCTGACAGTTTATCATGCAAAGCGCATAATATACACTGAAGCTACAATAAAGTTTCTACTTCAAATATACTCCAATTAGAAACATAACTGGTATCAACATGTTACAGACAAAAATAACTGCTGGCAAGTTTGAGAGAATGAAATTTTAAAGAAACGACTTATCTGAAATAAAACCTTCAACAAAAAAGCAAATAGCCTGCATCCGTAAATTAATATTCGTAATGTATAAAAGAGAAAAAAATTTGATGAACTTTTTCAAGTAACCAAAATCACCAGCAGCTTTTCTTAAATAATTTATATATACTTTTCATAACCAGATAAAACATTTGACTCAATTTAAAAAAAATGCAGTTCATGCACAAACTAAGAAATAAAATGACATATAGCTTAAAATTCTACTTGTACAACACCCCACCCAAATACTTCACTAAACCCTGTTTTCTATCCCTTGGGTTTATGGAATTCCATGTCAAAAGACATTCAATAATTCACATAATAAAAAAAAAACAATATGAAGAAGCTACAGAATCAAAATGGCTATGGTGCAATTTAATTATGTTTATGTAATTTATGATACAAATTTAATAGATTCAATTTTTTTCAGGCACGAATTAATGGGTCCAATTCTTCTCTTCCGCAATTTCACTAAATGTGAATCGTATTTCCAAAGAGTTAAGTGTTAGTATTGCTATTCTACCGCTTCCAGGGAAGGCCATACATACCCTAACTGCACTGGGCCTGTTGGAGCTTGTCGAGCGATTGAGTCATCACTAATGAGAGCCCTTGTCATAGAGTCAGTAGGGTTCACTCCCCCTTCCTGCTACGCAGAAACACCACAAAAGGGGAGAGTAACAGTACACAATCAACTACATCAAACAACAATCCCATGCCTAGCAGGGGTTTCAGATTTCCTCAACTCATGAAAAAGTGTCCATCAAACAACTACACCTATCTTAACAGTCAAGAAAACTACTAAAATTCAGCAAACTTTTGCAGCAAGTATTACAAAAAGGTATGTGTTTGCCACTTGCTCTTTGGCAGACTTAATTTTTTAGAAGCCAAAACATGTAACCTCACCAAAGATTACAAAGTATATAAATATCTTACCAAAAATAAGATGCAAGTATTTTATATTAACAATTCTATCCTAAATTTAAAAAATCTACCAAACAATGCCCTCCGATATCATTTTATTGAATCTTTTTTATATCATGTTGATCTTTTGAATTACCCCATCTACTTATCCACTTGATCATATGCAGTTTGTAACTGCTTTTTTGATAGTAATTTTTTTAGTTACATATTAGAAAGGGAGATCTAACAATTTAAGTACCGAATTATTCTCACTTTTTTAAACCCCACAATCTTGTTATAGTTTATTAAATCATTTCAGGGCAGAAATTTTGTTTCACTAAAATGTACAGGTTGGTTTCATGAAATTTTCTCAGGTAAACTACGGTATTAAAAATTCCACTTAGAAAATTTGGATACTCTATTTAGAATGTTGGAGCAAATGAACAAAATACAAAATTATTGATCACTTGCTGACAGACACTTTTTATTTTAAAACCATTTAAGGAAGTGTAACAGATTAACTCAAAGAAATATGAGGAGTGAAAAATCTGTAAGTCTTCAACATTGATCCCATAATTACAAAGGTCAACATTTCTAAGAACACAACATCCAAACCACATTCAATCAACTTTGTAGTTGATGAAGACAACTTACATTAACTTAACTAATAACACATTTATACTCCTACAAGTAGATACAAAACAACTTCATTAAAAAAAAAACACTAAACAATATACAAAGAATCACTTCACAAATAATATGCAAGGTATGTACTGTACAAACAGCAAACATGAGAGACAAAAACACAAACAACATCAACAGAAGATACACAAAATCACTTTCAAAGAATTCCAGGAATGAAAGATCTGTTCTTTAAATATATAAAACACATTTAATAGAATTATAAAACAAAGAACACATGCATAATTATGAGAAGAGAATGAAATGTAGTGCACCAACTAACTCCTATTAACGAAAACAGATTTCAATAAGTAGAATTTTAGTAAATTTTTATATCTGAGGTTTGTTCATAATTAATTAAAAGATACATTACTGACATGTGACACGTAGGTTTGGATAGGAAGTAAAGGTGAACAGTTCATTAGGTTCACCAATTCACAAGTTTACGTGGGTCAGATACACATTGGAGGATTTTTCACTTAACATACTAGTTCTTGTGTATATAATCAGACAGAAATAATATACATTTACTATAACTCTTTCATTACTTTTATCTTTGAAAGTCCAAGTGCTTCTTTGAAAGTTAAAAAAAGTACTCCTTGTAATATGAATTCCTTAATAATTTAATATGAAATGTGATGTTATACATGCTAGGTAACAACCACATCAATATATGCAATATTTCTGCCCACAATATTCCAACCAATATGTATGCTTTAGACATAACAAATGCAACCATTACTAAACATTCACAATTTCATTATAATTCTCAAAAGACTAAATTATTATACTTATTAAAGGGATGCAGAAATACAAATGCAAAACAAGCTCCCATGTACAAGCAAACTGCATTCAACAACATGCACAACATTACTACAAACAGTGCCTTCAAAAACAACCCAATGGCCGCACCATTTCTAGGGTGCAAATACATTTCACATAATGAACTGAGGTATACATTTAATAGAATCCTTAATAGAATTAAGATGGTTTTCACAACAGAAAACTATCCATTAAAGTACACAGTAATGTGATCACATTGTCAACCTAGGATAAATATACCACATAAGAATACAAAATATCAAAAAAATATTTTAAAAATTGCTTAATTGTCCAGCTTACACAATATTCAGTTCTTTGAAGTAGTAATCTCAAATTTGTTAAGAGCTTGATATGAACATAAATGTAATGAAGTAATTTATAAATACATGTGTCACAATCATATAATTGACTTTTTGAAAACCATAGTTTCACATATGCTTGCTTCAGGAGAGTAAATTAGTTTATTGTTTTCCATATGGTCATACACAGTTTGTAACTGCTTTTGTGTCTATAAATTTATTATTATTAGATGTACCTTCAATAGTATTTCTCTAAATTAACTATGAAATTTTTTAAAAAATAATTTAGAATGATTGCAGTCCCAAAGAAAATATACTCATAATTTTGAAACAAAGTTCTTGCAGATATCACAAAGGGACATTCAATAAATGAATTTTACTCTACAATACTGCAACTGCTCACCCTCTAGAAGGTTTATATCCAGGATTAGCTCACTTCTACATAAACACACATGGTAATGTCATTCAGCTATCATTTTCAAATTACAACATTGAATGAATATTACAATGCACTTTAGCTTCCTAGTTTCACTTCTCAAACCTTAAGCTCCAAGTAATTCAGAGAAATAAACCTCCTTTAGTTTGTTTTATCAATTTTCAGAATATCAAAATATACTTTTAGGTTTATTAAATTTTTAACACAAATAAAAATATTGCAGAAAGCTTATTGCAAGTGACTCACAATAATATTCTCATCACAGTTCTATCTTCAGAGAACAATGAGACAAGAAATTGATAAATGTTTATACCCTCCCCGTAAATCTACAAGTATTAACTGCCTCAAGAACATTTTTAATACCTCTTTAAGATATTATGAATAAACCACGCTTTAGTCAATCAGATAACCATGTGACTTTTTGAAAATGTTATTTATTAACCCATTTCAATTAAGATAGTAATTCCAACAGTAATAAATGGGTAAAAGAGTATTACAAATTGTCATACATGACTTAAACTGTTTAAATTAAAACAATTTATATGGAAACTGTCTTTATTATAACACTTGTAGTCTATAGTCTAAGACTAACTATTGGATAAGAACTGCGAGGTTGTAATTTCACCAAGTTTCGCTACTGTTACTATAGAACAACTTTTTCAATTGTTCTCCACAGCTAAAAGGTGCTCTTTTCTATATTAAATTATTAACATGTACTATTGTTTTTGCCCCATTTCCAATACAAATTGAAGTACATTCAATTGAAGAAATAGCCCAAACAACTACATATAGTTTTATTGAAAAATTAGTGCAGGAAGGGTTAAATTGTTGTTAGACTTTTTGATAAATCTCAGTTTCTTCTTTTATTTCAAACAACTTCAGTCATATCAATAGTCATGAGGTCATTCATAATACCTTAAACGGAATGCAGCAAAACCTTTTAAGTTGTACACCTTAAGTTGAAAGGATTTTTATCAGAAGGAACAAAGTTATTCAGGAAATACAGTCTCTATAGGTTGGTCACTTCTCATGAACAGATATTTCCCACATTGGACTCATAAATTGAACTCGAATCGAGCAAAAATTGTGAAATGCCCTGGATGTACTTTAAGAATAGGAAGACTATGTGGGGGTCATAATCAACCCTACTTAAAACCAATGCATCTTAAGTACCGAAGAGAGTTAAGGTGTAGAGGATTGCAAGATTATCTTGAAATGGCCGACTATGATGGTTATTAGCATAATTTACTTTAATCTCATATTTGAATACATTTTCCTTTTTAATAAATAATGGAGTTGTTAGAGGATAAATTGTTTGAATAATAAATAACACATGAGAAATTGGTAAGTCACAAAATATACTAATAGCAAACCTGAATATCAACCTATTTTTACTTATTTTGTAAAGATAGGTGAGCTTACACCACAAGTTGGGCTTCACCACCTAATAGGATCCTAATCCCCCACCCCCTCTTAAAAAAACAAAGTGTCAAACTTAAAGAGATTTCACTGAATGTTCCAATAGTCCCAGTGACAGGTGATTTGTCATGAACATACATCTAATACAATCTGGACAATGGTTAATTTACCCTAATTTCATGGCCTGTCCTCCAGCACGAAGCCCTTCCTCTCCCAGTAGAGTCACTTGCTCTTCCTCTCGACTCGGGTCTGCCATCTGCGAGGAGTAGGGGTAGTAGAGGCCATAATCAGCCTGGCAACACAACCCTCAACAATGTAGCCACCTGCCTGGGTTTGCAACCCAAGGCCCAGGCTCTCAATAGGCTTTCAAAGGGCTGCCACTATTCAAGGGGCCAGGACAAGGGGGTTTAAAGAGAAAGAAGAAGAAAATAACAAGAACAACAGAGAAAAACGCCAAAACTGGACATCGTCACTTAACGACAGTGCTTGATAAGTGCTAACAAATTAAGAACAAAATAAAAGCAGACTCGTAGATACATAGATTTATGAAGAAAATAAGGAGAATTCTATATCTATTTACACTCTTCTATGCAAGAGAAATTAAGATCATACAAAAATATTAAAATAAATTTGAGATATTTTTAAGTTTATTAGCATTGTAGGGTAAGCAATGTTAGAGCATTCACTAACTCACATATTTCAGAACTTAAATTGAAATAAAATTTGCCCTGAAATTAAGAATAAGTTGCATGAGGAGTGTAAAGTAGTTGTAAAGAGATTCGAGACATCCTCACGAATTATGTACCAGAAAATAAACTTAATTCTACAGCAATTTATTGCTATATTCCAGAAAACTTAAATAATGTAATATTGTAACATTTCATTCATAATACANAACATTTCGTTCATAATACACAACTATGAACAAACAACACAGAAGGTCATGTCTATCATTGAAACAACTCACCCATAATAAGAAATTCTAAGAATCATTTTTGACACAAATCAACATGTAAAAATCAGCAACAGGTTTGTGTCACTAAAAATCACGAAAACATTCAACACAATTATGCAATAATTCAAGCTTGTTACATCCTCCTTTACCTGGTACATAACTCAATGAGCTTAAAGTAAGTCAACGATTAAAATACAATATACAGTATCTAACATGCTTGGAACACCCTGCAATCACTGAATTTCAAAATTACAATAATACAGCAACCACCAAACTCAAAAAGTTTGCAAGAACCTCTAGACTAGATGATGGATGTATTGGTACTACTTCACAAAATCTCAATCTCTCTGTGTGATACTCAAATATATCAAATTAAAACATGCTGATTAATCTGAGTTGCTGTTATAAAATTAGAAAAATTGGCATCTCACAATTTCAATCATGCTTTATTTAACTTCAAAATTGTATTATGAGAAGGATTATAAAAAAGCAAAAATTAAACGGCTGCAATTAAGAAACTACCTTTCATAAATAGTTGAGAAAGACATCAAACTAAGTGCTCTCAGCTTTTACAATAATTTAAAATATGTATACCAATGGAAAATAAATTCTGTGTGAAATACTGAATATTACTTATCTACCGAGATCAATACTAAGATAAATTAAACAAAACCCACTACTTACTTTCTACAAGCTGAGAGAACTTTCATGTTTTGGTTGAAAGAATATAAGAAACATTCTTTCCATGACTGAAAATATTTAACATTTTGACAAGTGGCCATATCAGTCCACTAACTTCAATTTCAGCTTATTAATTAATGCAATGCAAGACCAGCGCAATGAATGTTCAATAGATTATAAGAAAATTTCTTCCGAGAAACTAAAACAGACTAAAAAATAGTTTTCCAAAAAATTCTGACCAAAAAAATATAATACATTTTGTATTATCTTGAAATGTGATAAAAACATACATAGTCTTCAACATAAATCATACTGTTTTCATATCATGTAAAAACATAACGTCTAATATTGCAATAATAAAGTAATATAAATTAAAGTCTAGAAATACTGCAGTGCTAATGTGTCTTACATCTATTTTCAAACAGCGAACACTGTTCTAGTTTGACATTTTACAAATAATTCCAAAAACCATCTTACATACTATTCAATTGCAGCACACATTTCAAATGCTTCAAATAATGTTTAGTACACTAAAATTATAAAAATTCTAATGAGCTTATCTTTAGTAACAAACTACAATAAAATGGAAATAATTATTTTGGGACACAATAAGAAACCAAAAGTTTGTCTCCACATGCAGAATTGGATACACTAACTAAAATCATTGAGTATTAACTTACTTTATCATGAAAACTAATGGATAACATTCACAATGGAACAAGTAACTGGACATTCACAAAATCTCATGCAAATAAAATTTAAGTATATGAAAACCAAAAACCTACTGACATCCATGAATCTAAAATCTAAAGTTGTCCCATGAAAATTAACACATTAACAGTACTTACAGTAAATGGTGCAGATTTTAAAGCAAAAACCAAAATGAAATCACAAAACACTTATCACAGGCTGCATACCTCACATCCAAAGTGAAAGTGGAGAAACCTTTTACCCATTTTTTAAAGAATGAAACAGTGAATTAAGCTCAAACAAAGATTTTTCTCTTAAAGAAATCAAAGTGAAGGCATAGTCATAATAAATAAATAAATCTATACATTTACACACAGTATTCAAATGTCCAGGATTGAGTACATGATTCAACTAATCTATCTTATCTTCAAATACTTTAAATTGACATAAACCAATTGATTGAAAGCATTTGAATCTTGACTTAAGGAAATATTTCATTCCAAAACAAATCGTACATGAATGTGAAAATAAATTCATCAAAACAGTGCATCTCTGGTACATGACTTCTGACCCAATTGGATTAAGAAGAAGAATATTTTTTTAAAACTGAAAGTAAAATTTTTATCTCTTAACTTTTGTATGTAAATAATACTGTGATTTATTGATTTATTATCAAATGAATGCCATGTCAAATTCAAAGTGATTCACAAAACACATTTTGAAATTGGAAAGGGAGGATATTATGATAGGGAAGCCCCAATGTTTCAGTGACATTCTCCCTCCATTGTTAGATTGTCTGCCAGGTCGATGATACACAAAACATAGAAAATGTAGCCAGATGACACCAATTAATATTAATATCCAATTCAAAATTTATAAAACAATCACAACACCCATTTAATTCCATTCAATTAAATTAATTTTTAAGAATAAGTAGTAATAAAACCTTGCAGCTTCCCCAATAACTTACAATTAAGTACATTTCATAACTTCAGTTAAGTTCACACAAATTTGCCAACTGCAAGCTGTTATTTCTACAAAGTAAACGAAAACATACTTCACAAAGAAAATGAAATTTGCAAATTGCTTAGTTAATGCCCAACCTCTAAAGAAAGGTCATATACCAAAAAAGTAATGAAAACTAATACATAAGAAACAAGTTGGTGTTGCAAATAATAAATATGTGCAGTTATCTGGAAGTACCCGAACACACGAAGAGATAAAAATTTCCAATTAATATAAAATAATGAAGCACACACTGTATATACTTCAATATGAACTGTTATGTTATACCTCACTTAAAAATTACACGTAGAAACATCACTTGTATGGCAAATATAGGCAGATTTACATTCTTCAGCAATTAACTAGTAAGAAATACCAATTGCAAAAATGTAAACACACTAAGTCTCTTTGAATAAGTGAATGGAAAAAGAGAGAAATTGTATGTGCTTGGATGAGTAATGTGCACAAACAAGAACCTAGAAAAATATGAAATTACACCACATGCTAATTTTAAAATGTTCACCTGTGCTACCACCAATGGTATTTCAGAAGCATAACTCAGATGGAAAAAACATAACTTAGCAAGAACCCAGCAAGCACTGCAGTAATCACTAGAAATATTCATAAAAAAGAGAAAACTTGTGCTTTCTTGGAAAAAGCATCGTGCTCCTAAGCATTCTTCAGAAGGCCAGCAGTGCAAATCTTCAATCATGAACATAATTTAACATTTTAAAAACATTTGTTTTTAACACACTACTCAATTGTCTTGAAACACAAGGTGGTATTGATCAATACTTGTGTATTAATAATAAACGATGAATAAATGTGAATTTATGTTCTAAATTAGAAGACAATATCTGTAATTCATAATGGTACATTTTATTGAAAAGAAAAATGATATATGCACACAATCCTTTTCCTCAAATGCTTCTGTTCATGCTACAAGCATTATGTATAAAGTAGAATTAAATGAAAAATATAAATAAAATTACCATATGGCAATTAAATAGGACAAACTACAACATACACCATATTAATATTCATACTTCCAAACTCTTTTTAAAGATCGAAAGATATATTGATGAAAATAACAAGAAAATAATATTTATATTATTCAAATAGTTTTATTTAACTAAAGAAAATAATCAGAAAGGACTTTCAGCATAAAAAAAAGACTAAACAACCATAAAGGTATGCGTTTCAGTTTAAAGTTGAGAAAGTCGATAGCAAATGAAGAGTAGTGCCAGAGGAAGATAATCACATTTTGGCTTACAGGTGTGTCAAGTTACGAGTAAAAGAGAATTGGCTTCTCAACTTGCAATATGACAAACTCAGAAGCAAAGATCGGTCACATAAGCCCAAGACTTCAAGGAAGAAACTGTTGTGAAAGTATGGTTTACAATATCAAGAATAGCAGGATCTTTATAAATAAATGCTGGTTACCCTAAACTTGGGGCAGTTGAGAGGTCTCATATTGATATTTCCTTTTCTGCATTTCTAGGTATCAGATATTCAGTGGGACACTAAACAAATATTTAATACATCCACATCCATAAAAAGCCCAACCAGATCACATAATTGCCTAGATCAATGTTTAAAGTTCAATTTACCACAAAATTTGTGAATTTCTGTAACATGTCACACTAAAAAATGTAATAAAAAATAACAACTGATACAAATTGTTGAATGTATGAAGCACATATTTAGTCTTCATTTAAGAAATATTATATCATTTCCAGGAAAGTTATGACAGTTTTGCACGGTTAATTTTGGTTTTCTATTTAAAAATATCACCTTTGACACCCCTCAAAAGCTGCCTCAATGTAAGAAAAATGTTAATATTGCATCTATGATGATATAGATATTTAGTGTTTTCTTAATTAAATATTTGTTCAACTCAATATATGACACTATATTTTCTCAGTGTACAGGCCACTGTGACGGCACTTACACAGCGGCTTACAAGGTACTTGTCTACAGCATTTTAATTCCCATATTATATCCACTAATGTACTGCTATATAAAAAGAGAATAAAATATTTGGTCCTTTAGACTTTGTTATTGATTGCAGCTCATCAGAAGTTCTACCACATTTGTCTACATATAAATAAAAATGACCTACGTGGGGGAACGGGGAACCGGGGTCTCTTGCTTTGATCGCAAGGGTGTTAACCGCTACACCACCAGTTCGCTTTCCACAACTGTACACCATTTCCACCCAGACTTAAACCCCGGCAGACCTGAGACACATCCCATATACGGGGGATCCACTTATCTCCTGTACAGGGGATGTGTCTCAGGTCTGCTGGGGTTTAGGTCTGGGTGGAAATGGTGTACAGTTGTGGAAAGCGAACCGGTGGTGTAGCGGTTAACACCCTTGCGATCAAAGCAAGAATCCCGGGTTCAAGTCCCGGCTGGTCGCCATTTTCACTTGACCGAAAGTTATCACATATATTCTCCACGTGTAGGGTGCACGGAAGAAATATGTATATATACATACAGTCGCACATAAAATAGAATATGGTCTATGAACCTAAGGGGGCAAACTGCAGCTTAAACTACTGAACTACATAAGTAAACAATGTAGTTAGTACATTAAAATGACCTTAACATTTTATTTACTGTTATTATGATTAAATATACTTTATTTACAATCTTAAGTAAACTTCTTATATACATTTTTTTACTGTTGCATAATAAATTCTAGCCTCTTGGGTCCAGTCCCATGTGTCCACCCCTGTCAGTACGCTCCTGGTGCCACAGGCTGTATATATACATTCAGTTCTAGACGACTAAAACTGAAGGTTCATGGTAGACCATTGTTAAATTATCAGAATCAGTTTTGGGAGCACTTGCATAACACTTATCAGGTAATGTCCATCATAAAGATAAGAAAAAATTCCACTCCAAGAAATCCCTCTTTGGCAATGGATGAGTTTTAACTTCATTCCTTTATTATATTGGTCTGAAGTCATGGCTCTCCCTCTCAAAATTAGTCAGCGGTGAAGGGATGAAACTAAAACCAGAGTAACTTCAAATAATAATGAAGATAACATTCGTGCTTCACAGGACTTCATTAGAAATGTTTACTCATGTCTTCCGTGTGTTTTTGGTCGATGCATGCAAGCTTCGTTTTTTTTTTTTTACTTGGCAAGACAGAGAGAGCAAAATCTAACTTTAGAATATTGGCATAATAGAATATTGAAGAATAATTCAATGATTCAGAATTCTGACGTTTTTAGATGATAACATGAGTGATTTTATAAAGATTTTCCAGCTGGAAGAGAACAGAAAAAGATTTACAAACCAAGTACGCTTACCAAGGACATATCCAGCTCAAAACGTAAGGTGGGGAAGATTTCTGAATTCAACCTATATCAAAGAGAATTGAATGCTGTACAGTAATACACACAAACTTTAAAAACGCTATTTATTTAGAAGAACCAATATTTAAACAACAGTTTGTGAGGATTATTTGCAAATTTTTCAAATACTTCTTCCACTAAATGTTCCGTTTGGAAAATTGGGTATCTGTCCAAATTCTTTAGGTGGGAGAACTGCCCATCTTGCGCCACCCTGCATACGCTCTTGACGCTTACTACAACGTACGGTTTGGCCATACGGCATAGTCAATGTGAAAGACAAGTGGATTGGGATAACAGTCCTCGCAGCAAAAGAAAAATAACGAGATGTAATCCATGGAGCGAAAGAACTGTTGTCAGTATACGTCTAATGTCACATGGTCTAACGTAGTTCCTCCTATTCAAGACTACGCTACGGCACCCACTCTCAAACTGCTCTAACCAGAGGAAAAGCTAACTTCAAGCAATGTCAGGTAGGTCAAAGGTTAGGGATCAAGCCCTGTGTCAGTCACAGGTGACATATCTGTTACCACCGGTTTAACGAATTGCCTTATGTAGGCGGCAGCATCTGAACATAAATTCAGAAGATTCTGTTGACATGAATAAAACGCCCGTGTCCAATTTGGGAGAAAGAATCAGCAATCTCGCAATGATGGCATTGGCTCCTCGACTTTCACATGGTCCTTACACTCAACCCTCATTCCTTTTCTTTCGCTATGACCACTGAAGATACATCACGGATGATGGACTATTTTACTTCAGGCACCATATGCGCGACGACGCATCATCCGTTGGGCACGCGAAATAAGTATTCGTCGGCTCAAAATTCAATCGAATGACCCGTCGAGAAGTGAACAATGATGAATAACAATAACATGAGGTTAGTGGGCGATTAGAAAGAGAAGAAAGTCATACGGTCTCAAATTTAATAGTTGTTCAAGGCATTACATTTAAGGAAGTGAACAAGTCAAATGCCTGAGTAATTCGACATGGGAATGGTTATTTCCAATTTACGATGGCGTCTTCATTTAATTTACGGTGTCGTCAAAACGCACATTTATGATTTGCATTCATAGAATGGAAAGCATGAAGAGGCACGAGTCACTTAACTTATCAATCGTAAGATAAGAAACAGTATCTTATGTCTCGACACGAAGAGAAAGTCATAGACTTAAATAAAAATAGACTCTTGAGGTCTTGTGTAACGAGGTAGTTGTCCGAAGGGGAAAATGAAGTTTGTTATTGTCTCTCTTACGAGTAGAGTGACAGAGTTAATGAACTACATTGAATTAACAAGCACTCCATAATATGAAAATGCAGCAAGTAGGGCACTTTTTTTACACATCTGAAATAGTAAAGAAACCTATACAGAAATGTTCGGGTATAATGCAAAATTCCATTCACTAAAAATGAGTATCGTCGGAAGAACATAAAAAAAAAAGGAAAAAGAAAAATGGGCCAACATAAGCTAACTCTGCTGTTAGCGTTAGCAGATAAAATCATACAACTCTAAAATAACTATTCAAATAAAGCTCCATCAACCGGTGATGAATTATGAGGGTACACGAACACCCCCTCCCCAGAAAAAAAATTAGCAAGAATAAAAAAGATATTTTATTTACTTTAAAAGAATCTGAGTATGTAAGTCGAAAATAACGTAACACAACAAACTTATAATATCTATGTAAAAAGAAAGACTTGCAATAACTGTATGAAGAGAGGACTTATTTGGATACATCTTCACTGCTAAAACCTCATAAAGGGTAAAGGGCTACTGAGAGGATTTAGGGGGTATGGGGTAGGTTTAAATTAGGGGTTATGTAAAACACTGAAGGATTCGAACAGAGCATCTTGCTTGGTCTTCAGGACAGACCTCTACCTAAAAAACTCAATAAGCCACCCAGAATTGTCAAGAATATACTTACTACAGAAAATATGAAATTTCTCAGGAAGAATTAGGAAAATTTAAGCCAATATCAATGTCTTTAGAACTGAATTAGCAAAGAAACAACAGACAAAAATGAAACATCTATAAGTATATGCGGTACTTTGTTATTCAAGTAAAGGGATGTATGAAAGAATTATGATGCATGTGTAGTTCTAGTCATAAATAATTGCACGTAGTGTCACATTACAAGGAAGTGAAATATTATCTTCTCGTATGACATGATCTTATCTCTCTCACACATTAAACTAGAGTTAAATAGTATCACCATTATCTCTTTGCTACAAATCCATCTGAGCCTATATAAATGCAAGGTTACAGCTAAGGATTAACCTTTAGACTGTCAAACACTGGCATAAATCTAAAGAAGCTTATGATAAAGAGATTAAAGATAAAAATAGTTAGAAACGACACACTTTTCCAAACATAATTTCAACCCATTAAAATTTGGCATTCTTAATGCAAATAATAATAAAACTTTAAAAAAACTCCACTTACCTCATCAAAGAAAACTTGAGTTTTACGCAGAATGTGTTTTAATTCTGTAAGCTCCAAGAAATTACGTTTTAAAGCTTCAGCATTTTGGTTAACTTCACGGAGCTCATTTTCAAGTTTTTCAAACGTGGCCTAAAATAAAAGGAACTTCTACTTAAAAAAACAAGATGGGAACAAAAAATTAATATCCAACTAGGCAATTAGTTCATTTAAAAAGATGGAAACAAATTTTTACAAAGGTCAACATCTAATGAAATTATTCCATCATACCACAGAAAATCACATCAGGTACAATTTAAGGAGAAAAAAACAAATATAAAAAAGAATGAACTGACTATACAAACAAGGCTTAATTCTACCACTAGAACTCACTATACAAACAAGGCTTAATTCAGCATCCATTTTAGTAATTGATTTTATTGGCTAAAACATATTAGTCTATTGATATGTTATTAGCAAATTCTACCATCACAAGAAAAAATAAGCTTTTCAGGGAATCATAATGAACACTAGCTATAAAAAATAATAATTTATTAAATTTTCTACAACTTAACATTGTAGGTCAACAAAAACCACTTATATGTTCTATTCAGCATCAACTCTGAAGTTTTTTCTTTCACAGCTCAAACAATCTACTTTTCATTAAAATTTTATACTTAATTCTTAAATTTTAATGACAGAGGATAAAATTAATGCAAAAGTAGAAATACAAATACTAACTTCTAAATCTATCATTTCCCTAGGCTGAGGAGCTTCTGGATTTTCTCCGGTGTCCAACATTGGAATTTCATCCTTCTTGATTTCCTTCTCCAAATATCGGAGCTTTCGTTCCATTTCATCACATCTTCGAACTTCATTAACAAATTTGCGTTGGAATGCATTCACATCAGGGTTAAGCTGACAAAATAATTTAAAATCAATAATTTGTTGTGAATGTAAATAAAAAAGGCTCGTTTATCACATCAATTATAGTGAATTATTAACAGAATAAACTACTACACTAAACAATACATAGAACTAACGCAAATTCTTACAAGCCAAATCATCATAACCAAATTTGTTTCAAGAGAAGGGAAACGAATTTAATAAAATTAAAAATACCGAAATACAAATAAATAATTGTAATCGTAAAAGAAACTTTTGATTAAATTCAGTTGGGAAATCATCGTATATCAATATTTACAATAAAAATCAAAATTGATAAATGAAAAGTTGCAAATGGATTCATCAAACAAGAAAGATACTCACATCCCGGAACTGTATCAACCCTAATTCACCGAGTTCTGACACACATGCATAAGCTGCTTCACTTTGAAGAAACAGCTGACATAAAGTCATTTCTTCACTTCGAAATAGAGACCCCATTTCGTTCGAGACCCAACAACTTGAATGAGAATATACGTTGAGGCCCCCCAGACGAGGCAAAGGAAACCTCGCCCGTTCACCGACGAACTCAGGACAAACTCTACGTCAGTGAGGCGTCAGGTGACTAATTTTGACGTCTCGTGATGACCGTTCTTTCAGAGCTGAGTGTCGATTGAAATCACATGACACAACGATCGATAGCTGTCGCGAACCAGATCACTTCAAAGAATTTTGTGGTCAAGAACACTGCTTTACATCGTCATTCGATGTGTTTCGTTTTGACTTCGTTTCATTAGTCTGTGAAGGTACTTGGGAAAACTGAAGAAAATAAATGTAAATATTGCATCCATTTCTTGTGATCAATAAAACTAAATTCCGATATTTGTGCCCCACTATCGATTAAAATTTCCCATGATCTCCATAATTGTAGCGTGTTATATATTAAAAATCTTGAACCTCTTGTTTGCTTTCTCATGTTATTTACTTTTACAAATTTTTTAAATAATAATTTAATAGTGTGAGGCATTTCTATTTCCAAAAGAGTTTTCCTCATAACGGAATTTGTGAACGTATGAGCGACAAAAGACGTAACTACGAAAAACCAAAGAGAAAGGAACGATCATTGGAAATGATTAATTCTCTTTGACCACATGAAGCCGGCGTTTTACAGCGATAGTCGGCGATATTATTAGTTGCGTTGCGTTCATAAAGTGTATCTTAATATCTGGAAGTGTACTGTGTGCTGCGTATTTGTGAATTTTGTTGTGGCTGTGCAAATTTGGTTTTCTCTCTCCTTCAGACGCTTTTTATAAGTTTACTTCTTGGTTTATAACTTGCAACATAAAAATGGATATAAGGCCAAACCATACCATATACATCAATAACCTTAATGAGAAAGTGAAGAAAGATGAATTGAAAAAGTCTCTCTATGCAATTTTCTCTCAGTTTGGGCAAATTCTGGATATTGTGGCAATGAAAACTGTGAAAATGCGAGGTCAAGCCTTCGTAATTTTCAAGGAAATTAGCAGTGCCACAACGGCTCTCAGATCCATGCAAGGTTTTCCTTTCTATGACAAACCGATGCGTATTCAGTATAGCAAAGGCGATTCTGATATAATTTCTAAAATGAAAGGAACGTTCCAAGAAAGACCGAAGAAAATTAAGAAAGTTGTTCCACCTACAGATGAAAATGTGCCCGATTCGAAGAAAGCTAAACGAAAAGCAGCCAAAGAACAAGCTAGGCTACTTAACCCTGCTGCTATGCCAGGTATGGGTCAAGGAATGATGCCTGGATATGGACAGATGGGAGGAGGACAGACTGTTGGTTCCCTGGTGTCTACATCAGTACCTGAACAGCCACCTAATCAAATCTTGTTCTTGACTAATTTGCCTGATGAAACAAGTGAAATGATGCTGTCAATGTTGTTCAACCAATTTCCGGGTTTCAAGGAAGTGCGTTTAGTGCCCAATCGACATGATATTGCTTTTGTGGAATTTGAGAACGAGTTGCAATCTGGTGCTGCAAAAGATGCTCTTCAAGGTTTTAAAATAACTCCATCTCATGCCATGAAAATTTCATTTGCCAAAAAGTAGTGCATAATTTATTTTAACTTACTGTCTATGATTGTAATCTATTTTCTGTGGGTAAGGAGATAGATTCATTTTCTTGAAACTAATTTGTGAGCACATAAAACTTTGTAGAGACTGCTATGACAGGTTTTATTGTATTTGTGAAATGAGTTGATGCATTGGTTATGTTGTAATTTTTACAGTTCTTTCATTTCATGTATTGTTTGTTAGAAGTTATTATTTCCTGAAGAAATTAAGCAAGAAATTCCATTCCATGAACTCATTTGTTCGAAGTGTTTGGAATACAAGTGCTAGAACTGGAAGAAAATGTCATTAGTTGTTGAATAGATTTTAATTTAAGTAAAGGAAATACTTAAATCCAATGTGCAGAATGGCTATAATTGTATTCTTTGTGGAGATTTTTATATACTAATGTGTATTGTCATCAAATTGGAATAAATTTAAGTCATATTTTATATGATCTGGATATTTGTTTATACCTACGAAGCCTTGATCTATTCTGTTTTGAGCAACTGCAGCTGTTAGAGGTGCAGACTTGATGTCTGTGAAGTGTATCACAGAACATGTTTTCAAGTTATGCGTACAATGATTATGATCTGAAAGGTTATTAATCTAATAGAAGGTGCTGAAAAATTTATTTCTTGTGAAATTTAAGTAAGCACGCAATGTAATTATAAATTTTTCAAAATGTTATGAATTGTTTTTGGACGATATGTGAACAATAATTGAACACATAATAAAAATAAACCTGGCATTAGACAGACCTATGATGGGGTATAGTCATTCCATCTCGAGTTTTCCTAGTCCTGAGTTCAATCTTGGATGTTGAGGAATTTATCCACGCCTGTGCCATAGGGCGCTCATCGTTGATTGTCTCAAGGTTGAATTGATTACAAGGCCTCCTGAAACAATTTAGAGTGCCATGTCCGCCGGCAACCGTCCTGAGTTGTTTACAATATGTTCATTCATGATGTGGAATACCTAAGAATATCTTTAAGTATTTTCTGATATTCATTTTTAGAGAGAGACAATCATTGAAGTATGTAACATGCATAATAATTTGGATTGGCTATAGCTCATTATTTTCATTGTAGTTGTATATTGATGAATCGCTACCAAAATGTCAAATGGAAAAGAGTTATCAAGGTTTACATTTTTTTCTAAAAAGTGTTTAATAGAATTTATTGTTGATTAAATCACAACTAATTTTATTGGTGATAATTTACGTACTTTAAACACTAAAAAAAACCTGTTTTTTTTTTGTGGGACTTTAATAACTTTGATGTTAACGAGCCCTAGAGCCTTATATCTCCTGTTAAGTTTGGTATTATGCTTTCATGTGGACAGTTACTTCGTTTAACGTTTTTTACGATCAATATGTGTAACTTTTCCATCTAAAAAGAATCTAGATCCTTGATACCAAACCAAGTGCATTAACTGAAATGAAAGCTGGAATGTGATTTTTTGGGTTTTGAAACTTGTTATGGCCATCAGGCCACATATTTCTACTACAGGGCACAGATGTCGGTTGGGAGGTTCAATGTATTATATCAATTCATATTTCAAAAAATTTTATTCATCAATATGTTTGAATCATCTTATTCTGTTCACTGCATGCTATATTCATTTTTGATCGTACACAATATGTTATATCAATTTTGAGACCCCAATGTTAGAAATAAGATTTGGATTTTCATTATTTTCTAGGTAACAGAATGGAATTGATATTGACATGAAATACCTACACACAACACAGTTTTCATAGCAGCATGTGTGAAACATAATTACATTACATTGAATCTGCAGGATTAAGGAATTTTCAATTGTAAGGGTATGTACAAAGAAACATGAGAGTGAATGCATATTTAACAACAGCACCAATCCTATTGTAACTGTCAGGTTAACAATACTAGAGCAACTACATACAGTGCTTTGGATTACTTGCTTTACTTATTATATTAGCCAACAGTTCTCCAAATTATTTCTTATTAACTACACTGTATAAATTACAACTATATACAAAAGAAGTGTGATATGAATTATTAGAAAAGGCCAAATACAAGATGTCTCCTAACCAGAGACTAAATTTTTTTCTTTCCTTTTATAACACTAACCACAGATTTCTACACAAGTCAAACTGAATGAATTTCTCGCAACCCGGGAACATGTATTTGGACCTACTTCGTATAAATACAAAATAGTAATAGAAAATAAATAAAAATAGTAAAGATTCTTCAAAAACGTAAATTTCTCTAAATGAAGCATAGTTGTTGCACTTCAAGTTATAACAACTATTCTTTCAATAAAATTACTTTCTTTTCATGCCATTAATGCAGATCCAATGAATTAGAAGTGTGTGATGAAGTAATTCCAATTAGTAAATGTTTTGAAGAATACAGTTCTTTGTCAAGTCACGTACTAAAAGAGTAGTTTTTGTATTCCAAGTTTCCAAACAAATGTGACTTTATAACTACACAATTAGAGATTTTAAATTTGGGATTAGTTTAACATGTTCAAGTAAATAAAATTACTTATATTCAGTGGAATACTCAGAAAGATTTTATGTATAAATATTTTTTACTCAACAGAAGAAACTAAATTTTTTAAGCAAATTAAAAGTCAAGGAGAATAAAGAAATTAACACATGAAAATATTGACTCTTTAAGCATAATATAATGTATATTAACAACTCCGCAAATGAAGAACAATGAAACATTCAATGTATATAACATTCATTTAGAAGGATTGTAAGTATTGAAGACAATGTTATATTAGAATAAATAAATTTAAAATATGGCAATATTTCTTTTTTCCTCTTAAATTTCAATTTACATTTTTTTACTGGTCTCTTAAACATTTTCACTACAATGGAATAGTGGGTATTGAGAAATCTTCAACATGACTGCAACAAAAGACAAATAATTCATTTATATTTACAATGATATACAAAACATTTCTTACATAATCAAGCCCTCTGGAAGAACAGTTGCCTTCTTTATTACAAAAGTCAGTCACTGAGCACAACTACGCATGCATTGTTTAGAGCCTGATTCGAAAGGACGGCCACTTCTCTTTTGGACTGATGTAGCAGTAGTAGTAGTAGTACATACCTCGTACGAAGAATATGTTAGAACAACAAACATTGAGATGGCATAATACCAAACACTCACTACAGAAGATTGTATTCCAATACATCATTGCCCTTGAACAATAGAAATGAAAAATCAAGTGTAGCTACTCTTTTAATAATACTTTTGGACGTTCATAGAAATGATAAAAAGTACGAAATAAATATGTAACTTGGGCAATATTTAACAGCCGTTCTTAATTATGGGTTAATAATGTAGAGGTCTTAATCTCATTTTCAAATAAAATATTTTTGAAATATATTTAATTGAGTGATTATTTCAATAAGTTTATTTATAAAATAAAATATTTCCTTATGAACATACAAAAAATAAATAGGAAGTAACTCTTTTAAGTAAAATTTACTCAAAATACAAAACAGGATTCTAATATTGGAGCAGCGTTTACGAATAAATTAATTGTGAACCTCCTCCTGCTGCTCCAGCATGATTTTGTCATTAAGAAACCTTGTGTTTCTACACATGAGTTTTATAGTAGTTATAGAAATTTTATTCAGTTTTCTCACACAGATTTCCATAAATCAATGCCTCTCTTAAAACATTCTTTGTATCAAAATCCTACCTATACATTTTGAACTTGCGAGTAATATGCATAGAAATAAACAAATAAAACAAATCAACTCAGATAAACTTCAAATACTTAAAATATTTCCATCATGACTAAGTTAAATAAAACGAGTTTTCAGTCATGGTATAAAATTGTTAAAATTGGTTCAAGGAAAAGTTTTTAAACTCTATTATTCTTTTTCAAGCTCTCAAACCAAGGAAATACTCTTTACCCAATCACACAGACCTATTATCAATTGCTCCTTCATGAACAAGAATGTTACTCTTGAAATAAAAAATATCTTTCTAAATTGTATAGTTAAATAAATGACTTTCATAACAAAACAATTAAGCACGAACTTCACGCTTTCTCTCAGCGTAGGCGAAACATCTTCTAGATACTCTAACTCACATAAGAGCATATATGTACACATCTCCATTAACCTTACACAAAGATACAAAATATTGGCATTTCAGGCAAAATGTACCTGTTCTTAGACAAAGGACTCGACACCACAAGTTCTTAGGAGTTAAGCAAGGGATGTGAAGAAATAATCTTCCCTACGTTTCATTTCTTAACTCATTCTCCCTCACCATCACTTCATAACTTTTCTTCATGTTCTCTTCAAAGTGGATGTGACAGCTCTTACTGTAAAAACAGTACAATTCTTCATAAAATGCGAGCACTGCCGATTCAAGAGAGAAACATGGAAGAAATTACAAATACTGCAAACAAACCACTCCTCTTCAAAGGAAAAGTGGTGATGGAACTTCTGATGAAACTGCAGGGTTGAGATCATAGGAGTTGAATCACACCACTGGAAGGGTTGCATAAGAGGAGTTTGATCAATTGTCTTTTGAGAAGTTGACTATGAATTCATCGAACAACTTCAGAAGCTTGGTTTCCCTCTCCTGGACTTGAACTAGAGGTGGTTGACGTGCCCGCGTTGGGAAATGAAGTATTTTGGAATACATTTCCCATGTTCTTGAGCCTCTGGTTTCCAGTTGAGCTGCCAACCAATGTTCCCCCACTTCCAAGAGTGTTGTTGCGAGAAGACTGAGATGTTGGATAGTTTGGCTTAGCATACGCAGGTGTGTCATCTACAAATCAATATTAGAGTATAGAAAACTGTTATTGTTAACAAAGCAAAAGTTATTTGACCAAGATATTTTAAAATGTAGATTAATGTCAGAGCTACTTCAAAAACACATGATACTGAGGAGCGCAATTTGATACAAATAGTGTCAAACCTTTTCAGTATGTATATTAAAGCATTTATATAAACTCCTGTTTTAACTGAAATTATAGATGCATTCAGCAAATACAAAATAAAATTCAATCAATAGATCAAATTAAGTATAATATTATGTTTATTACAGTTTCATCCATCCATATTGAAATATCCCAGCACAATGTAAATTACTCTTTTCCTACATTTTTTTGTTTCTTATACATACTTAAATGCAGTGCTTTTAAACGGAAAATTTTACTGGTACTCAATCGATACTTCTTCAATACAGAATATTGGAGGAGCAGGCTACGGTTCATTGTTACTTTATTTCCTCTTTTGCAAGAGTAAATATATTTATTGCATCTTTATGAAAGAAACTGATTCTATATCCTTGGTATTATATATATTCTATTTCCTTCTGGTAGAGGCGAATTTATCATACAGGTTCTCTAGGCTTTGTCTAGGGGCGTGTTTATTGTAACAAATCGTGAATTTAGTGTTAATTCAATTCTTATGATTTTTAAACACTATACTCAGAATAATCTATAGTTCGATAATAACTTGTACATGTAATTTTTTGCTTAAAATTACAAACATTTTGACATTCTATTAGTATTATAACTCGCAGCCAACTTTTTATCTTATCTAGGAACTTTTGCTGAAATTTTTGAATCCGCCTCTGCCTTAGGGCCCTTGATCGGAATTGATGGGATGGTCCCTTGCTTGCTTCCGGAGAGTAAATTAGTTTATTGTCCTCCACGTGGTCATACGCAGTTTGTACTGTTTTTTGACAATAAATTTATTTATAAAATTTATTTATTTATAACCATTTATTTTTATCAGTGAAATATCAATTTTTGTATTTCACCAAAATTAGTAATATGAACATTTGCCCGTGGCTTGGAAATATTCATATTTTGCTTAATCCTATCCACGTCCAATTTTTTTTATTCTTTGCAATTAACCTGTCATTTTATTTTGCAAGAATTAGACTTATGTTCCTATACTTGGGAAGACCTTCATTTGCATCCACATGTTCAGTAACCACAACCATGCGTTTGGTTTCTACATATTAAATTGCAGTATTCTCTCCCAAAATGTTGTTTCCAGCACACTACATACACTTTATTTACTCTCAGAAAGTCCAATGTTTTTTCAGTTGAGGGAGTGAAAAAATTCTGAGTAATTATATAATTAATTGTGATTGATAAATACCATAAGAAACAAAAAAATTCACCCAAAGCAATTTCCCAAATTTTCTGCAGTTGAGGTTGAAATTATACTATTGAACTGTGTTTTGGTGTATTTTGTGGATTGGCACATTTTATGATCGGAGTAAATCTATTGGTTATTATTCAGTAATAATACCAACCATTATTCAAACATCAAGCAATTATGGCAATAGCTTGGTAACACTTCAAAGTTTTGTCGTATTTTTTTTTCAATCCAATTTTTATTGGTCCTCAAATGGAAGCGTACTGGCACAAAAAAGAGCGCTGTTTAAATGGAATATTATGACCAACAAGATTCTACCACAATAATCATGTGTTGTAACCAAACACCTGGACAATTTCTATGACACATTTACTTATATACTTTTCTGTTAAACTTATAATTTTTTTCATTGAAATGTGTTGTGTTGTATTAAAAAGAGTAAAAAGAATCAGAGCACTAACTCACCTCTCCTCCCATGTTGAGGAGTGGCTGTCTGACTTGTATAAGGGCTGGAATCTCCCATAGAAGACGCAGTGCTAGTGGCAACTGGAGGCCGAAGATGGCTTCGAGCAGGGGGTGGACGGGCACAACTGTAGTTGCTATCCGTACTGTAGGAGGGAGAAACCGGCCGACCTGATCCTGAAGCAGGTGTCCGATGGGGCAGGAATTGGCGCCGTGTATGTCGGCGAGCGTTGGCAGCCGAGTTATGGCCACAGTTATTCCCCATCTATTACCACGAGTTTGAAAAATAAACATGAAATAAGAATAAATTTTTAAAACTAGAGAGGATAAAAGTCAGCAAAAGCTTTTAATAGCTCCATCTTTACTCACCGCCACTTGGGGTCCAGCTGGTGGCTGGTTGGCAAGCTCTGTTGCCTCTGCATACAAGCAACTAGACTCACTGCATGAACAACAAGTATCACTCGCATCCCCACTGCTGCAACTGCCGTGGTCTTCATCCCATGAGCCAGCAGTGGTCGAGTCTTCTCCTCCAGGACTACGCCAGCGATCGCAGTCACTATAGTCACCCATGACTGCCTCACCATCAGATGGATTGCCTGCAATAACAATACATCACATTTTTTATCACTTTTTATTCTTTCTATATAAACGATTCATCAAAATATCCTGAAATTACATTGAAGATAGGAAAAAATTACAAAGGAGTTGCAGTACTTACCCATATCCATTCCCATTTGTGTGGCGACACTAGGATGGAGTCGTGAAGACATGTTTTCTGAGGCTAGGCTGGGTAAGGAAGACTGAATTCCCCTATCCATAGCTCCAAAACTAACACTATTTGTCATTCGAGGTGCAACACCTATAGAAACAGAAATGGTCCAAAATTTAATTCACAGTATTAAAATTCCAACTCATAAGAAAAATGAAGTGAAAAAAGTCTGACCTGTGGGATTGAGTTGCTGATAATCATCATGTCCTCCTCCAATTGGCTCTCCATACAGCATGGAACCACTTTCATAGATGGACTCTTCATGTTGGTTAGTAGGAGGATTGCCGCTGGGACTCTTCGCATGGTGATGATGGTGGTGGTGGTGATGGTTGTGATTGCTATGACTATGATGATTATGGTGCTGCCCAGGGTGTTGGGAGCCACTGTGGTTGCTACTACCTCCAGTAGAACTACCTCCAGCTCCACCAAAGCCAGACGGGAAATTAGGTACCTACAGAAAGACACAGTATGAATTATTCAATAATATTTTAATCAATACAACAGTAATTATAATATACATTAGAACAAAATTTAAAAAATATTTTATATTTATATATTTATTCACTAAGGATGAAAGAAAAAACAGAATGAAAGATTTGATGAAGGATCTTGAGCAATGAAATCTTGGTTTATCACTTGCACACAAAAATTAACTTTTCGTGTAATCTTTTATACTCAACTTCTTTAAGGGTACATTTTCATCATCACCATCAAATTTAAACAGAATTCTCAATTATTTTCTCAAAAATGTGAGGCCTAACAAATACGAATATGTACCCATTAAAGGGTCAAAAAATTATATGAAAGTTATTTTACATAATGGTAATATTTTCATGAAACATGATAGCCAATACGTTATGAGAAAAAATTAACTGATATAACAAAATAAAAATCTTCATTTAAATATTCACATACAAGAATAATTTTATACTGTAATGGAACACAAAGTCATCAAAGTTGTAAGGAAAATTTCACAAAATGGGATTATAAATTTAATGTTTCTGTATTCATAAAATACAAAATCTTCTTTTAAATGGTCTATTAATACTAACTTGTGTGTTTTGTAACAGAGAAAAAGATCTAGCTCATGGCCTCAGTTCCCTGATTTTTGGGTCCTTCACTGTTGGCACATAAAATTACACAGTAGAAACATGCTCTAATTTTGATTTTCTGTCTTCTACTACCAAATGGCAGTGGAAGCAAGAATCTTTTAATCAATAGCACCCATTGGAGTTTGAGACATCGTTTTCAGTTGTTGTAATCAAGCCACATGTTTTGTAAAATATTTTAGAACCCCATTTATCTCTCAACGTATACTAGGATTGAACATAATCCCTGGGGTTGATAAGATCACTGAGCACACCACTCAACTACAATTAATGAAAGATCAAATGAATGAAGGATATTTTAAATATTGTATTTACCCAAATATAGTTTTTTTATTTAGTTACTTTAGGACACAAAATTAATACAAAAAAAAAGTTGAGTAAAATCAACTTTCTAAAAAGTCTTTCTGAAAGGAAATGCTCATTCAAAATTCCATGTGAAATGGTTGGCACTGGTAAGTATAATCAAAAGTACTTTAAAAGCTAACTGGTGCAGTAAAATTCCTCCTCTTGACATTACCAGATCCACATGGACTTCGGTTCTACTTCAAATTCTCATGCATCTGCTTTATTTCTATGCGTCTGAGCATTATTTAGAACTTGTAGTTTGGATTTTTTCAGAAAAATAGGAGGACTATATTTGAGTAAATACAGTAATGATTGTCAACTCACGGGTGGAGGATGCTGCTGAGGTGGCATGAGAGCGTATCTCCCTCCTGGGTTGCCACCGTACATATTCTGTTGGTTGTACTGGTTGTCACCAGGATGGTTCATGTTTGGCATCCAAGGACCCGTGTAGCCAGCACTGCTGCAACTGCTTCCTCCTCTCACTGGGGGCAATGGTGGAGTGTTACCCATTTGGCCTACACAGATAAGTTTACTTCTGAAGTGATATTTTAGTTAACTGAAATTTTAAACTTGTATTGTTTGAGGAACTCTTAACTCTTGGTTGCCTGATGGTAATTATAACAACCATCAATTTGAACCTATATTTGTCAACATACATTGTCTGTCTGATTGAATAGTACATTAGTTAACCTATTTCCAATACACTCAAGTAGTTTTGGTTTATTTTGTTACATTTTTTTGCCTTTGTGCAGACTGGGTGGTGTGCTGGATTGTACTTGTGTTCCAGAACATAGTTGAACAAATATTCAGATGCATCAATTATCAAAATAGATATCATGTGGAATTTTCATACCAAAATGATAGAAAATTCATTGATTATTACTATATACTAGCAGTCTAAACAAGCATAAAGTTTATATTTCATATTGTTGAATTTTTTGTAATTATTAATTTATAATTGGATAGAAAATAGAAGAAAATATCTTAAGACAATTTCAAAGCTGAAAAATTAGGAAATTATTGAGTCAAAGTTTAAAAAAATATTTGTGCAATTATTTTCTGATTCTGAAAAAGAATTCTGGTTCAAAGTTAAAAAGTATACTATTTGTTATAATGCCAGAAACTAAGGGTTAAAAACAGGAAGCATGAAGATGGTATCTTTCAAATTGGTTAGTAAATCACTACATTGCAAATTATGCATCATTTCTTCTCAAAATGTGACAAACAGTAATCAAGTAAATTAATTTATAGTCCATGTGGTCATACTAAGTTTGTAACTGCTTTTTTCACATTAAATTTATAATTGTTTAATTTATTATTATTTCCCATGATTGAGTATAATTTGTTAATGATACCTTCTGTTGTTATTAGCTCAGTGTCATTGTTACATTTTATCAAAAATTTATACCTGCAGCTGATTGTTGAAGGTTTATTCCACAAACTCTCCAAATATTACAACAACTATTAACATCTTCTAGAGATTTAACACTAGAAGAAAGGTCCAAGTTTTATTAAAAAATTTACTTGTCTACCAATAATGTAACAAACATCACACAATTATTAATATAATGCACCCAGACTTTGAAAACCTAAACAAAAACTTTCATTCTAGATCAGAGGTGAATTGTTTCAAGATTCAATCTTGAGCCAGAAACCTTCTGTAGTCTGTGCCATTCATTACGAGAGAAAATTTGCTTAATTATCCAGATATTTCTGAACCCATAATAAATTATACAATCAATAACCATGCATTATATGCTCAATTTTCAATATACAATATCACTCTCACAATGACAAGGCTTGTTTGCATTACACTATCTGAAGGTAAACATCACATGGCATGTTGAGTGCAAAAGAAAGTGACTGATGCTTGTAAAAATGTACCGTTAAAAATAAACAACAATACATATTGTAAAATAACTGTTCTTCTATAAACTACAGAAAATAATTATTTTAAAATTTTTGTAAAAGTTATAAAAAGCAGCTAACTATTTTTGTTCTCATTTTAGGGAGACGCATTTCATGATTTTGCCTTGTAGTGCAGAAATATGTAATCCATCATTATTGTCCTCGACATGCACATACACAGTTTGTAACTGCTCTTTTGACAGTTAAATTATTTGTTTATTACTCACTGCAATTATTTCCATCACCTCCGTGAGGGAAATGTCCCATGGGCGTCCCCTCTCTCGAACATGCATTCCTCTTCCCAAGCAGTGGACTATTGGGATTAAAACCTCCAGTATGCGGATGGAAATTTGGAGATACTCCTCTATTGGAAGAATTACCAGAAGGCATCTAGAAAAAAATTAAACCACATTTTACTTGTAAGTATCAAAATATATAACTCGTATTACAACTGAATTGAGAAAAAATGAGGTAAGAAGTTACAAACACTAGACAACAAAGCTGTGAGAAATATGAAGAAAAGCAACTGGAAAATGTTCAGTACGTTTTATCATATTTCAGAAATACATTAGGAAGTACCAGCCAAAAAATACTTCAGAAAAACCAAACATAGATTGGAACTTTTATTTGATGGAGGGAAATTTATAATAATAAACTTTAGAAAATGACTGATTATAAATAAGGCAAATAATCTCAAGGAGATACCACACAATTTGGATAAGGAATGGTCATTCTATTGTTGACAGAGAGTCATGTTATTAATTAAATATTTATGTCATTTATACCACAAGAAATCTATTTGCTCATAATATGTTAATATTAACATCACCAACTCTAATCGTTCAAATTTTCATGATTGCTTTTCGATGATTAAGTGAATGAGAGCTAATACAGAGATGTAATATTAAATGTAGGATGAGCTACTTATAGTCCAGTTCCAACTTACAACACAAATTCAGTGTATTTTTTAAGTTTTTAATCTAAATAGTTCATTCATAAACGTATAGTAATGAACACTTATATGAGATGTGCTCACCAAGGGGTTGATCCAGTTTCATACTTATAAAATGTTTATCAAATTTCACAAAACATTATTTTTGTCAACTTTAGCAATAGAGTTCCCTCCAGGGTTCTCAAGCCAAGATCTGCAGGGAGAGAGTAGGTAAAGAAATGCTTATCCTCTACATCTGCGTGGCATGTCCATACATTCTCATGTAACCCCAGGTTTTCAAATAGAAAACTTCTTTCATCAAATATTTATCAACAGAAAAGGGGGACACCACAAATGTGGATTACAGAAGAGGCTTGATTTGATTCTCACCTGTAGCCTGTTACTGTTCATCCCTTCTCCCATGGAGGAGGGTGGAGGGTGTTCTGGAGGGGGTGGAAGCAGTTCAGACCAATTGGGAAGCACTTGTTGACCTCCAACTGGAAACTTTCTTGGTTGTGACTGGATTTGATGAACTGGCAACCGTCGAATTTGCATGTTACCATCATCTGAAAAGTTAATTTCTTTCATTAAAACAAAGAACAAGATAGTATTCGTGTGGATACAAATTTTAAAATACTAATAGATTCTTTTCTGTTATAGAAAAGAAGAAATATTAATAACATAACTTTATAGATGTTTAATTCCTAAGCTTTTTATCTTTCTCAATTTCCATTTCGTGACTCACCTCCATACATGTTCCCAACTTCTGAGCTGGGACTGCTTGATTTGTTGCCTGGTTCAGGATTTGTATCCAAACTTGACAAGTCTGGTTTCACACAAGAGTCACTTGAGCTGGAAGTTTTGGCTTCTCCAGGACCACCAACAGTAATTGGCATAAACATGTGACCGTTATCCTACAAACACAAAAAGTAATAATAACAGAATCTTATTAGCACATTTCCTGCTACTGCTTACAAGTACGTAAAGTAAATTAATTTCATTATTAAAAATGACAGGGTAGGAGAAATGAACTACACGATGAAAAAGAAAAGTCACCAATAATTCTAGCCCAGATCATCTCAATTTTAACAAAAATAACCAAACAAAATTTACAGAAGTTTTACTAAATTATTATTAAAGATGGTGAAGTTAATGAAGAGTGATTTCAACAACCATTAGAAACAAAGGAAACCACATCTTTTTTTAATCACGAGTACTTGCCATTTCTCTCCGAGGAATGGAATTGATGAGAGTAGTTGTAGCATATGGAGCAGGAATGTCAGGAACATTATCTTTGTTTGTGCGATTGCAACTATAGAATGTGGTGAGATTACGAGTATCAACTTCTGCATAGTCAGTGGCATTGGAAACCAACTCCATACTTGGAGCTCCTGTATTCAATAATTTAGTTTCCGAAGGAAGACCAGCATCTTTATCTGCAGGACGCCACCCTCTATCTATCCACAAAGTCTCTTTGCCGTTCATCAAGTTCAACTGTGAAATATCATTGGCATTGACCACAGGAACTGTAAAAATAAATGATAGAAATAAGAAATTAGGATCATTAGAAAAGGTACATCAAAGTATTGATACCAGAGAAACTACAACATGAACAATCAAAGGTAATACTACCACACATAGTTGTCAAGAGAGCTATCTACACTTAAAGAACACTGAAAATTTGAAAAGCTTGCACACACGCAGAGAGTTCAAACATGCTACAAAGAATTTTCATCAGAAATTTCCGCTGATACAGAACACATTAAAATAAATATATCCAATTAACATCATGTTGACATTTAATTCAAATAAAGTTCATGAACAATCAGATCAATAATCACAATATCTTGTGAACGAATAAACTTGATTATTCATGAATGGTTCAATGTAAAGTTGTGTTCTAATGGGATGAACATCAAAATATATTAAATAATACAAAGATAAAAGGAACATAAAGAAACACTTAAAACAAAAAGTGTTAACCAATGAAAGAGAGTTCATTCTGTTTTTAATTACAAATTAATTAAACATTCATAGTTTCATTAATGCTATATTGCAATTACACTCAATATGTTAAAAGAATCAAACATAGCAACAACTTTCCAAACAATTTAGAGCTCAGAAGGAATGAAATAATACAACACAATTAAATAATAATAAAGCTAAAAACAAAATCTAACAGCAGTAAATAGAGGAAACTAAATCACAGAGGTATGGATCATGCCTGATGGAGTAGTTCCACTAGACACTTTTAAAAACTAATCCATCTCGTCAAAAACCACTTAGAAATCTAAATCTAAAGACCAGAGCAAATATCTGAAATTTAATTCAGACATCCCAAACCATTTTATTTATACTAAACAAATAAGAAAGTAGCAATGAGAAAAACCTACAGAAAGTAAACCTTAAACACCAAATACATAAAACTAAACAAAAAATATAGACCAGAGCAAATAATTCTAGAAGATATTATTTTCTGTTTGATTCATCACTTGTTTAAGAACATTTCCAAGACTGTACTAAAGTGGTCAGTTCCTGAGAATTTTGTTGAAAAGATATAAAAAATAAAGACAAATTTTGCAAGTTAATTTTACAGAAATGTAAATATAATTATTAGTTTTGTCTCTTCACAGAAATAGACTTGATCAAGTAAAAACTCCTCAAACTTAGAAAATAAACTTCTCAAACCCCTTCATCCTAAGTTGACTGTGCAGATAGCTCCTACTTCCCAGATCTAAAAGACACAGGGTATACTACAAAGAGTGACACAGAGGAGGATCAGGGGAAGGAAGCATTCCAGTTACTGTGAGTGTTAGAGGGGCTGATATTTACGTGTGTCTAAATCAGGGTGGTCCATCGGGGGGCCCAGAGCCCAGATGTGGCCCATGGGATGGGTGCGTCTCGCCCCCAAATGATTGTCAGCTGGAAACAACCATTGGCGAGGGATTAGTTCTCACGATGAAGTGGTGAAATGATTAGTGTCATGTAGAGCAGTGAAAGGTACAGAGCATGAGACAGAACGTGTAGAAATTGCCATCACACACAACCGTCAGTTGATGCCACAGGAAGCATCATTTTGTGTAACATAAATCAAGGAAAGGAATATAACCAGAGGAATCAGACAGGTTCCTGGGATGAGTTAACATCTTTTAAACTTCAAAACCTTCACATATATGTTAGCGATTCCACACAAACTCACAGCACAAGTCAATAGTGAAGTATACGATGGACTTATCTTCTCACAAATAAAAACTTAGAAATTAGGAAATAAAAGGCACATAAAGATTAACAAATACAGTGAATTATAAAATGTGATGCGTGATATAGTAGTAACACCAAGCACAGAAATGTTTAAGACCACCCTGACGTAAACCAATGAAAGTCTGCAGTGTCTGTGAACAAATAACTTTTTAATAAGAATACACACCATTTAAGTGGCCCAGTTCTTTCCCCATTGCTTGTCGGCGACGAAGATATAACATTCCAACAAAACCGAGAACAAGAGCAAAAACCAATGAAGCCATCAATACCAAAAACCACGTTTCTTGAACAACGGAATTGCCACTGCCTTCACTTGGATGAGCTCTGGAAAAAACAAGGGAAGAGTTAAAATATTACAACTAGTTTTAGATCATATTCTTTATTTAATATATTTAATGGTATTCAACTCTGTATTTAACGCATTTATTTTAATACATATGGGAAGAGACAATTTTCATTCTATAATAAAAAGTAATAGTAAATATTTGTATGCATCAAATACACAGCCAACAAATCATTGTTTCAAATCTTACCTATATGAATCCTGTGAAATACACTAATGATTTCTTATTTCCATATTTACTGTTCAACATCTTTATCTAAGTTGTTGTTCCGTATTTACTGTTCAACATCTTTATCAATGTTCACTATCTATATCTATCTCATTTCATCTTAATTTACTGATGAATATTACATCATCAATGGTTGATTTGTAATTCCTCTATTTTCAAATAACACACACATATTTACCTGGGAGGATATTGCTGAAGGAGTGCTGGATCCATGATGAGAGATACTGGACTAGAATATGGACCAAGACCCATTCGTGTATAAGCGACAACTCGCACTGTGTAAGCACCACCGGTTGTAAGGTTATTAAGCCTCACTGAAGTTGTTGTGGCATTGAGAGTCATTTGTGCCAACACTTTAGTACCATTGCCTTTAATTTGGATCTACAGGGAAAACAAAAAAAGGGTTAGACCATTGAAAAATGTATAAAGTAAGTTAAGTTTCTCTGTGATATAAGCATTAGAGAAAATAAATTGAACCATAATCTTGAAAAATGTCAGCCAAAAAAAGTCAATGTCCGAATAGAATGTATAGAGAAAAATATAACCAGTTATTAGGATTTTCAAATAATTTAGGAACAATGAAACTTTTTTCAAAAAGTTATATTTACTGACTGTAACCTAAGTTCACTAAAAGTATCTAAACAAAAAGCTATAAATGCTTTTTTCATCTCACAATTGAGACAGTAATTCAATATAGTTAATATTTATTCGTTTCAAATAAGGTACAAAAGTATACACAAATTTAATTATTATTATTAATAATGTATCCTCCAGAGATGAAAAAAAAAATAAATGGTATTAACAATAAACAAAAATGGTGATTACCATATATTATAATTTGTTATTCAACTTACAATGCTGAGTAAGTTTTTATTCAAGTTGTAAATTAAAGACAATTTATTTAAATTATGTAAAACAAACAAATTAAAGATAATTTATTTTCAGAGGAGTAGAAAGTAATTTAAGAATCAAACTTTATTTATTTTTTGAAATTACTACCCAAATATCTGAAGATTGTATGTGCATTACAGATTACAAAAGTGCAGTCTTAAAGTTAGAATAATACGGCACCAAAGCTGATAGGAATACCTTGTATCCAAGAAGAACACCATTGTGGTGTTGTGGTGGTGGGGGAGACCATTGCACGAATGCTCCTGTTGTATTCAGCATTCCCACTTGAATATTATCAGGTGGAGCAGAAGGAACTGAAAAACACAAGGTACAATTACTACAATAAGGTACAAATAAATAAACATCACCACAGACATATAACATTCTCAAAAAATTAATTAATTTTTTAAATAAATTTAAAAAAAAGATTTTTCAATTTACTGCTAAGAAAAGTCAAATTTAATTATATAGTTTTGTAACCACTCAATGAACATCACAACTATTGCATTTTCTTTTGAAGTGTCATTCTTTTTACAAATAAAAACTGCAGTAAATTACAACTTGCGAACATGAAAATTTAACGATGGAGTTTATAGCAAAAAACAATTTCGAATCAGAAATGTACTCACCATCTTCCAAAGTCTGGACATTTTTTGTATTTGATGGTTGACCCTCAACAGATTTATAGAATGGTACTAAGAAAAATTCATATTTAGTATATTTTCTTAAATTTGTGACTGCGTAACTAGTAGCTCCAGCATTTAGAACAGTCACCATATTATATTTCTGAGAACCACCAGACAGATCTCTGAAGCGAACATATAACCCTTCCACGTAACCATCACCAGACAGAATCTGCAAGAATTACTCAAATCAAATAATTGCACATAACCTTAAGAAATAAATCAAATTTGTTAAGAGGAAGGAAATTTCAACTCACATCCCATAAGAGTCGCACAGCAGTGGAATTGAGAGGTTGGACATCACGAAGAGACACAACTTTCGTGCTCAGCCTCACGCGTGCTTCATCTAATTCATAGCGGGGCACTGCTCGTCTGTCAGCTCTGACAGTGCGAGCAGTTTCAGAAAGAGGACTCGGAATAGAGAGACCGTAAGGATTCTCAGCCCGCACAAGGAAAACATAGGACGTGTCAGGCTTAAGATCAGCAATCTGAAAAAGATCATGAATGTAAAAATTAACATCTTACATTTCTCAAAACATGTTTGAAAATTCTCAAAATCATTTAATATATGGATAATTGTATTAAAAAAACAAAACAACAAAAACATCTTGTTTCAGGCAAAAAGAATAAGAAATATAATATTGTTGAGAAAAAGACTCTAACTCATTATAAACAGTTTTAACAATTCGAGATATAATAGATAGTCAACTCAATACAGTGAAAAAATTACAATAGTTTGGTGTACAGTAATTAAAAATTCTTTTAAATCTACAATTTTTTTCTCCTATTGATCTGGATAATTGGCAATCTAGGTGATTGGAGTTCTGATAATTGGGTTTCTACTGTATGTAACATAGCATATGACAGAAAGCGAACAACAAAGAGCGAAGATAAAGAAAACTTACCGTAATAGTATCAGTGGCTACTCTGTTCACTGCAACCACCCATCCCGTCTGTAGATCAGAACTGAAATATTCAACTGTGTAGAGTATTTCCGGTGGTTCAGATGTTCCTGAGGGTGATCCCAACGCACTTGATCCTTGGCGCCACGAAAGAGTGATGGAACTCTCAGTCACATTGAGAATACGAGGTTGCGGCGGTGGAGAGGGGAAACGACTGGGATCAGGAGCTCGATGGAGTCCTGGACCAGAAGCACTGGGGTTCTTTTCCACTGTTAAAGATGCAGACCAAGATGTCTCTCCACTCTCTGATGATGCTGTGCAAGTGTACAGTCCTGAATCTGTCAGTTGCAAATCTATTAGAGAGAGAAAGGAGGTTTCATTAGATTCCCAGAATTAAGGAAGTGAGGAAGCTAAGAAAGACAAATATAAGCAAAGAAAGACATTTCATGTAATATCACTATCTTGTAGTTTTCAAACAAAACAGATTACTTGCTTGCTTCTGGAGAGTAAATTAGTTTATTGTCCTCCACATGGTCATATGCAGTCTGTACTGTTTTTTGACAATAAATTTATTATTAAAAATTTATTAATACAAAAATACGAAAGTGTTATATCTACATACTTCTTGTAATTGTGGTTTCTGGCTACCATTGTCATAATGTCTTGGTTTCCAGGGGGTCTGGCACGTCATTTTCAAAGAGCCAACATTTTGACAATCGTATTGCAGTCTTATTGACCAAGTCTGCAACATGATGGCCAAAACATTGGCTCTTTGATAATTGATGTGATAGACAGCTGGAAGCCAAGACATCTTGTGATTGCCTTCAAATGATGAATGATTCAATGTGCCTTGTTATGTAATAACTTACCATCGATGTGTAGTGTACCAGATTCTAGAAGTGTAATGCGAGGTCCTTGTCCAGGGAGAGCAGAACCATTCTTATACCATTTGATCTTTGGAGGAGGAGTTCCAATGGCTTGACAAGGCAACGTGGCAACAGATTTCATGGGGAGAGTTTGATTCACTGGTCCAATTTGCACTATCGGAGGTGGTACATCATCAACAGATGTAACCTAACAAAAACACACATTTTAAGAAAACTTCTGTCAGAACAAGTAAAATTTTATGTCAAATTCATTCAGTGATACAGTGAAAAAATATTTCCAAAAATGCTAATATTTTCAGAACTTTCATAAAACTCCAAAATACGTAGAAAAATTTAATCTAGGAATTCTTGATTTTAGGAAAATTAGTCCCAAAATAACAACAATAAAATCGATAACACACCTGTAGGAAGGCTCGTGCAGTATTTGAACCAGCTACACTCAGTGCCGAACAAACAAGAAAACCTGCATCTTCCCGCTGAACACCTTGGATTCTCAGAGTCCCTTCATTTGTAACATGAAGATGTCCATACGAATTTCCAGGGAACATGAGAACCTGACTGCCTTCTTTTGTCCAAAATACTGAAGGAGGGGGATTACCTTTAGCTACACATTCAAAAGTCGCAATACCATTCAACCCTACTTTCTGATCCAGAGGCTTTGTGATAAAAGTTGGAGGAGCTGAAATGAAAGATTAATTAAATTCTCAAATTACAAATGCATAAAAAAATAAAAAATAAAAATAAAAACTTACAATGAACAGTTAGAGATGCTCTGGCTGACACACTTCCTACCAAATTTTCAGCATCGCAAATATACAATCCTTCATCATCAGGAGATACATGTTCAATACGTAAACTCTTGTCATCAACAATTTGAGCTCTACCAATGGGCATTTTTCCATCATCACGCCTCCACAGAATGTTGGGAACTGGGTCTCCTCCTACTCTGCATTCGAAACGCACAGACTGATTTTCCAGCACAATCACATCGTTTGGTTCTTTACTAAAGAACGGTTTAACTGCAAAAATTAACAGGAAATCTTAAATAACAAGATCATTAAATCAGAACAATCTAAAATTTACTTTCAAAATATTTACAAGAACAAAATATTTTAATCCAATAGGTCATAGTAAATTTACTAAAACAGACATTCAGTATTTCCTTAAATGAAGCATTAAACAGCCTTTCTTACCATGGACTGTCAGAGTAGCAGGATTTGATTCTCGAACACCAACCATGTTTTGTGCTACACACTGATATTTTCCTTCATCACCTTGTCGAACATCAGTTATCATCAAGTTCCCTCCATCTACAACATGCAATCTAAACAAAAAAATTAGAAAATTATAATCAATGCATCACAAGCTATGCAATGGATATTAACAGAGAAATTTAAAAAAATCAAAATAGACAATAAAGAACGTTTAGTATTTCCTTGTTCATAAATACAAATTATATCTTTATTAAGTAATTTAATCAAAATTCAAAGATTTTTTTTCTTTCAAAAATACCTTTTCGTGTTTTCCAGATCAATGACCTGCCCGTTCTTTCTCCATTCTAAGGTTGGCTCTGGATGACCTTTGGGAGGCCCGCACTCCAGGAGAGCAGTCTCCCCAGCAGCAACACGAGTATCTTTGGGAACAGGACGGAACTCATCTCTCAAGACTGGAACACAAAGTGAAACAAAATTGTAATATATGGCTTTATTACCAAAAATCATAACATAAATGTCATTGAATATAATGCTCTTGATACTGGCATTTGGGTCAATAATAGTAATCTCAATTAATTTTACTGTTCAACTCTGTATTGCAGCTCTTTGGTCAACTTTCCATGACAAGGAAAAGAATAATATATTTCTCCGAAAATAAATATAAGTACTGAATAAAGTTTTAATTATTCGTTACACAGTACAAATACTTCAATGTGGACGGAAAGAAAAGTTTTCTGTGGTCACAACAAGCAAGAGAGTAAAACAAAATGAATACAAAAATCTCGAGATCGCAATTACAAACATGATAATCAAACATGTTTGTTGCATGTCAATACAGGCAGTTTTATCCCTTACCGTAAGCGTCTAGAGCGATCGTTGAATACGATGCAAACAACAACAAACAAAACCGAAACATAGTAGCTTTTTAGCATCAATATTCGTGGAATTTTCTTTGACATGAGATGAAAATCGCGTAGTAGCGTTGCGTTGTGATGAAGTGAAGGGACAGCCCAGAGAAAGGGAAGGGAGACAGCTGGCGGTTGTTTCCTTTCAGCCCCCATTCCAGCCCTCCGTCAAAAGGGATCGTTTTCAGGGGAAGGGGTAGCAACAGCCTAGTGCTCACAAGGGG
>NNCF01126016.1:140133-227157 GCA_002313205.1 Laupala kohalensis
TGGTTATAGCGTTTTGAAAGATAATATAAACGGCGTTTGTTTTTTGAAGAAATTCTTATCCCTAGGGTGATCCATCTATTGTATTTTTTTGTGTTAATTAACTTGCGTTTTATGGGAAAACTAGAGTTGTAATGTTTTAGGATTGTTTTAGGAGTAGCTCAAAAATATACGTTTTAATATACAATTTCAATGTACTTCCCTAATGAATTAATGACAGTTGATGTGAAGGTTGGAATTGCTTTACATTCGCAAGTATTTTTATGTTAGGTTTAGTTTCACGTAACGCGCATCTCCAGTCATGTTCCACATTGAGACGGTTTCTAACCTGTGTTTACTAAAGTTGAGAAACCACTCTCACATCTATAAGTGGTAGCAAAAAGTATTGTCATTCTTAGAGCTCTGTCAGCTATAATAGGATATACAGCACCTACTTTTCGCCAAATTGTACCAAGGTCATAACTTTGAAATTCCACTTTGAAAGTGCTATCCTCACTTAGTACGAGAAATTCGGCTGGGGTTGACACATCTTCGTCCGGTAAATATTGCTTCAGTGAGATTATTACTGCAGATAAATGGCGAATCACGGAATTTTCAAACGTCATTTTATTTCAGATTCGTCATTTACCAATTACTCCTCACACAATTGTAACATCGCCATATCTCCAACTTGAACTCTGCGTTGGTAAAGTTGGCGAGAGAGCGCAATCCACGTGATTCTATTATCTACATACCAAACATTACAAGCATTATTACCCCCGCAGAATAGCTGTTTTACCCCCGCAGGGGTAATTACCCCCAGGTTCGGAATCCATGTTCCAACAATTGCCCCCACCATCCACCTCCTACCTCCTATCGCTCCAGGTACACAAGCTTCAATAGCATGTTGCATTTCCCAGTTACAAATAATACAATGAAAATAAAAAAATGGAAGTGTTGAATATTGAGAAACTTCTCTACAATGTTTTAAACCACCACGAGATCACTCACTATGATAACATATCACACATAGTCGACGTCACCATCTTACGCGTAATATTTCTCTATTGTTTCTTTCAGCGGTATTTACGTTTGATCTAATTCGGCGTATTCGACCTTACGAGTACAGTCTTCAAGAAGTGATTTGATTTTTAGACTCACCCTGTTCGCAGAGTCGAACCTGATAATTTTTTTTGTATTTTATTGTACGAGAAAAGATAATGTATCGACCAAAACCACGACCCTGAGAATCTGACTAATTTGTATAACTCTCACGAGTCATATTCCTATAATAGTTACAGTTCAGACATTATTTTTCTATGCGGATGAAAACTCAACTAAATCACGCCATAATCTACATGTGAAATTTTTTGTAAACTTCTTTAATCATTTTATGAAGTTTTATTTTATCTTTTGTTATTATAAAGGAAAAGTTTTACGGAGATGTTTCTCAATTAATTTTTAAGAATCCTCTACATATGTATACGAAACAAATTTTAAGTTAGATGAATCGAATTTCACTGTAAGGATATTAACGAAGGAATAGCATTGTACAATAAATTGTTGCTCTGGCATTAGTGCACACGAGAAAATTGAAACGCTGTATTAGAATTTCCCAATATTTGTGGAGGAACGTTGGATACAAAAGTCCCATTGTAATTCTGGAAGCGGTTATTCAACTAAGATAATTCGATACTACTGCTTCATAGTTTCCATTTACAGCGTCCACAAAGTAATAATACGCTTCGAACTTCCCTACGGAAACTCCACTTCCCTTCTCCCACACAAGGAACAACGATTCGTAAACATCACGACGCGGCAATCGTCGACATTGATTCACTCTACTGCACTAACTTGTTCAGAAGCTCCGTCGGACTCGCTCACTCCATAATGAATCCCACATGAACGAATGTTCTCGCTTGAAACCAAAAGGCGGCTCCGCGTCACCAAAATAACTGATTCAGCAATGTGCATCTCTCTTCCCAGAGCCTATGGGCGGCAGCATCATTAATACTGTTGTATTTTTTTATTGGGCTTTACGGCTCGCTGATATCGAGGTCGTTAGAGTTCTAACATATCTAAACATTTTGTAAATGCGAGCACGGAAAATGCTTGCACGTACCATTGAGTGAGCCTACATGACACTTCCCCGTATTAACTTCCATATATCTAAATACGTTTAGAATACTATTGTTATTACTGATCTCGATTTTTGAGAGTAATTACAATTTATTAGTAATATTTTCGGAATAATTTTAGGATCTGATAATGGTACTTATTTGCTACTCAACGTCTCTTTAGTATTTTACCGAGTATAAATTTGTTGATAATCTGTAATATTTGTATTTGATCTGTATTGTGTAAATATTACAAGAAGCAGCTAACTGTTTTGGTTCTTATTTTAGGGGGCGCAATCACGATTGCCTTGGGACGCGGAAATGTAAAATCCACCACAGTCTTGGGGTTCATGATCGGGATTGATGGGATGGTCCCTTGCTTGCTTCCGGAGAGTAAATAAGTTTGTTTCCCTTCTCATCGTCACACGCAGTTTGTAACAACGGATTTATATTTACTCACCTCCACAGAGCGTATAGTATTATCTGTACTCCCTTCGAAAGTTTTGATGAACATGTTTTCAGAACGTTAGAGCGACTTAGTGCTTCGGTTGCAAAACCTCCGAAAATTAAAAAAATAACACTAACTTTAAATGTAGAATTCAATAAATTTTCGTATCATTTACATACCCGTAATTGGAATTGATATAATTTGTAATATATGAAGTACGAACCAACTAAGAAAATGTGTCCAAATATTTCAGCTATACCGCTTTCGGTCGGATATAAATGGACATACTCGTAAATTGCGTGTAGTTTTTCAAAGCGAAATAGATAAAGTGTAATAAGTATTTTTATTCTTAAGCAAAACTTACTGATATACCGTATCTTTTCGAAATAGATAAAACAATCGTCGTGACATATGCCTATCATTCGTTCACCGCAATGAACGATTGATTGCTGCACTTCGGCAGAAATTCTAAATATAAATGTACTCGGAAAAATGAGATAGGGACACTCGAGATAATATATCAGAGAAGTTTGCTACTCCCCCTCCCTTAAAAAATGTAAATCTAATTAGGTTTTCCTTAAGAGCTGAAACTTAATTACAGGAAGTAACTGTTTCGTGGTACAAAATGATTCAACACATGACCGGAATTTACAAAAGACACGTGAAACATGAGCAATACTAATTTTCATAATGAAAATGAAAAAATCCGTGACGTTTTTTATTCATTGGCAATATTGCACCCATTTTCAAATTATCAAGAGTTTCGTTTTCTCTTCGTGATAAATGAATATTCAACAATTGCGTCGGCGTTTTATACAATTAGACGAGCAGAGGATTCACTAGAAACACAAAGAGGTTCTCTAACAACAATGATTCAGTGAACAGAATAAGAAAATGTATACATATGTGTGTGTGAGACAGCGAGAGAGAGATGGGGGGAGTCCTTAGCTATATGTTTCCGAGAGCGCCGACACTCCGGAGCGTTGACCCCAAAGATCAAGATTGTCGCACACACATACTTTTCAGCGAGAAAAGCTGTCATGTATTACAAACACACAATTACTTTAAGTGAACAGTAGACACTAAAATAATATATTTTTTTTAAACACCGGTGGCGCAGGTGGTAATTTTGTCGCTCATCACCAAGTCATCCCGGGTTCGATTCCCGATGAGGCTAGAAAATTTGTAGCTTTTCACATTAATGTCCCAGTTCATATAGCTATGACTACAGAAAAGCCAACCTTCCTTCCTCTATCCAGCTCCGCCTAGTATCAATAACTCTAACTAACTACTTCTACTAACCCCTCCACGTGGTAAACCCAGCTAAGCGGTCCACCTAATAAAACAATGGTCTACCACCCAACTCCTAACTCCAATCGTTCCATGTAGATAAGCTTCAATAGCACGCTACACTTCCCAATACAACAATACTAAACACGTTTCTTTCGTACAAAATTTTGGTAGTATTCTCTACTCAATTCCTTCATACAACGTAGCCTATTTGGTCGCTCACTCAAAATTCTGTGCAGTGCTTATTTAGATATCTAATGTCGGTTTAATATGGCGCGATTGCTTTATCTCTTCGATAGTACTATTCCAACTATAGAGACGAATCTGATGCCATAACTTTAGAGGAATATACCTGGAGTGTGACATACATTTTTTTTAAGCTAAGGAAATTATACATATTTTTTGTTCTCAAAGGATGTTTAATTCAACTCGAAAGCTAGCATTACGTTATTATTCCTTATGGGATAGGGAAGAGATTTTCGGAACACCTTCACCCGAAGCAAAGGACAAAAACTTCTTTAGACAAAGACTAACGTGAAATGATGGTTCCACTTAAGAAAATGATGGAAATACTTCAGAAAAATGATGGAAATACTCTTCTTCAGATTCTATGAATTACGGAACATGAGAGTGAAATAGTAGTAATCCCTACATAGTGAGTAGCTGTTTTGTAAGTTCATATTTTGAAAAAAAACAACAACATAGAAATCGTTATAACAATTTGCAAGAAAATTCACCACATATTTACTTTATATTTGCTTCAATAATTACCATTTGGTCCCTGATAGCAAGAAGTCCTTTTGCCGCAGAAACTTTGCGTAATAGTACACGAAGCGACCGCCAGAATGCATTGCAACATTCTCGTTCGTTCGACGGCCAGTAGAGAGCATATGTAGTCTACCGAGATGTTCTACGAACGCTCTTCTTCGCTATAATGAATAAATTTTTTAATAATCAACGAGATGAAATGATATATAATGTAACTATCAAGTCGTAAATTATCACTATTATGATGTCACGCTGAAACTCTTGCGAAACAAAATTTTACATTGTTGAACGAGTAATACCGAGTTATTTGACTCCATAGATGTAATCGACATATGAACACTATCCCCCAATAACNCGATGGAAATACTCTTCTTCAGATTCTATGAATTACGGAACATGAGAGTGAAATAGTAGTAATCCCTACATAGTGAGTAGCTGTTTTGTAAGTTCATATTTTGAAAAAAAACAACAACATAGAAATCGTTATAACAATTTGCAAGAAAATTCACCACATATTTACTTTATATTTGCTTCAATAATTACCATTTGGTCCCTGATAGCAAGAAGTCCTTTTGCCGCAGAAACTTTGCGTAATAGTACACGAAGCGACCGCCAGAATGCATTGCAACATTCTCGTTCGTTCGACGGCCAGTAGAGAGCATATGTAGTCTACCGAGATGTTCTACGAACGCTCTTCTTCGCTATAATGAATAAATTTTTTAATAATCAACGAGATGAAATGATATATAATGTAACTATCAAGTCGTAAATTATCACTATTATGATGTCACGCTGAAACTCTTGCGAAACAAAATTTTACATTGTTGAACGAGTAATACCGAGTTATTTGACTCCATAGATGTAATCGACATATGAACACTATCCCCCAATAACAATATACACTCAATTCGTTCGAGAAAAGCAATTCAATCGATGAGAGTGAAAAAGTTTCATTCAACTCGTATATGTATGACACGACAGTTCACTCATTCTTAGAGTGACAATTTAACTCGAAGGAATTACGAGTGTAAATATTCCGTTTTGTAAAGATTAAATCGACATCACTCGTCTAATGTAGTTTCTAAATGTACTAATCATTCACTACTGTCAATCTTTCCTGTCACTGGTCTCTCTCTCGCCACTCCGTCTCTAAAAGACAAACTTTACTCTCTCCGTTGTCTCTCCCGTGTATCATGAGTTATTCATCCGCACCTCTTTCTTTCCACCATCCCCTTACCATCCGTTTTCGACGTTCCTACCCCTTCCATTCTCCTGTCACCGTGGTCAGCGATTCGTCGAGCCATGGCTTTGTTTAAAAGCGCTTTCACAGCCTTCGCCATTAGTCCCAATTACGATACATGTGCGAGCGACAGTCCACAGCGACTCCTACTCCCACACGAGGATGAAGGCAACATAAAGAGAGAGATGGAAGATGGAGTTAGTGAATTTGTCGCCAGAAGCTTTGTGGCAGCGCATTTAGAAGCGATCTCCACACAGCTGCAGAATATTGGAATTAATTCTTTCTACTTTCAACGTGGATTCGAAAACATCATTTCTGGCTCCGAAGTGCTTAACTGGATTATTCTATTGAATACGATAGACCGATTTGTGCAATCTAATTTGGCTTCGCCAGCAACACAACTCCAGTTCAACGTCGGAAATTTGGACTATTTACCTATTTGATCAATAATAAACTGCACTGCATTCTATATTGTTGCACAGTCTCAAAGAGACGTGAAAGTAATAATTTTGCAACAACCCCGAACAATTCCTTGAACTTCCTTCATATTACGGGAATTACCCCAAATCATTGGTTTGCATAAAAATGAGAGAGCAATCAATAATCTTAAAATACACGGTTTCTTTGAGATATAGTGATTTTTCTTTTTGTTTCTCATATTTTCAATTTTGCTTCGGTTCGGTCATCGCAAACATGAATTTGGTTCTTTGGAAATAGAATGGTTCCGGTCATCACAATAATACGAAATAGTTTTTACTTTATTTTGTGGCACTAAATTCTTCCAAAATGCTCCCAAAATTATTATAGTCGTACTCAGAAAGGGGTAAAGAGTACAAATTATAAGTGTCGATTTATTACCATTAATACAATTCTCGAAATGAGGCAACATACAACACGGAGGAGTAAAGAATTATTACAGCTCTATGAAATCACGCACAATACTGAAATCATGGGCACACAAGGTTCAGCTCTTGCCAAGTTAACGATTAAATTTACTCCATGATAATAATGATGAAAATTAGGCAACCATTTCGAAGTGCAATACATGGCTAATGAAGCCAGGTCTATTTGGAGCTTGTAATTGAATATTTGCAAATTTAACAAGTGTTGTTTGACCTTGCTTTGCATTATTCCGGAGCACAATGTGCCTTGGGGATTTGTGCACCTTCACGCATGTGTTATACAAATAGATTCCACCCAAGTATTAAATAGAAGTTTAATTTGTACGAATGGGATCACCGGCTACTTTATTCCCACGGTATCGTGTGGGGCCGTTGGAACTGTGTTTGTTTTGTGGGTAGACCGCGGTCGTACTCCAATACGTCTGAATTTACATAGCAGAGCACATGTTCACGCATAGGATTCACCTAGCCGGTCAAAATTGGTGTTTCTGTGGAAATAAAAAGTTGTTTGAAACAAATTATAATAGAATTATTTTAATTCTCTAACCTTTTCAACTCGTTTGTTTCATTTCCTAGATCATTAGAAAATATCATTGCTGCTTCTATACAATGAGCAAGAATTTTAATTCTAATTTTAAATGGAAATGGACAATATTATATTTTATAATAATTTTAGACATCGGAATGAAGCTTAATTTTTATAATCTCACCTTATAAATCAATATGATTTGTTTTCCAGGAACGTAAAATCTGTCACGACCAAGGTAAACACTAGTGTTTCATGTTTACACCTTAATAAGCAATTGAATCATTAATACATGCGTATGCAGAAGTATTTAATGAGCATTTGTCAAAAAACACACAATCATGACGTAACGTGAATAATTTTACGAGAAACAATTATTTTCATTAAAAATATTATCTTCGATGGCAGCATCAGAAACTAGAAAAAATTGTATTGAATACGCATTTCGGTCGAAATTAAATGAGAAAAAGCGTGACAAGAACCATAAGTTTCATTGTTACTTTAAATGTACTACTTTCCATTCTTACTTCAACTATTTCAATAGAGCACTAGGAACATGGTGAGAGACAACAAGCGACAACGCTAATGACAGAACTGACGTCATTGCCACCGAAGAGTGGAAGGCTGGAAGGAGGACTATGAACGATGCCAGAGCTTTAACCCAAAAAACCGCGAGGTCGACTTATCGAGCCGTTGCGAACCGTATCTCTTGAACGCCGCTCTTCCCTTTCGCAGAGAGGTGTGTGGAGGACTGAAAGGGTACGGAGTGAGACGCAAGAGTTGGTTCATGCCACCACGCCGAGGAGCGCGCCTACGACGTGTCCATGTCCCCAGCCCCTCCTAAAGCGAATCAAAAAAAGTATTATACAGGAATTTTGTACAAGCAAACTTGAATTTTGTACAACTCGCGGTCATTAGTTATTAACTATCGAAAAGGGGGGTCTGCGGAAAGATTTCGCCAGCCCCCCAACACGATTTCGAAAATTGAACACTGTTATAATACTCTTTAAATTTTCTACAATTGATAATATTGTTAAAGAATTGTTTATAACAAATAATGACGAAAGTGTCGCCGCCCCCAACACGATTTCAAAAATTGAACACTTATAGTACTCTTTAAATTTTCTACAACAATTGATAATGTTGTTAAACAATTGTTTATAACAAATAACGACGAAAACGTCGCCAACCCATTCTTCCCCATAGCGGAATAGAAAATGAAACCGTGTAGTCTCTTAGACTACAAAATAAAATTTTAATTTTATTAAAAAAAAGTAAAGTCTCGTGACTTTTTTATGTTTTCATGCATAAAGTCAACGACAAATAATGTACACGTGCAATACGCCATTTAGCTTATGACACTTCGTGACCGAAGGAAAACACGTTTCTTTAGTTTCGACAGTCGAAATCCATATACCAACCATAAAACTCAGTTTCAGAGTATTTAAGTAAGAGAGAATTCGGTTAGTTAAATCTTCATTTCAGCTAGACATCTACGAAACTCGTGTTTTAACACGGTATTTGGATATTTTCACAGATTATGTTCATTCATTAACCACGACATTTTTGTATTTCTTTAAATCTCTTTTCTAATACGTGTCAATTTTTGTTATTATGCAGTTGGAGCTATCGCGCTTCAGATTACTGCAGCTAATATTCCTATATAATAAATCCGTTTAATTTTCGAATCCGTGTTGGGGGCGACGGGGTTGGCGATGTTTTCGTTATTACTTGTTATAAACAATAGGTTAACAACATTTTAATTTGTTGTACAAAATTTAAAGAATACGATTCGTGTTGGCGGGGGGGGAATGGAGTTGCCCATGACTCTCACGAGACGCCTTTGTCGACCAAAATTGCTCGAAATCAGATATTAACACAAAGTTTCCTTTTATTTTAAACCTGGTAAAGGGTTTAAATTGTAATTATGCATGAAGATTTTACACACAAATATTTTTAGTTTATGATCGTTGAATTTTAAGTATTATAGTTAATATGGAGATAAAAAGTGAGCGATAGAGAGCACGCATTAAGGATTCTTTTTTATTGATGCGACTATCCGAAAATCAAATTCGACGAAACCTTCCATATCTTTCCGGTAATTGCAAGACCCATCTAAGAGAGTTTGCTTTTTATCTTCAAGGAAATAATGCCTTCCTTTACCACAAGAGATTTTCCTTCTCTAGAATTCGGGAGGTAAGTAACGAACGTGGATCGGAAGGACCTAAGAGCAAAGCGATCTTCCACACCAATCTCCCTCCCATTCGCAGATTTGAACTGCACCTCATCCCAGCTCCATTTCTAGCAACTGCCTTCTCAGATCTCTCTTTTACACACCATTTAACCTTTTAAAAGATTTCCTTAGAGACTTCTATAAATTCGACTTCCTTTGCTTCCTACAAACTCTTTCCGTGATTTCTTCTCGGAAGCATCCATTAGTCTCGAGTGACCCTTTATTGCTTCACGTCACAACTTCTTCGTTCATCTCAAAGACGAATTTTATAAAACAAATAGTTTCTTACTTTTAATTGTCCTTCCGCATATTTATACCTCTGATTATATCAAAGAGTTGGATCATAATTCTGTAGGTTTCTGTTCAGATCTCCCACCTATTCTTCCTTATCGCTTTCTGCTCTTCTATTTTATCTAGTAAACTTTTCTTCGAGAGTTCTACACTGAAAAGGATTTCGTAGCGAAATCGTTCCGGCTCTATATCTTCGCAGGTGCACCTCTCTTAGTCTTGGCTTCTGAAGTTTCAGGACCAATGAGCCGAGTCGACTTCCTAAAGACTCTGGTACAGAAGCTCTGTCACCAATAAACTTCCGACTGAGGCTTATATTCTTCCAAGTAACCCACGATTTTCGCATTAGGTGATCGTATTTCCGGGATTCCTGAAGTCCTAGCACACACTCATTTTTCCTAGAGATGAGTTGAGATTCTATCGCAATATTCACATCGTAATTTATCTTATGATATTGGGATTTCTTTCCAATAGTTATTCATGAAACGACGGTAACGTTATATGATTGTGTTAAAAATCAACAACAATATTGTAATTCACTTCCAGTGAAGCACACGTGAACGAAATAGATAGGAAACCACGAACAAAAAGTGAGTATTGCTATGTACATTATCAACAGAATCGGCTTAAAAAACACTAAATAAAAACTGATTAAAGAAATATTTCTGATATGTTAAAAAGCATTTTAACCATCACTGTATTGTTTTAAAGGTGATTCTGAACTTCCAGTGGGTCGAGTTGAGCGATTCTTTATCGATCAAGATTGTGTATTTCATTTGTACGAAAATGTATTATCATGTATATAATGAATCTTTTTACTGTCTTCCTATGTCCTAAAACAGGACTTGAATGAATGATTCCAAGAGTAAGGAAGTACTCAAGTGTAGGTTGTGTTATCACTTTAATGACATCAGTTAATTTTTAAAGCTGTTTCATGATCATAAAAGTATAGACGAGGAGAGGCTTCAGAAGGCTTTGTCCACAAAGACAGGCGACATTACGTCGTCCAAGGCATCACAATGCGGTTTTCGACAATACAACGCTGACGTATGACAATGCAGTGCGCTCAAAAGCTGGATCACACACGTCATTGAGTTACGAGGTAGGGCACAAGCGCCACGTATTGAAGCCATTACCAAGATTCCTCTGGCTTACCACTCTTAGTGGTATTATGTAGGGGATTCTGCTACCTCATACGGCCAAGACAAGCGGGTTTGTTCCGTGCAGTTTAATGTATTCCGTGACTAGCGCACGGATAAAGATAATACAGATTTAGAGAACTTGTTTCGTTACGGTATTGATACCATTTTTCATATATTAAGTTTTTAAATATGTAAACCACTACGAAAGGAGATATTTCTCTCTCCATCTTATCAGTTTTTTTAATACATTTTAGCTTTACAATTAAGTTAGAGATGTATGCAAGTTTTAATGACAGTTTTATGCGTATAAATACAATTTAATTAATTATGGGGGGAAATGGTTTGCAAAAGAGCTTTTGATTGATAATTTTGTTGCAATGCACAGCTACAAAAAATAACCAGTGGGAAGTTCTTTATTTTCAGATTACAAATGATCTATAGATCAAGTATCTTATTGATTTGAGCGAGTTGCAATGTAACTGCCTAAGTGAAAAAAACGACTTATTTTTTGAAGAATGTGGTTATGAAAGTACAAAATCAAGATATTTTTACACCTTGCCCTGATGAAGGTTGCAATAAACAACGGAAGTGTCGGAATGTTGACGAATGTTTCATCTGGTAATCAATTGAGCTGTATAGGTTTACAAGATGGAATTACAGGATGTTATGTAGATGATTTGTTAAAAATACAGAACGTAACGTATGAGACAATGGATGCGTTTCATTTTGTTATTATGATCCGACGTTTTAATTTTGATACGGAACACACAGGCTACGAAATTTGCTCCATTCTCGTACATTAAGAAACAGAAATCATTTCGCTAACAATTGTCTTTTTTCTTTTCTTTTTTCAATATTTACGAGTCATAAAACGAGATTTTTCCCATAACTCTAAAATAATCGTAATTTAAGGTAGTACCAGCGTAGGTAGAATTTAATCACTAAAATATCTTTAATCTGCGTAAATAAGTAGAATAATGTGTGTTTATTGTGATTTCAACTTGAAAAACAAACCTCACCGGCCATTTAAATGAAATAATTGCAATTATAATTATGGTGAAATACATTGCGTCTTATGGAGAAAATATTTGTTTACAAGATTACACAAACTTTTAAAACACGAAAGTGATGGATGTTTACTTTGATTTGTAGTGAATTTTCCGAAGTATTTTAACACCTGTAGGTCATCGGAAATTTGAGAAAGATAGTTCAATATTTTTGAGGCGAAATGCGGGAATCACGAAACAGATGCACTTGGCCGCCATGAGTCAAGCGAGTTCCTGAATTTTGTTTGTACTATACTATTAACTGATACATACAAACTAAATCAGTTTTTTCTTCATTATCATTCATATTGTCGTGTTTTAAAATAATTAAAATGAAAATAAAGAAAACAATTTTACATTTCAGCTATTTGACTAACTTGGAGTGCTGGTCCTTCCTTAATGAATTTCGTTTGATAAATGGGGGTTGGGGGATGAATATGATTTTTGATTCCTTTTAATGTCTCATTCCAATGTTTTTTGGGTCAAAAGTGAAGTGAACATGATGACGTCTCTGGTGGCAACCGGAAGCGGAAGTGAAGCTCTCGTGTGGTGCTGGTTGGTGCTCCTGCTGCACTCGTATTGACGTAAGACATGAGCCGTGGTGGCGACGGTGAGTTTCGTAGCGCGAGGGATGATGTCGCTGGAGGGATGGAGGTGATGGAGCGTGGGTGGCACACGTCGCTGCGCACGCAACGGACTGTCACAGCAATAGCATTCGCATTCCCACTCCCTCAGCCCTTGTTTCTTCATTCCCCCTTCGTGCACCGAGAGGACAGGTGAGGATTGGAGTTCCAAATCCAGAGGAAGGAGAGGATTTCTGCAAACCTTTCGGTGTGTCATCCAAACCTTATATATGTAGCCTCCAGTAAAATAACAAGATAAGTGTCCTTTTTGTTTTTACGAGTTATGGCCTTTTCAAGTTACCAAAACTTTTCTTTGTTATAACCTTGGTATTTAGCTTTGATATTATGTGTTATTATAATAGCTAAGATGAAAAACCACGTTTTTACATAATAAAATTTTACCAATTAATGATGTTTTAAACCATGAAAAATGAAAAAAAAAATAGCAACCTGGTTACCTTAAGTTTATCGAGTATTGATTAATTTATCCTATTTACGTAAATTCTTAAGTATACACACATATGGTGGAAACTTGCTTTAATTTTTTAAATTGTAGTTAACTGTATTTTCCTGTTAAAAGTATACTTAACTGGTTATTAGTTTTTTTAAAGAATTCGTATGTAAATTTTCACCACTCGATTCGAAAAAAATATTCATTCTTGAATCGTTTAAACTAATACGAATGAATCTTAGCAAAACATTTTTGACAGACTATCTCGCTTTTTTTCAAAAAGTTTTGTTACCTTGCTTTTACTGGAAACCACAGACAATTATATTGTCCAAACTATAAAATTGGGATGTCTTATCCAAAGGTTTGGAGAAATTCTTTTCTTCATATGAATTTGTAACTCACGTCCAATCCGAAGGTTCTCCCCTTCATAACTTCCTCAGTGAGCTATTCGCATTCCATACGTTTACCTTCATTACTGTTTTTAACGAGAATCATTATGTAACAATTTCACTCGTGGAGAAGATCGTTTAAATTGTGACGAGTAAGGAATCGAACCCGAGATTTCCTGCTTCGATCTTAGGGATGTCGACCGGTACGCCACCAATTTGACTTCCATAACTGTACACCTTTTCCAACCCAGACTGACAGTTAATTAGATTAGCTTTCAACTTGGGACAGGGACTGTAACTCAGAGAAGGATACAGTTGCTTTATTTTACTTGGAACATAGGAATTATTTCCTGGTTAATTTTGCACTGAACAGTTCATAGATAAAGTTGAATGTTTGTATGTTTACTTTGAAAAGCATACAAATCTATACAATTTCATGAATATTTATCAAACTTTGAAATCGTCCGAAATACTCAAACCAAACAAGAACGCTATTTTAATTTGACTCGTTACTCGTGAGCGGAAATGTACGGTATTTTTTTTACAGAAATACGATATAACCTTTAGTCATGAAATTAAAATGTAAACATCTTTGCAATAAAGTACTATTTTATAAGGGTAGTCCACAATGCACGGAATTAGACATTGTTTGCTGCGAAGTAGAGGTTCACTTGATCATTGCATAGTTAATAAACTTCCGAAGCTGAACTATCCCTGGATGCTAATATTGTGAATTGTTGATTTAATGTAAATCAGATATTGACTTTCAATGGGTCCTAAATGAGCTATGCTCAAATCGCCGCCGAAATAAATGAAAATTCATTAGATTTACGCAGAACGGGTCAGCGATGTCTAACAAATTACTTTGGAACCAATGTCATTTGTTCAAAAATGAAATGTCTTATTATGTCTACTAACTGTTCTTCGTATTCGACGTGTTCAAGGTTAAAAAATAAATAAATAAATATAAATAAATAAATTTTATTGTCAAAAAACAGTACTAACTGCATATGACCACGTGGAGGAAAAAAAAACTAATTTACTCTCCGGAAGCAAGCAAGGGACCATCCCATCAATTCCGATCAAGGGCCCTAAGGCAGAGGCGGATTCAAAAAAATTCAGCAAAAATTCCTAGATAAGATAAAAAGTTAGCTGTGAGTTATAATACTAATAGAATGTCAATATGTTTGTAATATTACGCAAAAAATTACATGTACAAGTTATTATCGAACTATAGATTATTCTGAGTATAGTGTTTAAAAATCATAAGAATTGAGAATAAAGAATAGAAATTGTACTTCACCGTTTCGGTATCTTCAACGGGTTTTCTCTAAATATGCACACATACCTGCAACAACAGAGAAAAATATGATTAATTTTTGTGTATCATACATTATAAATATAAACATTTGTATTTATTACATTATTAAATATTATATGTCAGAAATACTTGACTTTTGGGAATTTTTCATGTATTTCTGTTTACGGATATGTTAAGTTATACTACATTTCATACCAAAACGTGGTTATAAACTGCGTACGACCACGTGGAGGACAATAAACTAATTTACTCTTCTGAAGCAAGCAAGGGACGTATTCCATCAGTTCCAATCGAGGGCCCTAAGGCAATTGCTTTGGGGTGCAGGAACGTCGCCAACACCCTTCTCAACCCCTTACGAAACAAAAAAATGAAAATATTTATTTTTTGCATTCCATACGATCCTCCATTTATACTCAATTCGAATAGCTTTTCAGCTCCTCAACATACTATTCGTTTTCCACAAGAGTCTCGAAGCCATTGTTCTGTCCCGCTATCACCGCCAGCACGTTGCCTTAAGAGCATGTGCCCGTAAAGACGTACGCGTTATGGAAACACGATTGCCCACACTGCGAGGGATGATAAGGAGCGCGCGGGGGAATCCCTCGGCGTGAACAAAGCGCGGGGGAGGTCGAGGGAAGCAACGTCGACAAGTGTTCTGCTGATACGCAACGTCTCCGACAGGGTGGGGGTGAGGGTGGGGGTGGGGCGATCATTTTTCTCTCTCTTGGAATTGACGCTTTGCACCCCCTCACTTGTCGTTCGCTTCATTTCCGGACGGATGGGGGCGGGGTGATCGGGTAGAGCGCTTGGAGCATCAAATGCGGTTTTGCCAACATTACAATAACGGGAGGAGATTTTTCTCGATTTTGTTGGCGTATGTTTAATTTTCTTTACGAAGAAAGAGTAAGGACGGAGTCGTAGTGGCTACAATAGCATAAAGACTTCCTAGAACATCAGACGTTTCAAATATAATAGTCAACTATCGTATAAATTTTCATTCAACTACACAATTCTTTTTATATCACCTAGCAACAAATCTGGACACTGGAATCATCTACCAAAGAATTTACGTAATCCTATTCTGATAGGTTGAGATGTTCCAGGCTTGATTTTTAATTCGATAAACCTATTTACAATTGGCTATTGCACATCTATCACGTAGAGGATTCTGTCTGGCTTTCAATATATCGCTGATCTCAGGAACTACTCTTCAAATCAAACAGATACAAGTCGCACGTTCAATGAAATTAAAGCTCAAACATATCGTGAAATCATCTTCCATTCTCTCAATATAATTCAATAGAATTCGACGATGTCTGTCTCCTGTTAATCTTCATTCCACCAGCATTTTTATTCCTCATTCACTTCTTTACTAATAGATATTCATCAAGCACTTGCAGGGGTACAGGTTTGCAAGAATAATTTCATAACCAGTAATTACATCTTATATAGTGACTATTTCATTCATTTATTTTCATTGTTGTTTCAAACAATTTAAAAGGTTGTTCTAGACCTTCTATTTCTTCCCGGAGGGCGCTTCACGAACTCCATGAGAGTATTGAAACAGGAAATTTAAGCGGATTGCATCGTTCGCAATTTTACGCCAGAAACAAAATATCCGAGAGGTTTACTATGTTAAAGTTAATTTATCTCACGAACTTGATGAAAATTCTAGAACCACTTTTCAGAAAATGTTTATAATTACTGCTGGTTTGAAGTGAAAGGATACTGTTGTAAATGATTACATTATAATAATACCAACATTTTCTTAAATATTTACTTCTCTTTTCCAAACTTATTTGAGAGGATAAATAAAGGATTATTCAAACATATAATCACACACAGCGGTCTCGATGTTATTACATCATGATATTCCGAGGATTCACTGACATAGATCTGACGGTTCATTCTCCGCGTTACGCAATGTTTCACTGGTTCAGGCCATTCCGCAGCAGACACAACCAACCGTCTGACGTTGCACAAGGATGCTGGCGACAGTCCTGCCAACCTTTGAGCAGAGTCGACGACGCGTACATGATGTGACGTCAGAGGCAGATGCAGGATCTGTCTCGTTTGTGTAGAAGTTCTCCCAACCTCTTCTCACTCCAACCCTTGCAGCAGTGAATTACTATTGGAGTGTGGATGCAGAGGGTCTCATACTAGGAGCATTTGTTAAACCAGGTACCACGGAACCATTCTGTCATTATCGGTTATATTCCCTTTCAGTTCAACTAGAGCTTTTTTGAGGTCGGTCCGAACAAGTAATGCTTCCAAGACACCCCGGCAATTTTGATGTATTTTGTACTTAAAGGAAATGTATGAAATAGTTTAATATTTTGTATGTATGATGTAGGGGCCATGGCATTGATCCCTGATATGAGTGTATATTTAGTAGGCATTCTCATAGTTGTTAAGATAGTCCATAACTTCTTTTGAGGATTCTTTTCATTTTCAAAACTAAAATATATCGATTTGTTAAATAATGTATATTTTATACATTAAAGTAAATAGTAAAGTTCTTTCTGTAAGTTTTAATGTTAGATATGAAGTTTACTAGTTTTTATACCCGTCCAGCTTCACGATAACGAATAGTACTACTTAAAGAACATTTTCCATAAAAGTTAGTTTTAATTTAACATACAATTTTTTTAAGAAATGAGAAACCAACAGGTTCATTTTAATTCAAATTTCTGAATAAACTCTAAAAACGTATCGTTTCCTCGCATTTTAATACAAATATTTGTCTCTGTTTCACAGTAATAAAACCAGAACCACCACCGTAAAACAAAGATTAACAAAAGAGAGCCGATTCACGTTTAGAGTGACATGTTTGCAGGGATTTTTTTCCTTTTTTTTTTTTTCAAATGCTAATAGGGCAATGTACCCTTTTCACTCCCCTCATTCTAGTGAGCTTTCTGCTTCCGCCAGCTCTGACTTCGTCTCCCCCCCCCCTCACGTCATCGCCGCTTCAGTCGTTGGCCGGCACGCGGTGCTTGCCTCGTTACTGACGGTCGCCAAATAAACGCGGGATTATACAAACGCTGGCATAACAGGCGCCCTCCAAACAAACAAGGGAGGGACGCCAGCCGGCCGGTCGGCGCTGGTATCCAGCTGGTCGCTGGCGCTGGTTAGCAGCGGCAGCCTCGTCTCGCAGCGAGTTCTCTTCAAACACATGATGCGTTCCGTTGGTTCCGGACTGAATCCGAAGTTACATTAAAAAAAAGGAAGCGTCAGAAAAAAAGCAGAAAAGGGTGACCACCGTGAGGAGAATCTCCAACTCATCACGATTCGGAAGGGAGAGTCTCAACTACGTTTCCGTGAACGGCATTCTCGATCCAAAATGCCAGTTTGGCTAATCACAGCAATGCGTCGAATACCGAAAGCCGTTTAACGAACGGGTTGATGCCAAAAATAAATCAGCTTGCGTCAACAAAACTTCTGTAAACTGAGAAACATTTCACAAACAAACATATATATATATATACACGTGGAATGTGGTGATTGACACCACAAGTTACGGGAGCAGATATGGGGGTAGCGCAGAAGCTGTCNCGCCACCGTCGGCTACCGCCGCCTGCATCACCACCGGGTCCAAAAGGTGAGCTGCCGATGCCACGACGGGCACTCTAGCAGTTGTCATGATACCGCGATCTGTTCCTGATGAACACTCGGCAAGCTGGTAGCATCACATTGTATGATTGATATAGTTATACGACATTGAAGATCAAATTTAGTCCTTAAGAGGGTAGCACCTCCGGGGATGGTATGGAAAAGGAGTGATAAGGAAGAATATCGAAACCGAGCGGTGTTAGTACAGAATCCGTACTTTACAGACCGATGAGATGAACAGTGAGACTTCTTATGCCGTGCATAAAAACACATTCTGCTCCAATGTGAAGCAACCTCGGACCAGTGGCGGATCTAGGCCGTAATCAAGAGCGCGGGGTCAACCGGAGAGCATTTTTGTGGTTTTACAACAATTTTTTAAATAAATATTACCTTTAAATAAAATGCATCAAAAATAATTAACAATCTGGTATTATTAATAACAATAACAATTATTTATTAAAGTTATTAAAATGTTATTTATTTGGCATTATTAATAACAATAACAATTATATCATTAATAATAATTTATAATTATTATAATTAATAACATAAAATAATAACAATTATAACTAATAATTATTATTAATCTGGTAACACTTTTACAAAGTATGCCATTTATCAACTTCAATTTTGTGTGTTAAGAGTTCAGGATTAATGGGTCCATAGATCCACCAGTGCCTAGGACCATTATGAATGTAGTGGGATCAGTAGGCTAACTGGGAACAGTATTGTCTTTAACTGTATAACCGATACATTCTCCCGAGCAACACCAGGTTGATTCAACTGAAGTATCAATTTAATACGAAATGGATTTTCACTAGAAGAACAAGTGCTTACCCTTCAAAACCTTGCCTCATTTATATTTTCAGTTAACAGAGATGTAGTCGCTTAAATCTGAAGGTTTCCTGCACGTGGCAAATAAACAGGGATGAATCGAAACGTGCATAGCAACAACCATCGAAGCTGTGACGGAGTGTGGCCATCGAGTCCCACGGAATCAGATTCCAATACCACGCATTGGATGTGACGCATCATTCATTATGTACGCATTGTAATGTATTATCATTGCAAATTGATATCAATATCGCATTACAATTATTCATTTTGTGATTCGCTCTTTGGATAATTACTGTTTTTATTTCGATATTGACTGGATATTTGAACTATGGAATTCGCAGTGTGTGTTTGTTCAAGTCTTGTTGAAATTCTCATTTTTCTGACGTCTTTCTAATCGATGTCGCTCCTCGTACTGGGGATCCAGGTTCTTTTTTCGGAGCGGGGAAGGGGTGTTCAGATTTGGGGGGACTGGGAGTATGAATAATTTGGAAATTTTGGTGCAAAAGAATACAATTTGAAGACAATTTACCTTTCTGTAAGAGTATATTTTTACTACCTAATACGAATAATAGACAAATTTATTGAAAAAACAACATTTTTGTACAAAATACTAGACAATTTTAATTTTTTTCATTCATTTAGGGGGATAGAACATGAACCCGGAAGCTCCCCTCCCTTAAGTCAGCCATTTATGAAAAACAGTTTGTTTTTAGTTCTTGGTTCTATTTCTCGCCTTATTTGGCAATCATGTGATCACTTTACTTTTATACTTTCGAGACGTCGAAGTTCGAGAAAACCACTGATATTATAAATTCGTCACCGATATTTCGATAATCACGAACGAGAATCTACTATTACACTAAGGAGAGCTTTCTCAAGAAACGAGGTGGTCATCCATGTCCTTACCGCAATCTTTCCTTCCGTAAACTACGAGTATGTAACTTAAAGCGAGGTTAATAGGCCTTTTGTTCTCTTAGATTCTCACGGGCGATGGGAAAGGGAGGGGATGGCGGCGTTTAGGATTCCCGTAGGTCGGAGATCACGAGCGCGTCGTCTGGAACGGAGGGTCATCGCTGTGTTTACATTCCTCTTGAGTATACAAGAATTTGAAGTAGTTTTTGTGGTAGTATTAAACGTGTGTTTATAATGCTTTGTTTGGAACAAACAAAAAGAATGCTCGAGATTATTACATACGTGATCAGAATAATGAAGAACGGCATTATTCCACGAACGCTTGGAGCCAGATATAGGACAACGGGAACAAGTAGCGTAAAACGTTTTGAACAGTGTTTCATTAATACTTCCAAACATTACTTATTTTCATGATCTAGAATCAAGAGTCTTATTAACGTTTATCCAATAAAGATTGATGAAACTTGGCTCAATATATGAGCAACGCTATGGTGATCTTCATCAAATGGATCGCTGCCCTTGAAACAATCAGTGTATTGTAACGTAATCTTCTTGCAAACATAGTTTCTTAGTGAACACAATTAATAAACATTGATGAAAGAATTGAAAAAATTTCTTCTGAAGAAGTGAAGAGAAAATAAACATTAAATTAGATGAAAAAAACAAAAACGATTGCAAGTAATGAATGTATAAATTCAAAAACAATAGTTAGAGACTTTTCAAAGTAACAAAAGGAAAAGGAATAATCATTATAAGAAGGGTTTAACCGATCACTCTTAAAACAGGGATGAGACGTATTGTGGAAGCATGAAGAACGTGGAAATTTCTTCGCAAAGTGTCAGAAAATCTAGATTATATTTCCATTTTTTACTGGCAATTCTTGTTTAGGCAATAACACGTGAACGTAAGTGAAGGATTTGGATAAAAAAAATGTCTTAACAGAGTTAACTCTAAAAGTTAAACGAAAGTGACCGAGGAAAGTAGTGGTTTATACTATCAGTACTACGACTACGTTCATCCTTAATGATAAACATAATATTATTTCTCTCGCGGCATTTCATCTCAAAACATTGTAATTAAGGTCGAAGATAAAATTTGTGATCCATTAAAAAATTTCATAAAAATACATTTTCTATCTTCAATGGAATTTCGGAACAGAACATTTTGAAACCAATCAAACTAATGAGGGCATACAATCAAGAAAAGCATGTTAACCAAGAAGTTATATTAATATAAGAGAAAAATATACAGGTCCTACTCGTTGTAGAAAAATTAAAAATAACCGAGAAGTATAAATAAATAAGATCATGAGAAGTATGACAAATTATTCGCTTTCTTTTTCTGTCATAAATTTATACCATTTAAGTGTAGCAGCTTTACGCTGAACAATTCATCATTCAACTATTTTTTTACTTCATGAAAAAAAAAGTAGAAATAAAATCGAAACCTTGTATTTTCTGCCGTCCGTGCGCTTAGATTCATTCTCTTCGAACAAAAAAAGTTCAAATCTCGGATACTCCGATTCTCTCCCCAATACTTCTCAGGTTCGACATAAAAAAGTCAACTTGAAAGTAATGACAAAACGAGAAAAATATGGCTAGCAACCCGCTGAAGATATTCTTTATTTTTTGGAGGAAGGTGGAAAGGGTGGGGAGAGAGAGAGAGAGAGAGAGAGAAANAGAACAATTCGTAATTTCACTTCCTTCAAATTTTCTCTACCTCTGACACAGCCGTTCTGAGGGCGGCGAGTCCGTTCCTCCGCGATCCGATTTCTTCGGAAATCCCTTTCGGCAATGGAAGGGACAAGAGGCTGCAGACGTGTCAACGAGCGCTAATGGACCAACTGCGCTCTACAGTCACCTCTTCCCTAACACTTCCATAGCCACCCCTGCGAGGCGCCCGCCGCCGATCTTCAGCTGGTTCCACTTAGTGACCGGTCGATGGTCAGTCGAGTAGATTCCCTCCGAGAAGCCTTCTCGGAGTGACTGAGATACGGAATATCGACTGTCATTCGTCACAAACAGCTGAACAGTGAACGATTTTCTTGGACTCATGAGGAGCCATCCTTCGACTCCATAGCACACGGCGTAATGTAATAAAACATTGGTTTTAACTCTATGATTCACAGACGTTCAGGGGAGTCCGACTGTTGAATTCAATGGTGGTTGCTACAACAATATAATAATTAAAAATGATTATATAAAGAAAAGTTTGCCTTCTAAAACAAGTGTGTTCGTTAGTGTTTAATGCATCAAAAAAATAAATTTGTGAATTATGTAAATAAAATTATAAATAAATTTATTGTCAAAAAAGCAGTACAAACTGCGTATGACCACGTGGAGGACAATAAACTAATTTACTCTCCGGAAGCAAGCAAGGGACCATCCCATCAATTCCGATCAAGGGCCCTAAGGCAGAGGTGGATTCAAAAATATTTCAGCAAAAGTTCCTAGATAAGATAAAAAGTTAGCTGCGAGTTATAATACATATATAATGTCAATATGTTTGTAATTTAAAGCAAAAAACTTGCATGTAAAAATTATTATCGAACTATAGATTATTCTGTGTATAGTGTTTAAAAATCATAAGAGTTGAAAAACAACAACTAAATTCACGATTTATTGTTACAATAAACACGCCCCTAGACAATTGATGAGTTTTTCTCAAAAGGGTCACGGAATTTCGCGTTTCTACTCCATCATTACAGCCCAAACGATTACAACGGGCACGCATTATTCCCAAGCCATTTGAAACATTTTCTAAAAAACACCTGCCAATCACCAGACATTTGCATCAGCAGAGACCCATTGTTGTGGAAGACATCCGAGCATCGCAGCCGTCACCACGCAACCATCAACCCCCGCAGGCAATACCAGAATCCCATTAAAATTCGAGTAAGAGTCTCTCTCTTTGTAGCCATGAGTCACGATCGCTGAGCGCCATCAACTGAAGAGCACTCCGTCGTCAGTCCGAGTGGGTGGGAGCTTCTGAAACGCTTCGCCAGTCCCTCTTTCTTCGCGGGAGCTCCAGCTGAAGAGGAACAGATGATACGACGACCAATACGTGCGACGCCTCGGCGCTTTTCTGTCGCAAACAGACACACTTTTATTTCAGCTAATCATATAACTGGAGGCTGTATCGGCAAAAAGTAGTTAATAGTGTGGCGCAATGGTAGCGTCTTCGTTCCCGACGCTAAATGGAAGAGCGTGGGGTCGATCCCCGCTCCACTGAACTGGATGAGGCTTTCAGCTTAGGTTTCCCTCACCTACTGTAGACAAAAGTCGGTTCGGTACCACAAGTTCCCCGGAAAATCTCTCCGACCCAATTCCTTCACCAAAATAACTTAAATCGGTGGAATAGCAGACCTAATGGACTGAACCTCGCCTCATCAAAAAGAAGACATGAAATAAATGAATAATTAAATAAATAACACAATAAGACTATAATTTTATTTACTATCCGGAACCAATAAAGGAACCATCACATCAATTCTGATCAAAGAAAAACCGGAGAAAAACTCGGACCGGGAGATAATGTACTCAACAGTGATGTTACAATAATATCGGAAGTGGCATAACTTTAGGTAAAACTTGTTTTTAATTCGAATTATTTCATTTGCACACGCTTTCGAGAAAAGATCTCTTTCAAAAATGATCAACGATAGCACCAAGCTTCCATTGTGAATACTCCCTGGACATTTTCTTTGACGGTACGCAGAAACACGCTATGACAGATCATACGAATAGTTTCTAACTTGAAACAGTAACGAGAAACCGAGCGGTTTCGAAAAAATGCGAAAACATCTTTAGGAATATTTTGTTACGATAACGTAATCCTAAAAAATAATTATGTTATAAAATTTAACGACATTCAATAGACAAATTTTACTACACTATATTTCGGCCAGGGTATTGGCTTGCATCAGGTGTTTAAATAAAGAATGCAGAATCCTGCGAATGTAGCAGTAATGGTACAAATGTTGTATAAAATTTTAAAAAAAACATAAAAAAAAAGAATATAAATTGTTTGCAAAGTTATAATAATATTGATAAATAAATACACGATAATTTCTTAAATTTAAACTACCCATCGTGGATTGTAGATGTACTTCAGGCTAAATTCTGGATAAAAAGTGTAGAAAAAGACAAATATGTGTATTAAAGGTCGTTTAATTTTATAAGATAATAAGGATAGACGTAAATACCTCAACCAACAAAACAATATTGTACTCCGTAGACCCATACAATCTTATAAGATGGTGCAAACATAACTCAATTACCTCCCCTATCCCGAGTGCTTTCTCTATCGCCGCTGCCCGCTGTACCTCGTGAAGTCTGTCAAGCAGAGTGATCAGTGAGAGAGCAAAGACTCCCTTGCTCCTTGTGGGTCCTCTGAATGCCGAGGCACTCCACTTCGCTCAGGCGAAACACCAAGCGACAGCGGCGCTGCCGGCGGAAGCACGTCCAAACACATGCTGGAGGCCCAGACGAAATGGGCGGCGACCTTTCCGAGGTTCAACGGTAATTCCTAAAGGCTCCAGATAGGGAAGGCACCAGAAGAACGTTGTATGGGACTGACAAGAGAGACCTATAAATCGGTTTATTTTTAGCAACCATCAAAGGACACGTACCACATATGTTTGACCAATTATCTTCTCGAGTTTTATCTAAATAATCAATAAAAATTTAACTTAACGAAGAATAAATAAATACATAAATAATAAATTTATCGTCAAAAAATCAGTACAAACTGTGTATGGCCACATGGAGGACAATAAACTAATTTACTCTCCGGAAGCAAGCAAGAGATCATCCCATCAATTCTGATCAAGACAGAGGAGGATTAAAAATTTCAGCAAACTCCTAGATAAGATAAAAAGTTAGCTTCGTGTTATAATATCAATAAAATAAAAAATAAAGTTGAAATTTTGTCTTACTGACCCCGATAGACAATGGTTAGTTGAAGAATCTGCTACTTCATTTCTAAACATGGTTACAAATGCAGCAGTTCTAACAAGCGTTCGAATCGACGTTGAATTTGAGTAGGTAAGTATAGTATCATTAGATTAATATTTATAAACATTTTAAACAGTGTTGCATTGCATTGTAACAATTACAAAGACTCCGTTCTTAGATGTTTGTAAAAGACTTCTTCTGTTTCACATGCGTAACCTCCCCCCTCTCGATGCAAACAAATCAATATCGGGAATCAGCTGCTACGCTTCGCCCTCCCGTGGAACACCCATCGAACCAGCCCCAACCGCAGAAGAAAAAAAACCCCGAGCTTTGTATTGTTTTCAATTACGCAGCAGTGCATCTATTAGCAGGAGCCCTGTGGGCGCTCGTCGTCGCTGCTGTACACGTGGGCTGCGATGCTTTTTAACTCGCAAATAAAACTCGTGCGGCGGGACACGCAAACGCACTCGCGCGTCGGAAGATCAAACGGGTGAGGACGGTATTTCTGGCACTGGTATTCGGTGGAACGGTTAAAAGCTCCTAAAAAGTTCTTAAAGTTTATTTCTATAAAATCACTAAAACATATCCTAAAGGTAACTTTTTAAAGATTCCATTATAACCATGATACTCTTGACCAATTATAAAAAATAAGGAGTCATTACAACGACAAGTTTCTGGAGAGGTATTGCATTTTAACTATCTTTTACAAGTGTTTTAAAATATAAATTACATTCGAATTGTTGCAAGTTCTGCCTCCCAGGAGACGACACTGAAGGTTTGAGGATCTCTATTTTTTGTGAAATATTCCCTCGGACCAATATAACTCTTCATGTTAAATATATTCGGAATTATCTTCCATGACATAAATGACAGGGGAAAAAAAAAGAAACACTATTTCCCAATTTTTCCCATGTCTCTCTCCTCTCCCGGTGAACGTTGATACCCATTAGAGGCGACAACATGGTGGTAGCAACACAGCCGATGGCACCACTGCGAGGATTATAGTAAATTTTATGGTAACAGCATCAGTGATGGGAATTCCGGGAACATTGGTGAGCGAACATAAGAATTTACTTCCCTACCTGTGACCGGGCCGCGTGAAGTAGTCTCTCATATACAATATACTTTAAACCATTTTATAAGCCCTATTTTTCATGATACTGTCGTGAGCTGCACTCTGTAATTTGCTCTGTTTTTAGAAAAATAATGGCCGTTGTCCGAGCGATGAAACACATAGATTTGGTGCCATTATAAAAATGTTGGTCGGGTGATGTAGAGCACAGCAAGAGCCGTGTATGATGGCGGGAGAGCACGGCACGGGAGATAGTGGCGGCGGTCGGTGTTATGTACGAGGGTCAAACACACGGCGGGCATAGGACGGATAGAGAAGGTGTAACCTACGAGATAGGACTGCTCTCACTATACATTGACGTATTGCGGCATTGGTGGATATGGGCTTTTCGTTTGGAGGGGAATCACGAAAAAGTACACTGACATTTATAAAAAAATTAATTAATTAATCTAGTATCCATTTAAGAACTTAAGGAGTCCAAAAATGTCCCAAGAAAATATGTATCACAAGTAAAAATTAGTGTTAGAAGTTAATGTAATATTTTAGTAATGCGTACGAAACATCAAGTAATGAGTAATGAATATAACTTAATTATAGAAATTCTGAAATATGTCTATTTAACAAGAAGGAATGATTTGTTGAGGATTCGTCAAGTTACAAATCATATTATACAAATTGAGAATAGTTCAATTTCGTATTCCGATGAAAACCAAAATAAAGAGTCTCACAGTTGACCATCTAAATTAATGCGAAATGTCTAATTCCTGTGGTCGAGTGTGAGTACTGTGATTTGATGCTTAGCACGAAGATTAGGAGGAAGACTATGATGTTGACTTGAAAGTGTTGTTATAATAAAAATTATCTGGAATGACCCCAGATGACAATGATTGTGAGATTAGTACTGTCACCACTAACATACGTTTTAATATTCTACGACCTATTCTGATCACAAAAGAAAAGAAGACAATAATTTGTCGATTAAAAGAGAACAAAACGTTATGTTTTAAGATTTTTTTTTACATCTCTCCCCGATAAAGTGTGGTATCAAACAAGTTCAGAAAAAATCACGGCGTCCGTTGTTCGCGAGTAACATTGTTATAATTTAAAGCTCGTGAATACCTAATTTTGACAAATCAGCGCCGTAACGTGAGAACAGAATATTCGAGAACACACGTCGTTCCGTTGGAAACGACGTCGGAGACCAAGACAGTGATCGTGTGTGGATAGTGCGGACGGAGTCTCTCTCCAGAGGATGCGAGAGGCGAGAGGGACGGAGCGTTGGGTCCTATCTGCGATGAAACTGCGAGCAAGCACGCAGACCAGTCCCCACTTTTCCCTGGGATAATTACTGCATACGCCCTGCTATGTATTAGCATACGCCCCACACACACACGCCCGCGCACGCCCATTGCACGCCCTCGCGAGGCTCTGTCATTAGGCGGTGGGCGCCGAACACTCACTCATCGGTATAGGCACGCGAGTGAACGACGAGTGTCTGTCTGTCTGTCTATTTCGCAGCTCGGATTCTACTTCCCTTCGAAATTGCAAATACTTGTACGATTAGGAACGGGAGGGAGAAATTTCCAGTTAACGTAGATTGTGTTTCACAACGATGTTGCGTGTTTTATTTCACTTTTATATAAATTTAGGATAATTAAACAACATCTCCAAACATAACATAGGTGAAATAATGTACGAACTTCTATACATTATCAATTGTAAGGTCATGTAGATGAATATGGTCAGCGAGATATAGTAGGAAAACGTGATTTAGCTCCTTAGATAAAAGATGCAATAGAAGTTTCTTTAAAACATTGATCAATTTTGATCATTTGTTAAGAATAGTTAAATATTTTAACTTTAATTTTTCCTTCATTTCTAGTTTTAAAAAATTACAAATGAGACTATTTAGCACAAAAAGAATCTCAAAATTCTCTTTAAAGAGTATTTTTTGTGAGGCTTTAGAGCTCGTCAAGGTCATTACAGTTTAAAGAGTATTGTCCTATAGGTTTGTAAAATAATAAATTATTCAATATTATGATCACTCTACTAAATTCGAAGAAAGATACAACTTAAAAAAATATATATGATTTTTCTCTTATATTTACAAAATGTTACCCACCATCTTCATACACTCAATAATGCAATTACAACGGAACCTACAAGCTTTTTAATAAATTCATATTATTGTCTTAGGTACATCTCTGTTGCCTAATTAAATTTATTTATATGTGTATTTTATCCAAAGTTTAATTAATTTAGTCTAACAAAAACAAATTATTTTTATAACATTAATGAGATAAACTGGATTTCTTCTTTCTTCGAGTTTATCATTATCATTATTACACTCATTATTCCCAAGCATCATGCGTTTACAGAGATTCCTCCGGTTCGTATCTGCAGCCTTCACTTTGCTTCCTCGTCAACCTATCCCCTCCCCTCCCCTTGCCTCATCGCCAGTGGCTTCGAAAGTGCGCCTGTTTCAATTGGCGAGAGTAATGAATTCGCGGCGCCTACCATTTGCATGCGGCTATGAATAGGAACGCAACGCCCGTAAATTAAACCTACCCTCTGACGCCGCCTACGATCGCTCTCTTAGCAAATGCATCAAACTCTGGCAGGAACCGTCTCCACCCGCTGTAACGAAGAATTCCGCCGTTCATTCACAAACTTTGCCATTGGATCGTTGTATATCGGAATAAATAAATAAATAATTTATGGCCAAAAGAGCAGTTTTAAACTGCGTATGACTCCGAAAACCAGCAAAGGAACATATCACCATCTGCAATCGAAGTACTCAAATCGATTCCGAGAAAACCCCGGATCGCGACTGGACTACAGAAATAATGTACACGACCATGCCAATGTTAAGTACTGAAATTTCACTAAAATAACAATAATTTGTCTGAATTGAATTTCGCTTTGTATTTTAATCTTCGACAATTGTGTGAATAAATAAGCAGTGAATAGAAATAAATTATCAATACATTGCAGGAATACATCACATCAATAAATATATACTCTCAAGAAAATCCGATAGAAAAAACTTGATACATAATGTTAACTAATATAATATTATGTTAACTAAGAGAGTTTGGGGACGCAATTGCGTAGCAAATGTAAAGAGAAGTGAAATAACTTATTAATTGAATATATAATAAAATTTATTATCTTTCGAAAAAAGTGTAGCGTTACGAAGAATTATATTAAAATATCTCGAAGTTTTCGGATTGTACAAAACAGAACATACGATTATTGCATACCTTGGTTCTATATTGCTATTATAGAGCTTTTGTCTACGAAAAAAAAGAAGAAAAAAAGAGAGATACGTCAATATAACTTATTACGGAAAATCTAAAATACTATTACGTCCTTATGAATTTATTTTCCCAATTAACTGAAAATAGTTAAAAATGTCAAAAAAAGAAATCCTTATCAATTCATGTACGAAACGTGAATTATTCGTCTTCACCATGTTCCGTAGAGAGACATTCCGTGTATTCCGACCGGTCAAAATGTCGGAAGTGGTTAAGCGCTTTACGCACGAACGCTAGGAAGTGTTTGAGTTGGAGTAAATCCAAAGCATGTTTCATGTGACGAGTGTGTGCTTAAGAGAGTGACCAGAGCATGTGGATGTGGATGGGGGTGGAGTCGATGCTGGGGAGGGGGTGTAGGGGAACAAGGGGAGGAGTCAGCGGAGCCGTGACCTGCGTGCAGATGAAATTAGCGCAGCCCGAATTAGGAGCATAACGAACTACGTGGGACTACCGCACCCTCCCTGCACTCTGAGGGCAGCCAGAGGAGCGCGAGTGGTAGATGAGAATGTTGCAGATGGCATGTGGACAGGGTTCGAATTTAAGGAGGAGGGGGGGGGGCGAAGTCACGGAATTTCCCCCTTCTGACTATTTAATCCCAACTTCTACATATTTTCCTTATTTCCAATCAGGAAAAAATAAATCCGCCTTAGAGATTGTCAATAATAATGGTCAAAATTTAACATTAACATCTACTAATGTGGCAACAATATTTCAAAAACATTTTAATAATTAATTGTAATGTGTGTACATCATTATAGGCACTCTACCAATCTTCATTACAAGAAAAATAAATTAAAATACGTTAGTCAAGTTTATAATAGGTCAACATAAGAGTCAGAATTAAAAAAGCTATGAGATGTTTTAAAATTCACCACTCCCTAATATTATTACATTTTCTGGACAATTTTATGAAATAGTGTATTGAACTATGAAAAGACAAGCTTCACAGGTTTTCCTCCCTCTCCATTTTCTGCAATTCGAACACTGCATGTAGGTGTTCTCATTGCATCTTTCGTGTTTCAGATTCGGAATTGAGAATAAAGGAAGGGTATGACATCTCAATCTTATAGTTTGGATACTGTAAGGTTTAGATGTCATATCCAAAGGAAGGGATTCCACATTGAAAGTTCTTGAGAAATCATTTCCATCCTCTAAATATTGTTCTCACACCCTATCTGTAAGGTACTCATATCCACAGTGCGATGTACATCGAAATGATAAGAAATAAGTCGCGATAAGAGCTGGAAGTAGAGATGAAAGAGAATATGAGGGTCCAGTAAATCCAACTATTGACAAGAATAATTTCTACGTTCATATTTTCCATAATCTTTTTCTCAGACTGACTATTTAATTATATATGAAGCACTTTCCATCCTTATAATCCCGGAAACGAAAATAGCAGACAATATTCAATTTGTAGGCATCCATGTATTTTAAACTACGAAATATTGAGAAGTATTAAGGGACGCATGAAATTAAAAACTAAAAATAATCGATGTAACAGAATTCTTTTAAAGAAGCATTCGCAGAACGTCATACGGACCAGATAGAGCGAAATTACAGAAAGCAGTGATTGCTCGTACCTTGGTGGAATTCGATGGATGTACCGATAGATGAAAGTGAAGCACTGGTACCAGAGCGAGACAAAAAAAATGGTGCCATAAAGGGGGAATGTCGTTATTCATATTATTGTCGATAATCCCGATCGTTATTTGAAGACAGACGAAATCCTCAAAACATTAGCGGACATACCTATTTCCGTCGGTAGATGCGGCCTGGAGTCTGCATTTCTTCAGCATTACGAAGGGACTCATTCGAAGGTTTCTCGATGTCTGGGTGTTTCGACTTCTATTCTTTTAACTGGTCTTTAGCGGGAAAGGAGAAAGGAAAAGAAAGAAATACGCATCTTTCGTTCACTATACAACTCTAGCACTCAAGTGTTGGGGCCGACGAAATGAGGGTAACGTTTCCATCACCGAATCATACAGAAGTGTCATCCTGGTGGATTAGTTGAAGATGCAGGTGTCTCAATTAAAGCAAAAAAATTTAAGAGTTCGAATCCCAGGTAAGGCCTAAGTAGATTACTTATAGGCATCGAACTTACCTTTGAAAACATTGGATTATGGAGAGTGGGAAGAGCCCAAAGTAATAGACAACCACCAAACTATTCCTCCAGGACGAATGGATAGAGGAACAAATAGAGGGAATGGAGGCAGTTGGCTTCTGCTGGGAGAGAGTGGAATGGAGGAGACAAGTCAGGGTGGGTTGAAGGACGAAAGGGCCGCGGCCTGAAGAGCTCTTTAGCCGGAATTTAATCTGAGGGGGATTAGAGGCGAGGCCTGATTTGCATGGCTGGCAGCCGCCTGCGATGCACAGTGCGTTCTGGTGGCAGTGGTCGCCAACTTCATTACAAGTTAGTTACGACGGACCAGAAGTGTTTCCCTCATTCTATATTTCATTTTCAATATTCATCATTACACCTTTTTTCATACGTTACGACTCGCATACTATACCGGTTCTATCTCCGCTTATCCTTAATCATTAAGTCTATCTTACTTCCATGTAAATTAGCAAAATCTTTTTTCTGTTATACCCGCTTTATTCGTGCTCGACGAAGTAAAATGTTTGTTTGTACATAAATTTTTACAAGAAACGCACAGTTTGCGACAAAAAAATCGAGATTTTTGAACTTTCGATATTTTTTCATGGGAGATTTTGAAAAATTAAGTGAAAGGAAACTCCAGAGGATCCGCGTCCCCTCCTCAAAAATTATCTTTAAGTCACACAAAAAATATTTCTTCAGGAGAAAATATTCGTGTAAAATTTTGAATAAATAAAAACTAAGCAGAAGCATAAATTGAAGGGATATTATTTTTTCTATGTTTTTATCACTTAAATTCAAGGGATATTTACTATCAAATCTCCGAAATTCTCCAACTCCCACTATCGAAACAGCATTTGGTTCAGCGAATTCACATTGAAATTATCTTGTGAGGAACAATACAACGACTTCAAAATTTCCTGAAGATTAATAACATAGTTTCAATATGCCACGAGTACAAGGAAGGCTGAAACAAAAAGAATAAAAAATCAAAATCGTATTAAGAAAATCGCCGTACCACCAAAGGCCACTTAGATATGAATGAATGTAAATAAAAAAAAATACGTAATGTGCCTCACAGAAATGACAACTAATCCAAAATATCTCCGTCTCCCTTTCGATGAGCCCTTAAGCCCTCGCTCGTCTCTCCGTACTCGTAACCTCAAACGCCATCATTCGGCTTAACCCCGTCCAGTGGGTCGAGTGACCTCTTCGCCAGCACCGTGACCTCTGAGGGCTTAGACAAAGCGCTTTGGCACAGCCGAGAGGCAGTCGGCCAGTCCAGCCCTCGCCCGGAGGGAGTCCTACTACAATCTCCAATCAGCCGATATCCGAGCCACGGAACTCCTACATGGGAAGGCGATACGGAACGGGATTACGTCTCACTTCCACGAATTTAAATCCGATGCGCTCACCGCCATTACGACTTCAGGGTACTGAACGTAATGGAAGGGAAAGGATACGAAGAATCGCATAATTCTGAGTACGAAAGTATATCGTATTATATGTTACCTTCTTCAACTTTTTTGCAACGTGTTCATCCAAACATTTCAACACTCCAGTCCAAAAAGAATCAATTTTTAGTTTTCTAGCCATGGATATCAACGCAATACATTAACAATGTTTCGGTTTTGGTTAAATAATTTTTTGGAGCTGACATTTCATCAGAAATCAACTTTTGATTTTCTTCATCTAACCCGACCCAGCCAAAATAAACAGAAAATTCAAAATTTTTCCACTTTATAATAGAAGAGCATTTTGAACATTTGTAACGTCCTTAGTTTTCGTCAAAACTATTTTTGAAGTAGATTATTTCGGTTCGAGGTTAGTGCAACAGTAAACAGTCTTACATTTCTTTCTTTATAGCTATCGTGAGTGTACGAAAAAATGAGAGAGTGATCACTTTCCATTCAGCTGTTTTTGTTCCAGTAACTCCATTTCGTGGAAAAATGTTTCAACTGTTTTGATTCAAAGCTTACATTAGAGTGAGATGTAATTCGCAAGAAGGATCCTAGTATAATACAGATAACTCATCCGCGTTTTTGTTACTCAACAAAATACTTTTGACCATTTTTCACACGAGAATACAAATATCGATTTGAACTGAGAAACTATTTGTCTCGGGAGTTTCGAAAAATTTATGTTTCTATGACTTGTTTAGCCTTAAAAATACGATCTGTTAATCTCGCCTATAGGTATGAGCTGTATTACTGCGAAATTCCAAGCCAAAATACCAATGTGCGGAGAACATGACAACATAATATCATTTGACAAAATGTAATACTCACTAACATATTTTTATGGAAGATATTAAATTAAACTTATGCATAATGTACACATTTTTAGGAATACAAAACTTCTTTTTTAAAAGAAGGAAAAGTAAATATACTAATTAGATGCTAAGTAGATATACTAAATATACTCATTTTGAATTATTCTGATTCGATCTATCATCAGAAACTTCTGTTAATCTCACATGAGGTATCTAATTAACAAAAATACAAATTGTATTGTTCAAATCCCGAAACACGAAGGAAATTTCGTTCTTCCGAGAGCAGTGTCGACCTGAACGACCGCGCGGCGAAACTTTCTCCGGGTTCCTCGACCGTCGGCAACTCTGCTCCGTTGTTTAATCTGCACCATTTATCCGCGACGTCTCAGGCCTGACGTGGGACCAGGCGCTTCCATCTGGTGAACGACTGGACCCTAGCAGCACCTGAGGCTGCACATCAATCGCTTTCGGTGGTGCAGGAACAGACATACGGACCAACGACGCCACGCGGTGGACTGCTCCAAGCCAGGGGTCTCCAACATGCAGCCCGCACGCAGGTCACGTTTGGCCTCGTGCGTCAAGTGAAACATCAAAATTCGAGCGAGAATCCTCTCAACGCTGGTACATTTCAACTCGTGCTTAGAGTAACACATCAATATTCGAGTGAAATTCCACTTTATAGTGAAACTGTTTACTCCAGACTTCGAGTGAAATTTCCTTTTAAAAATATTAGGCTATGAGAAGGAAAGATGGGAGGCTTCAATCTCCCGCTAGCCGTCTTCGGCATCGAAAACTGGTTCATGAAAGGGGCTTCTTAGCTCTATACCCTAGATTTACCTCATGAGTAAAATTATAACTTGAAATTAAATTTTATTTCTTTCAGTGAGTTCACTTGAAATATGCGAAACATTCCATTAAGATTACAATGAACTTCAGATAGTTAATCGTTTATAAAATACTGAATGTAAAGTCTTCATAAAATGCCATCAGATAAAAATTGTAAGATAATATAATGTCAATGAACTCTGGGAAGTACAGTAACGGATTCCTGTCTTCCGCCCGAAGAAAACGGAAAACAAATGTATCGTTAGAGAAAACTCAAGCACATGGTTCATTCATCGCAATCCATCTATCAAGTGATTTCACTAAGAAAAAATAAGATACAAAAGCAAAATGTCTGGGTCACTCATTGGATCCAAAATACTTGAAGGACAAGAGAAAACCCGGCTAAACAATGTGTCGTGTTACGTATCTGCAACTAATCTACTAGTTGCATGAGCACATTAAGGGTAAGCATCGCCCATGCGTAAGGACATTAGTCGTTTGCTATTGGAGCGGCCAAGAGAGGGACTGTGTGAGAGAGAGAGGCGCTCTCCCTTAGGAGAGCTGGTGCCGTGCGTTAACTGTCAAGGTGTTGGCGCTCCTGTCTGCAAGTCGTCGCACTGTGCAACGGACGAGCGTGGTGGCATGCGCTACGAAGAACAGTGGGTCAATCACAATGGGAAGACGAGAACAGTAATATAATACTCTTGTGGTCAGTGCAGTCTGGTGGGGATTAGAGGCAATCTATCCTCCCTACCCGCAAAAAACAAGGAAAGAGGAATTCTTATATTTATTTGTTGAAGCAATAAAATAATTATCTTTATAACAATTACAGAAGTTATAGACCATGACGTTACGTAATTAGTGTTAAATGATAATCTCGTTTTTAATTTTTGCGAATTTTTCAGATACGGAATGTATTCGAAATTTTGATCCAACTCCGACAAATCTGATTTTAAGACTCCTGTTTGGATCACAAACATAGAAATCTCTTAGATTGCGGTGAACCTCACCGCCAGGTAACAGATTAATCATGTTACGTCGAATGAAAATGGGAGACGGGACCACCTCAGAGGTCTTTGGGTTTCACAAGTTGAATGAGAATTGTAGACGGGCCAGGGTGGCGAACGGGATGGCGCAGTCGGTAGGCGCATGAGCGCGCAGAGCTCAAGGTCCCGGGTTCGAACCGCGGTCCCGTCTCTCATTTTCATTCGACGTAACATGATTAATCCTGTTAGGATGTTTCTCGTTGATTATCAAAATACTTCTATGTATTGCCCTTCATTAGTACCGTAAAAGATACCTTTTTATTATGCATCTCTACATGTTTAAAAATGTAAAAATAAATATAATTAAATATAACATCGATGCGATGTCACATTGGTGTTATACTCGAGGTAACAAATAATGAAATGTGATTTCGGACATATTTGATCTTGAGACCAGAGTTCCAAAGCAGAACCGTCAGCTTACGAGAGCATTCCAAGCGGTACAATCAGGATCACTCAGATCTCGAAGAGTGTTCCCGCAAATGACTTATCGTACAGCCTACGATGGACCAATAAACTCCGATGGACATGTAGAAGTAAGGGTATATCGAGGAATTCGAGTGAAGATCAACAAAACGCGTATCAGGCATGTGCCTAGGAGCGGCATAATTTAGCAATGGCAGGGTCATTATAACTATTGTTATCATTAATCGCACACTTTGAGTGACTTTCAGAGCTTCCACTAATTAAAAATATTTGGTAAAGGTACATATTGTGTTTAATTACTGTACTATTATAATCTCTTTGAAGTATGTTTTGTTCAACGTCTAGACATATTTTGTCTTGCGACGCTGACATGTTACATCCACCTATTGGTTGCGTCCGGAGAGTAAATTAGTTTATTCTCCTCCACAAAAAATTGCTTACTTTCGAAGAGGATTGAACTTCGCTCTACCCTTCCGTATAGCCCCAGCAAGAGACCCACTGTCGTCGCAAACGCGCGACTCACTCGCTTGACAAGTCCTCGCTCCCACGGCGGCTGTGGCCGAGCAGCAAAAAGGGTGGACGCTGCAGACGAGGACGTCGGCGTTGGAGCAACGACACACACAAAGCATGCAGCAATTGTACGAGTCCCCACCCCCGCCGCCGCCACCCCCNTGTTTAAAAGTGCGTGAAAAGTACATCAAATTTTAATTGTTTTCAGATATGGTAACTTGGAACTTCAGATATTCAAATTATAACTTGGAACTAACTTCCACTTTTTACTTTCCTCTTACATAGAGTATGTTAAGAAAGTGTTGTAATGGCTCGAAAGAAAATAATTTGAGACCTTTTCGGAATTGGTTCCAGGAGAGTCTATTTTCTAATTTTGGCGACGACGTCCAATATCGTGTGTATGTGAGTGCGCGCCTATGTGTGTGTGCATGTTAAGAACTCTGTTCCCCCGATAACTCACGAGCAAATTGATGTATCGAAACCAAACTTGAGATTTGACCTTAAATGCGTTGGGAATAGAAGTCTATTTCCGGACAGAACCTCATTCCGACTTGATTTACGCACCGCGCTCACTTCCAGTTTATTAATTTTCAAAATTTTGAAAATATGTATAGAAACATTTTGATTGGTCAGTTCTGCGAACAGTTTGCTAAACCGCATTCCTGTACGTCGCACAGTTTTCGAGATACAGCGAAAATTTATTACGCATAAAAGGATTTATCTTGTAGGCGTTTTATTTGAATTTGTCAATAAGGTCATGTTATTATGATTTTTAGGATACAATGTATTGAGATGATAAATATTTTGCTACCAATTGATCGAAGAAATGTTATTTAGTAATTATTTTGCATTATGATTTCTTTTTGAGGTTTTTTTCTTTTACTTAAATTTTTATTGTGTTTAGTTCCATGAGGTTTTGTTATGAATTGTAATTGGAAAGTCGAGTGGGGCACCCTTCAGATTTTTTCTTGGGTAAATACGTATACTGACTATAATTTAAAGTTATTCTAAGACTAAGAAACATTCATTTTCCTCTTCCCCCAGGGGACTTACATCTAGTAAGTACGTGTTTGGCGAACACGGGGCCCCGAGCTGAGTCTGGCATTACTCCCACTTACTTGTGCCATGCTCCTTCCTTTCTCTTTTCTGACCTCCCTTGGTCACCTCTTGTTCTTTTCGATCCCGACGCTATTAGGGCTAGGGTATATTTCATTTTCTTCTTTCTTAAAAATGTTTTAAGTAAAGTCTTGAGATATGTTGGTATTTGAGTTTTGAGTTTTAATTCAGGAGGGTTTTTAGTGGGTATGGCTGAGTCATTCGACGAGTCCCACACGCGGGGAGAGTCATGTTGGCTCTCCCTAGTGCGTAACTGAATTTTCCCTACCTGTACAAGTTTTAAGGGCTCTAATGACCTCGATGTTGACGAGCCCTGAAGCCCCACAAAAAAAAACAACAACTAAGAAACATATTTCATATAAATGGTTAAACATAAGTAAGTCACATGGGGAGGTAAGTTGGATTTTAATCGAATTTGATGGGAAGAGGAAGGGAAGAAAACGAGTTTTTGAAGGATTGAAGATTTATCTTCGCGAATATTAGATATTTAAGGTATCAACGTATTACGTAAATGATTGTATACGGATTTATATTTAATGCCATAACATATAAGTATTAGATGTTATAAAGGCAGAATTATCATCTAGGTCCTAATAGCCCCCAGCTCACCAGCAGTTTTTTCGTGGCACACGTGTGCAACAGGCACACAGTTAAAAAATCACCGCTCAGGAATAAATATTACCCATTTCTTAACTTATACGTTTACAAGATTTTCATTTGAGTATAATTGAAAATTAACAAGACATACGGATATGAATAGATTAAAAATTGTAAACTAAATGAAAAATTTAAAAAATACTTATATCCTTTTAAGTACCAAAATGAAAATAATCATCATCTCAGTACCGAAAGCACACGAAAACCAATATATACTCATTTTCACAAGAAAATCTGCCAGATATTTCGTAATTTCCGCAGTAGATGATCAATAAAGCAAAACAGTGCACTGAAGTTTACTTGATCACTTGCCGGAAGAGGATAGTATGTTCACAATAGCATCTGGGAAGTACATAGTCAAGATGTGCACACACGAAAACATGTGTCTTCATCGCTTGCGGAACGAAAAATTACGGATATCAGCTTTCACGCACAGCATACAGAAGGATGGAATACACTTTTATGGAGGCAGAACGCTTCAAATAATTGTCTTTGAAAAGCCTGTGAAACGAAGCTACGTCTTTTTTCTATTTTGATGAATTTAGAAAATTTGTGACGTTTTGTCAAATGATCTCTCTAGGTATGTCAAAATATCTCAGCAACCGAGTTTAAATAGAAAAAATAGATACACCACTATTACACGACTTAATTGACATCACATGAAAAATACAGCCCATTACGTTAGCTAATAATTAATCAACTTTTAACGACCTCCGAAGTATACTTGTTCATTATAGAATACACATTTACGACTTTTCAACATGAATTAAGTCATACTCATGCGTTAATAATGACAGTATTCATGCGCATTTTGTTTATTCGTTATTAATATCCGAGATTGAGCTAACCTCACATTAAAATGTCGCGTACGGGTATTATAGAATAAACCAGCTTCTTTCTTAAAAGTTAGTTAGTTTTCAATATAGACGAAAACAATTAATGTCGACCTTTGGGCGAAAGAGAATCAATTCAAGCACTTGTTCGGATGGGGGAATCTAAACCGCCAGCGGGGCAGTTGAGTGTGGTACCTACACGTTTCACGGGTTGCATACATAAATCTTTCAGAAATACGCTATTGAAAATTTCAAGTGCAATAAAAAAACTTGAAATATTAATTTCCAGTTTTTTTCAGCGATATTGGAAAATATAATACGAATACCATAGAATTTATACATAGTCAGTAGCATTAAATGATTGTTTTGCATACCATTTGATCAAAGTAGTAATAAAAGAAGAAATTTATTAGTAAGTTATTCGATAAAGAATTAATAGTCATATGACAAAAGGAATAAAAAGTAATGCAAGACTGCAGATAAAATTATTATCGATAGCTATTGAAAGATCTCTCCTCTACCTTGAACCGAGAAAAATAAACCCTCCGTACAACTCCACCCTACGGAATGAGTTGCAGCGAGGTGGTTTAAATTTACTTTAACTCTCCTCATTTCTGGAAATGAATGTATAATAGCCACTACTAACAATATTTAGTTGGAAACTCATTCACTAAGAAAGCCCATGAAACTTCAATCCATATATAAATTCCCGTGCGTCCTGAAAACATTCCTTCACATCCCTCCGTGGATTAAACGCGTATTTTGTGAGCCATGACACCCTCGAAGCAGCTTACAAATCTGGTTGTCGAACTTCGTCGCTGGTGCATCCCTCGAATACAAAAACCGATGGCGGTGTCGGCAGCGCTTGGGGCGCACGAACCGCGAACTGAGCAAGTTGAGAGGGATGGTGATCGGGGATCCACCCGTTATTAAAATTTCTCTTTCTTCTGCCGACGTCGTTCGCGACCAGCCGCTCGTAGACAGTCAAGCAGAAGCAGCGAGGCAGATTGACGGTTACAGCGTCCACTCCGTAGCTGGCCATGTTCTTGCTGCAGTTGCGAATCCCGTAGAGCTAGTAAGTATAAGTTCAGGGAGATATGAAGCAGATGTGAGATGAAACATCTGGTCGATAGAAAGAGCGAAAACGTAACGTGTTCTAAGGTGTCGTAACATAAGGGAGATGTACACAGGGTTAGTGAACAGAGCTTTTCAACTCTGTTCACTTCGTGAAGCCACACGTGGAGTATATTGAGGTGAAACCTAGCCAAAAGAATTTTATCCCGTGAATTTGAATGATTATGGTGAATTATCGTTTATATGTCATGTTAAGCTAAATGAATTTCCGATTCCAGAGGTTCCATATCAAATATACATGAACAATTAAAAAGAAGCTCTATATTATTTTCTTAACGTGAATAATGGACATAATATTTCTTTATACACTTAAAAATTATTTTTTACACTAATTCACTACTGGATAAAATACTTTTGGTCAGATTTCACCTCCATTTACTCCACCGTGCGGAGACATGGTGTTGAAAAACGGCATCCACTAGTCTCGTGTACGTACTCCTTTACCGCGGCAAGACTCCTATTTTCCTGCATTCGGACAGTGAAAATACATCATTCCATCCTCTACTTCCATCTTGAACAGTGGGACACGTCGAAGGGGTTTGACTGTACACTTACTACTTCTATGATCACGCGTTGCTCGTCCAGCAGCGCATATCCAGCAACCCATATCTCCGGTTGCCCTGCACTGGAGGCCCTTCGACCCCTGTGGACCACATCTATTCACTTTGCTCTTCTTTCACTTCCTAACATGAAGTCCACTCGCAATCTCTTTTCTTCCTCTCTTCCTCTTGCACGTCCATCTCTCGTTCATCTCTCCCCCCCGCCCGCACCCCAAGCAAAGCGGCGCGAGTGTCATTTATTTATGGGACGCTTTTTGTCCAATGAGGATGGCCAGTAAAAGACACGTAGCACTCACATGGCTCTCCGGCTTCTTTCTTGATTTAGGGCCGATGCCAATCCCATGATTACACAGAAAATGTTTTGCATTTTCTACTTTATAGGACGGAAGGTTCTTACGTATTCTGGTGATATTCTCATCAAAGTATAAAAAATTACAGTGTACTCCCAGTGAAGAAATTATGCTTTAAACAACGCGTAACATATTTATTCCTAAAGTATAGATGAGTTAACAACTACTAGGACTACCAGGGGAAAAAATATACGTCGACACACAAAAATTGGTCAAAGAAAATAAAACATTAATTTTAGACTTACGACCTTTAGATGGACGAATACAATTTATTTTGAGCTTTTTTAAATAGAAAACACAGCGTTTAGAATATAGGATTAGCAAAAAAAGCACAAGAAAATCAGAATGTTGTAAATATAATATTATTTATTTATCTCATTTTATAATGGGCGTTACTCATAAAATTGGTCAAAAAATTGATTCTATATAAAAAACTGTTTTTGTATTTCCTTTTGTAATGCGAACAGGAATCGTAATAAGCAAATTCAAGTAGATTTTCAGTATATACAGAATAAAAAAACTTCTACTGCTCCAAAGTGAAAAGAGTATTTTTTTTTTCAAAGTAAAGAGTCCAAACATATTTTTAAATAACAAAAAAGACTTTCCACTGAGGTAATCGTAAAAGAAATGCGAAAGTAAAAATCACAAAAACTGTTCTCAAGTAAGAATTATGTAACACACAAATATAGAGAAGTAATGAAAACATGAATTTGAAGAATAATTTCGAAATCTAACAAAATAATTTTGGACACACAACAGCTCTCATTGAATTGTAAATTGATCCCAGCGAGATTGTGGTTGATATTTGGAGTTCAAACATATATGGAAATCAAATCATGAACCTTTCAAGAATTTCGAGACCAAAAATGTAAAATTTGACATTTTTAGAAAATTATAAAATGTAATAAGCTACAAACTAAAGGATAAAAAATGTATGAATATGATAAACTATTATACTAATTGAAACTTTTATAAGATACAAATATCTGCGTACAAATATTGCCTTGCATTAGGTACCAGAAACTTTCCAATTTCCCTGTAAATTTTCCCATTTGTAACATTTGTAACAGTGTCCGAGAGTTCATCCAGTAAGAAATCCAATTCCTTCTCTTCCATGTTGAAGTTCTTTCCGTTCCGGGATCTCTCTTGCGCACTCTCAAAAACTCTTCGAAACTTATTCCATCGCCTTCCGAAAATCGGCAAAAAAAGATCGTGGAGAGCTCCTGCTCCTCGAGACACGTGATAAATATTCTGAATTCCCACTTCAGACGAAACCGTTTTTACCTCACTCTGAGGGAACATAACACGCCACTCTTGGGTGGAATGGATACGCAAATATATTTTGCAATCTCGATATATATATATATATATATATATATATATATATATATATATATATATATATATATATATNGTGTGTGTGTGTATCCATTCCTCCCGAGCCGATTATGTTTGTCTCAAAATTAAAAAAAATTGTATAAATCACTTTTTCAAAGTCTCCTGGCCAACTCGATCTGTGATTTTTACTTTCCAATTACACCGTGTGCGAGGGAAGTATATTGTAATCGGCCGAGGAAAAAATTTAGATCTCTCCAGATCTTTGCGAATTGGCTCCAGGACAGTCTATTTTCAAATTTTGGCGACTACAAACCAGTAACACTATAGAGACCATCAAAAACAATTTTTTTGCAACAAATCATATCAACCATCCGAAATGCATTTTGAAAACATACAGGGGATATTATACCTCAGGCGGGTAGGACTTCTAGTTCCGAATCCCTCACTGCTCTTCAGTCGTCAGACCGAGAGTTAGTTCGCCTCATGGATTCTGGGGGAGGCAAAAATGCATCTACAAACCAGTTGGGAACTAGAAATATAGAATCATATTGTAAACATCCGTAAAAAAAAGACGAAAAGCTGAAGCTTGGAACCTGGAACGTCAGGACCTTGGTTGACTCGACAAGGACGCCATCAACACAACTATGCTCGGCACTAGTAGCCAAAGAACTCAACAGATACAACGTAGATATTGCTGCGCTGCAGGAAATATACCGGAGAGGAAGTGGACAATTAGAAGAGAAAGACCAGGGATACACCTACTTTTGGTCAGGTTGCAAAGAGGAAGAGGAAGTAAATAACTTTGGTGTCGCAATTTGCGTAAAGACTAGTCTGGTGAAAAAAGGCGTGGTAGGTGACCCACTTTTTTTAATGATCGACTGATGCTCATCTAAATCAAATCAAGACTTAACTCTCCTCTGCTGTTACGCACCTACGCTCACTAGCAGTAATGAAGCCAAAAAAGCTTTCGACCAAAATTTGAGGACAACAGTCAACTCCATATCTGCGAAACGTAAACTAATCCTTACTGGCGACTTTAAGGCAAGAGTTTAAACTTTAAAACACGGTACCGGAAAAGAAAACTCAAATGGGCATATTTTACTCCAGTTCTGCACAGAAAACGAACTGTCCATTGTTAATACAACATTCTATTCGAAGCACAAATTCCAAACAACCTGACGATATCCTAGATCCAAGGAATGACACACGATCGATCACTTCATTATACGATCTAAAGATTTAAAAGATGTTCTAAGATGCAGAGTATGAGAGGAGCTGACCATCGAATAATATGAGCAGGAATCAAATGGATTCAAACGAAATATCACTCTCAAAAGAAAAAGAGCGCCGTCACGTACGACTTATCTGCATTAAAGAACGAATCTTGCAGAGTTATTTTTGAAAACCAATTGCAATCACTGGACAACACAACCGTGGAAGAAAATACCGATGTCGATAGGGTATGGCAAATCTTCAAAAATAAAAACCTAAACGCTGTAAAAAAATAAAACGGCGAGAGCAGAGACTGGCTTGACGATAATGCAGACACCATTCACACCATATTAAAAGAGAAGAAAGAGGCCCATACTCAGTAACTGAACTATCCCACTGATAGTAAGAAAAGACACTTCCAAGAGGTCCGGAAAAACTGTCAACAACAACTAAGACTCTTAAAGAACGAATGGTGGATCAATAGAACCAAGGAAACGCAGTCGTATATGGACATAAACGACACCTACAACATGTACAAATGTATTACATCCGTCATAGGACCAGTAAAAAACCCATCAATCCTAATAGAAAACCAAAAAGGTGAAGTTCTCCTTAACGGAGGCGAACGTCTTCAACGCTGGAAAGATCACTTTGAAAATACGAGGAAGCATAGACATCGATGGAACTCCTGATTCGTGTATGTTAAGAATTGTGTTCCCCCGATAACTTACGAACAAATTGATCTATCGAAACCAAACTTGAGATTTGACTTTGAATACGTTGGGAATAGAAGCCTATTTCTGGACAGCTCATATCAACTTTATTTACACACCGTGCTCCACTTGGAGGAGCTTTATTCGAATCTGCAAATAAGACAATTCCAAAGAGTTCAATTTGGAAGATACTTCACGCAATATTTATTTGAAAACGAGACTTTGGTTTTTAGGATACCATGTATTGTGATGATATTTTTTTTGCATCCGATTGATCTAAGAAATGTATCTCATTGTATATTATTATTATTATTATTATTTGTATTTCGATTTTTTTTGCTTGAATTATTATGTCTTGTAGCGTGTTTAGATTCATGAGTTTTTGTTATGAATTGTAATCGGAACGTTGAGTGGGACACACTCCAGATTTTCACCTGTGCGGTAAATTAAAGGGTCAGGTGTACTCAAGTAATCCTCACTCTGGCGCAACTTTGAAAACGCTATTGTTGCGATTCCTCAAGCAAAGCTGCTACGCGCGTCTCAGTTCGATAAATCGAGCACAGCGCTGCATCGACCTCGACGGTGGCCATTTACAGCATTTTCGGTGATGGGCAGTTCCAGTGTTCACTAGCAAGGTTCAATTCCGAGTCAGTCTTAAAAATATTTTGCCCATCGTATAGGTAGGAGTCCTGCTCTTCCACCTAACCATTACATGGGTGAGGGAAGTTCGGCTGGGGAGATGTTCAGTTGCCAGGTAACATATAGTTGTTCGACTGAGAAGGGTTTGAACCCACGCTCTACAACTCAGCGCGAGTCGCCAACACTACACCACCGTTGTCGGTATTCTATCGGCACGTGTAATCCTTTAAACTAAATAATGACTCGTACCTTACTGAATTATCAAAGCAACACATCTATTGTATTTATAAAATTATTTTTAAACTATATTTTCATTTGAATTAATGTTCCATTTAACTTAACAATGCCAGATATCTGTTTCTGATGCAGATAAGTGGAAAGGATAAATTTGTTTTGTACTCTGTTTCGATTTCGATAGACGTCATTGGTATTGATGTGGTGTAATACAATTGCGATGCACAATGAATTGTATTATTTGTAAAAATTAATTAACAATGTAATTAATGCATTAAATAGCGAGGAGAGTTTTATGCGGTTTCACGGGCGGTTGAACACTCATGATGGTATTGTGTTGACGGTTTCCTTTGAAGCGGGACTATTCAAATGAGTGATGGCAACCGTAGCGTCATTAACACTGCGGACATTTTTCCCCCGTTGTTTTGATATATTTGTGAACAGCCATTAATTCTATAGTAAAAAGAGTAAGTTCCACATCCCAACAGTTGTAGTTAATATAAATGATAAATTTCTTTTCATATCTCCGATTTTGTCACCCATACATTATCAAATTTTTCAGGCGGAAAGATTTAGCATGGGAATCAATATCTAAATACGTTTCACTATTTCAACACCGTTCGGATATAAGTTCAAAAATTAAAATTCTCGCTAAATGAAAAAAAAAAATTTACAAAATACGTACAATCGAATCAAAAAATTACGTTTCTTTCGCAATATGATTTGATCGTCTTCATTTATGTTACTAGAGATTCTCCCAAATAGATTTATAATCAGTGCTGAAAATATTGCGCTATTTTGAGACATCGATTCATTCAACAGTACCGAATGTCTGGGTAAATATCGTATTGGATGTGTGTAGTACGAAAAAATCGGACATACGTGGATGTTTGTGTTCTTTCAGTGTCATGACCGCTCACCGAAAGAGCACATTCGGATGCGAGATCGAAATTCAGAGGAAGAGAAGGACTTCTCCCAGCCTTTGGGTGTGAAATCACAACCTTATAGTACCAGAGTTATACTTGAGACATAAATTGGGATATCACATCCAAATATTTGGAGAAATCCTTTCCTTCCTCTGAATTCGGATCTCGCATTCAATCCAAAGGTACTCACATCCGTAGTGTTTTCTCGGTGCAGCTCCAAATGTACAAATTTAAAATTGTATTGATCCAGGGCTGACGTTAGTGTAGAATGAAATATCTTTTATATGTTCCCTCTCTTTTGTATATTTTAGTTTAGTTTACAAAAGAAGAAGAATAGTTTTGCTCCTTATGTATAGAAGCCACCTGTTCCCAATTCTCCATGGTTACTGCTCCCTCTCCACTATCTGAATCTCTCATTTCCTCTTAGCTTTCGTCATTTGAGCGCCATCAGTCAGCGAAGGTACTGCGAAGCCCTTATTGGGGGTGGGGGTGGGGGGGAAGGAAGGGTATAAGGGAGGGGATAGGGACACGTACGCGTCGCTCTCCTGCCTTGCTGCGGTTCCTCTCGCGCCTGGAGCCGAGGGCTGAAACGAGCTTTATCGACCCTGGCGGGCAGCGCGGAGCGGCTGCGAAGCGATGAGAACGTGGGTGTACACCCCGTTGCTCTTTTTTGCCTCCACTTCAACCTCCTCCTCTTTCAGTCGCTCCTATCGGATGGATCCACACGCGATTTCGAAGGCGCTCTACGCGTCATCAGCCAGTCACTTGCCTTCGCATTAACCTCTCACACTGATTTAATTTTTATATTTCATGTCCTATTATACGACAAGCGGAGTTCCCACGACTCACCTACCGCCAGGTTTTCGATTTTTTTCGAAAATAATCATTTTTGAATCACCATTTCGATTCAAGCAGTGTGTCGTAGTTAACAGTTCAACAATTATGAATGAAACCTCGCAAGATAAACAAAATAGAACTTGAGCGTAGAAAGAGGCTGGTCAACAATAAATAGCATTTGGCAGTCATAAGAGAAAACAAGGACAATGAAGCCAGAGGACAAAATGTTCTCCCAGAATCTACACAATGCAACTATCATGTTAAAAAATAACGTAGCTAATATTTCGGTAACACATTATATAAACAACATTCTTCAGTGTTTCTTCTTAGCATGTGTATTGTTCGTTTCAGGGAGCTGAAGACAGTTTAATTCTGTTCAAAATTAAAAATTCTTTTCTTTATATAATAATATGTGGGGAAGTCCCGACCATAACACCTCTTCAATATAACAAAATGATTTTGAATGACGATTAAATATGGAATAAGTATCACACGCAGCCTCGAAGCAAAGCCTTCTTCCCTGGTAATCCAGTGGCTTCGTCGCGTGATGGCTCGTTGCCAATGGTGGTGTCGCAGCCGCCGTCTTGTCGCTCGACGCGTCGTCTTCTTGTAGAAGCGAATCGTTCGTGATTTACGACGAGCATCGGCATCGGCAGGCGCCGGCGTCGCGGCTCCGTCGTTGTGGCTGGAGCCGATATTAAAAGATGTTTTGGCAACCGCGCAGTTTAAATCTTGGCGACACGGAGGAGCTAATAAACGGCTTCTTGCTTCTCAAAGTCTACCATGGTTGGGGAGAGGGAAAAAAAACAGGTCACGTGACGAGGGAGAAAGGAGGTCGATCTCAAAGTAGTCGGAATGGATAATGAAAGAGACGAACAGATGTTTTGTAATTTTTACTCCACAATTTTCCGAGTAGCTATTCGGGGAGTAATGTTTGCATCGCCAACAGAAAGGTGGAAATTAGGACGGAGCGGTACTAGAACCCGGGATTCACTGTCATGGCTGCAGGTGTGCTGTCCAGTCATTTACCCTCCTCGATTCCCAAAGACCGTACACAATGTTCTCCCGGTGAGCAACGGCGGAAACGAGCACACCTCCGACCATAGCAGGAGCTTCCGGCTTCGAGTCTTGGTTCGTCAGAATTTTCACTCGCCGTTGACGATGCAGATGTTTGTAATGATTGTACCAACTTGAAAATTAGAAAGTTATCAATGAAACTTCACGTAAAATTAACTGAATGACTACGATCTAGAATATCAGAATATGCGAACTCAATTAATTAAAAGATAATAGTACATCAAAACTCACTGTAAAAAGGCGGGAGTTATTGTAACACTTAAAAATATTGTAAAGTATTATTTGAATACGATTTAAATGAAAAAAAATCTCCATTAAGACACTTGTAAGTAGATTTAATGTGGCCGGACTTCTGACAACAAAAGAATGACGCACTGAAAATATCATTAATGTAAATAATCGTGTGATTAGTTGTTTATTTTTGGGTCATTTCTCACACAGTAACTTATTACATAATTCGATCTCAGAATGACAAAAATGTTCTTTTCGGTGCGGTAGCAAAAATGAATAATAATTTAAAATCCAAACTGATGGAAAAACATCGAAACTTAGTATTTAATAATGATATTCTAGAAATTATTTAATGATTTGTCACCCAACCAAAATATACACTTATTTGCCAGTGGCAATGTAAAGAAAACATCCACGATGTTCTTCACATGTCTGCAAACTCATAGCACTAAAACCTGAAAAGAATCTCCTTCCCGAGTCCTAAACATGGACGGTTTTCCTCGTCCACCGAATTATGCGGTAAGAAAACGAACAAAAATTCTACAAAGATATTGTGTATGGGGGAGCTTAATAATCTGAATTTTATGGGACGCAGCTTGCCAGGAGAATTCAAAGAGAATGTACAATATCGCCGTAAGGACGTTTCCACGAGACCATAAAGTTCTGAGAGCTGCACACTTTTTTATGCGCTTGTCCTAAAAGGATTCGAGACCCAAAGCTTCCTGACGCAGATTCCGAGAATTTTAGGGAAATTCCTTAATGGGATTTTTGAGTTGTTCTAAAGTATGTGAACGAGATCATGCTAATGAGAGTGCAGTCCAAATAAAATCACCAAAGGGAAAGAGATTACCAAACGAATTTGATACATTGAACATTCCTTAGCAACTTCCTCTTACGCTCGGTGCTTAGTACAGTCGTTCAACTAAGGATTAGAGATGTAAATGGACGCACATATACCCTCTTTAGGCTCTTGCAATAATTAATTTCGAATTTAGATTTATATTATTAGTAACGATTTGTAAATATTATTTTCCGAATAATCTATGGAGTACTTGTGAAATAACTTCTTTTTATGATTTGTTAAAATTAGTATTCTGTTAATATTATAACGCGTACTGAAATATTTTTATTTTTAAGAGGGTGCTGAAATGTTAAATCCGCCTCGCCCTTGATCGGAATTGATAGAAGGGTCCCTTGCTCGCTTTCGGTGAGTAAATTAGTTTATTTTCCTCCACGTGGTCATACGGAGTTAGTAACAGCTTTTTTGACAAAATAGATTATTATTATATTTCTAATAATTTATGTATAACAATGTTTTAATATATAATAGCATTAATAAAAAAAATCAACATTCAAGTCCTAAAACTTCTGTGTTTGTTCTCCTCAGTGAGGTAGGATTATCTTTGTTATTTACATGGCCAAGAGATATTAAGAGTAAAACTTGAATTTTTGAACTATAAAGAACATGTAGTAAAAACAAAAAAGAATTGGTAGGACAACCGATATCATTATTTTTGAACCATTTGACATAGATCAGTGGGGGATTCAGGATTTTTATTTTGGGAAGGGCTAGATATCCGAGGGGGTCTAGGGGATATTTTGTGAAGTTTGACGCAAAATGATGCAATTTTAAGACAATGCAACACTGTAATGATTTAATAATTAAACAAAAGATAGTATATTAGGTCCACGTACCAAAAATGACATATTTTTTGAGAAAATACAATTTCAAAATCTTTTTCCACGATTTTTTCTTGCGGGAGGTGGGGGTGGGGCGTGAGTTCTTAGGCCCCCATCCTAAATCCAGCGTTGACATGAATCGACTCTATATTGAAGCTATTTCACACTCTCGAAGCCATCCACCCATCCACCCATCCAACAACAGAGAACCTATACAATGAACATCCACGACAAAATACTTAGCATACTCAACACAAAGTGACCAGCGTTCACGATCCTCGACATCTTTCGCAACCATTAATTAGGAAGGATAAGGCTCATTATTCGTGCTAAGAGTCGTGCTCGGGAAGGAGTGGGGGGGGGGGGAGTTCTCGAAGCCTTTAGGAACGCGGTTGCAGAATGTTCGACTGCCGCATTGTGTGTTAATCGACGAGGCTACAAGCAAAAGCAGCGCCCGTCCGCCACTCCTCGCCATTCGGTTACTCGCGTGACCTCCAGTCTGCGCTGCAGTCGCTACGGGGTTAACTAGCGACCACGTAGTTTCTGAACGCTTTTGTGTGCGAGGCGCCGAAACAATCTCTTTTGTACGCGCCGAGGGCTTTTCGGTGTGCAAGCGAGTTTGCTGAGAGAATAAGTACTCGTGCCAGCGCGGCTTAAGAATGTATGAATTGTAATTTAGGCTATGTATCGTTGCAGGAACAGGAGCTGAGGGAGACAAAATCGAATAGCTGTCGCGCGTAAGAGTGAGGAAGATATTTGAAGGATGTGGATTAATGAACATTTTTTCAATCCAAGTGTCATCAATATCAAAAGGAAAATCATGAAAATATTCTTCTCCTTCCTGTTACGAAAGCAAACAGAGGAAAACATTTAAAATTTATACACTGAAATGTAGACACATTCGTATCTCAATAAAAAAATAAGAAGATATTGTATACCATTGTATACCATATAGAGAATACTTTACAATAGTCTTTATTAAATTTACAGGACGTAATGAATAAGGAGTAGACGTGTTTATTTAAAAATAATAATTGATTAGGATACAAAATCTCTCAGCATAATATTAATTAACACTAATTTTTTATAACAGTAGAGTTTGCACGTGTACTCAAGCTTGGTACTCTAGTGTGAATATTATTTCGGCAGCTGCACACCGACCCAGATATTTCTCCCTTGATGGCTTGCAAATAATAAATGTTCGAAGAATTACTCCACGGTTTTTAGCTAGTATTTTGACAACAAGTGCATTATTTTTACGTAAAAAGTTTCCTAAAATGAGAAGGTGTTATGTTATACCATAGTAAATGGTTCATGTTAACGATGAAAAAAATTATACAATGAATACTTTATCATAGCAGTAGATATAGTACTTTGAAGTTCATGTACTATCATAGTTTGATGCTCCTAAGATTTTAACCTAGTAACATAATTTTATTTCTTCATACTTTCAAGTATTAATGTTTACTATTATTAAAAGTTCGAAACCAACTTTTCTACCTCGTGAGTTGCGAAGGGATTACACACAAATAATCTACTCATCTGGGGAATAGTCGGAAAGAAGAGAGTTCAATGTGAAATGTCTGGGGAACAGTGAATCGGCCACCGATGACCCTATATCCCTAGAGCCACAGGTGCCCAGCGCAGCCAGTGGCCATTGGAGGAAGCAGAGAGTTAGCTACGAGTCACCTGGGACGCTATACATTCACAAACGCAACATGTGGACACATGAAATCTACAAGCGCAACATTAAAGAATAGATCTAAAATTTTCGATGCTACACATTTTGCAAGACTCTTGAAGCATTTGGAGTAATAATTTGATATGTTCTTTTACAATACAATGACTTTACTACTTGTTGAAACTTAAATTTTGTTGAAAAGCTCAGTTGGCAGATATTAAAGGAAATAAGTATGCAGCAAATTTTGGTTTGATATTGAGAGTAATCGATATCCAATGCAGCCAATGTACACCTCCCCCAATCTACCAAACAAGGGTTGATATATCTAAACTCCATTATAATACAACAACACGATATTGAGAGAAAAAATAAAACGAATTCTTTTTTGTTTACGTGAAAAGTATGTGTCAAAAACAATGTATCGCAGATGGGACGTGAAGCCGTTTTGGAAAGAGAATATATTATTTTTAATGCTTAAAACTATTTAAAGGGCAAAATTACACACAGATTAAAAATTAAGTATAGAGATAAAATATTTAAAGCAGTTTTAAAGAATCAGAATCAAAATGTAATCGTGAATCGAAATAAAAAACTGGGAAACCGGCACTAGTATTAATAGACACTGATTTTTTTAAAGACAGCAATGTTAATCCCAAACGAAGGTATCATCTAATTTCCCTCCCATGTGTGCACAATCCCCACGGCAGTACGATGGCAGTGCACCTGGGTTCCAGCCACAGGTGGTGCACGAGCTGACGCTAACTACCAAGGACAGCCAGGGAACATCGGCAGGAACGGCAACCTCTGTTTGCTTTTCATTAGCGCCACCATCGACAAAACACGCGGCTCCGGGCGAGATCAAATCGACGTTTCTTATCGATACCATCACGATTGGTTACTTTACTAAGAAAGGAAAGATTATCTCGCTTCGGAAGTTATTGTTTTCTGCGCGTAATAGGGACATTAATGCTCACATGTGGGGCTAATAGGCTTGAGTCAACATCATATTACGAGATATAGGGATGTAATATGGGGGACGCAGGTATTACAAGGTGCAGAAGGTGTATTTGCACGGACGACCTGTTTGCTTTCCATTAAGGTTCTCCGTGTTCTGGAACTTGTCGAGTAATCCCCTCGTAAAATTATTGACTCCGGATATTACTTGGAACGTCGAGTCAGTTCAATAATAATCTTAATTCGACTTTGAAATTTAGTTTGTACCTTGTTTGAACATTACTTCTTTGTTTCTTACTCGGTAAACAGCATCCTTTGCTAAGTAATTCCAACACTTCAATATCGCATAGCGTCCTGTATTCATCACGATAAGCTTTTAAGATCTAAATTATGGTTCTTTACATGTCTTACCCCGTTAGTAATCTCAGAATTTTAGAAATAATGCAAAGCAAGCGTTTTAGAGTCTCAGGAGTACGAAATATTTGCAAAATATGAGACCAATACGCTATTAATATTTGCTATTTCAGTTTGTTTGATGGGTGAATGATTTTATCTTCAAACCGAAGTCACTGCAGCTGAGGAAAGGACGATTATTGTAATAGCATGAGCTCTGAAACGGGGTAACATTGTTCATTGTTTGTTTTCGTGCGTCAGAATCGTCTAACATTAAACAATATCCCAGGAAAAGTATTTTTAAATCAATTTTTGTATCTGTCCCTCTTGGAGCCGATATACAGAATTGAGGAAACGTGTTACACTCGAACGCATTTAGCTAGACTTTCTTTCGTTGACAATTGGGACGGTAGATAATGCCACATTATGTCTAAATGATTCTAATCCTTTCCCAAGAAACAGCTCCCGAAAGGATTGTCAATTACGAGTTTAAAGCACACTTCAAAACTTTTGACGCCTAAAAATTAGTTAACCATGTGTCAGTACCATGTGGTTTCGAGTTTTTAAATCAATATTCGTTTTCTTCTGTGAATAAATAAAGAGTATTAGTTTTTATTCAAACAGCGTAAGCGCGTTTACTCACATACATACATAGATAAAGAAGGAAAATCATGTGGCTTTAAATGTGTCATATTCTGTAAAAAATATTTACCTCTTAAACAGAAGATAGTAATATAATTAAATGTAATCACAAAAGAAGATTAGGGACAAATGAAAAAATCTAGGAATTGCCTGGGAACATTTATAGCAAATAGCAGAGTTGACCGAAACACTATCAGTAACAAAATAAAGTTAATTTATATAATTAGATAAGAGTAATGTTGTCTTTCACTTGTTATATTGGTTGGCAGTGCCCTTATTTACGACAACATGTATTAATAACGTACAAACACTTTAATTGTTCATACTTTTACATAACGTTTCGGGGCTGTATGTTCCCCCTCTTCAGATGTATTTTATATTTTATATTTTCTACAAAAAACATATATAAAAATATTATCTGGTATATCTTGTCACTAATCTCCAGTACATTGTTACAAATATTCAAATTACATATGTGAGAAAGTACAAACCTGAACACTCTTATGATGCATGTGTATATTGATTCAAAGTTGTGCTGAACTTATTAAATTACANAAGTTGTGCTGAACTTATTAAAATTATCCTTTGCTATGTTCATCTATTTGTGGGTCTTGCGGTTGTAGCCTGTGTGCGGCATTCGGTGCTATCCTCCAACTCCGATCTACCGAACTGAGGCCCATCAGCATTGTGCGGTACAGGCTGTCTTCATGCTATGACGCAACCACGTGGTGGGGGAATAATGTGGGAATGAATTATCTATAGTTTTTATTTATATATTTTTATTATATTTAATATTGTGTCATATTTTGAAGTGAATATGTTTGACTCTACTTGTGTATTCATAACTTTGTTAATTTTAATGTTAATTGATTCTGCTATGATTCTTTTTTGTTTANTGTGTTGATGACGAAGGTATAATGTACCCGTCATAAAAACCAACAACTCTGAATTCTACATGACTTACTGATGACTGAAGAATGTGATGAAACAATCGTTAGGTACAAAAAGAACTGTAGTTGGTTGATGCCTTCGCCATCACCAGTAACGAGAAAGAAGAACTATTCTGGTGTCTCTTCCCTCAACCACATCTCCCCCTCACAAAGCGCCACCAGAGAAGAGGGTGAACAAGATGAGTGGGAGAGAGCAAGTTTTCCACTCGATGACTTCTAGAGCAGGGGTGTCAAACTTTTGGCAGAATAAAAGAGAAATGTGATGGATATTGTGAAAGGTAGGTGTGGTCAGCAGTATGTTTCGCTTCGGGGTTAAATTGATAGAGATATTGAAATTCTCATGCAAAGAAATAGAGCTAATAATCAACCTTACACCTTTGTCGTGTTCGTACACCTAATGCTTACAATAATATTCTCATGACCTGTATATTTGGTTGTAATATTTCCTTCTCTTTGGGATCCTTCTTCCGATGCTCAGAATTATTAGAACGAACTCAAAATCCTTTTCAGGTATCATTACAAATGTTATTTACAGGGAAAGGTTTGGAGAGTTATTTTGTATTTTAAATAATATTTTTATTATTATTTGTACTTTAAAAAATGTCAAATAGGAATGGTAGGAAGTTCATAAACTACCTCCCATGAGACGTTACTCACGGCTATATCATTATCTACATTTGTTTCACGTCCTCAGTTATTATGATGCTTATTACCTTTATTTACCTCAAAAACGAAATACTGGATCTTTTACTGCTTTCACGATACAGTGGGTTTATTGACTGTTAAAGTAAGTACTCAACAGAACTGCCAAATCTTCGCACAGGTCTACTCATTTAAATTAAGAGTCGATGCTATTTTCGATGCTTTACTGCCGCATCATGTGTTTAGGGTGAGAAATTGAGAAGGAGTTTCCGATGTCACTCACTCAACTAACCATTTCACTTGTTTAAGTTAAAGATGTCGAAAATGACGAAATTGATGAAATGTTAGGATAGAACTCATTTCTAAGGGCCATTTCAGTCACACGTCCTTTAACCTCAACCCCTGAGACGGAGCGGCGACGTAATTGGATGTAGGAAGAGAGGACAACGTGGTAGGCATCCTAAGGGCTGCAATCACCCTCTGTTTCGTGTAAGGGTCAGAGACGGAGCGCGCATCATCTGGGTGACGGTCCCTGTTGCCAATATTCGTCAACTTTATTGTGTTATGGGGTCATGCAAGACGTGAGACATTGACTAAATTGTTTTCTCACAGGGTACGATGTGTCCTTTGTCCAAATTCCACTGTCGTATCTTTCCGAGTCTGTGTAAACAAGGGAATATGTCCTACACTAAGAAGCAAGCAATACTTGTATAAACCTAGTTGCATGTTTTCTCGTTTCTCGGTTTCTCGTGAGTCATGCAATTTTGACGAATGTCTCAGAATAGAGAATTATTATTTTGGGATGAAAAAATGAAACATTGTTTCATTTCTGCGAAGGATTGTTTTATGATTTCAAAAGACGTATCATCATTATTTCATACGCCGGTATGAAAAATTGAAGACCTGCTGAAGAAAACGGAAAGAAAAATAAGTGTACCATATCTTGTTCTATTGCCTACGTGTTATCTACAGTTACAGATCGATAAATCCCTGAATTATCCAAGTGCAGTTAGTAACTCAAGGACATACACCAAAAGTCAGAGCATTCGTCAAAACTTTATGGCTGCCTTTTGAGAAACTAGTGGTGCAAAACCATTGCACCTTTATGCTTTCTCACATACGTTTCTCCGTCTGCAGCGTAGAGTGATAAAAAATTATATAGTGAAAGGGTCACTTCTGACGTGGTCCTGTATATTTTGGTCGTCTTCCAGTGCTCTGTTCATGCTCAAAGTCGCTAGATGAACTTATTACTGTCTTATATTTGAAATTTGAGAGTAAAATAACATTCAGAATAATATTTCAAAACAAATAGCGGCATATCTGTCTCATAAATATCGTAAAAATGTTGTGTAAATGAAATTTCGTTGTAGTAGAAATTTTCGTATTTGCAGTGCGTTTTCTGTCCTCCTATGTATCGTATCATTATCATATGTTTCATTTCAGTTTGCTAAATATTGTTCAAGCTTCTTAAACAATATTTGCGTAAATGTAGCAGACAGAAATTATTTTACTGCGTCTATACCAAACTTTCAAGCGAAATACCGCTAATGCAAATGTAATGCATACTAACACTACTTTACGTACGGGAAATATAAGCAAAATCGTTGAACCAGTTTTTGAAAAATATTCAAAAATGTACTTCGACACTCATCTGAAGTGCCCTTTGTGTTCACGTAAAAAGAAAATTGAGAGCACGTGCATATGTTAGAAGTAAATTCTACATAAATAAGAAAAAAGAAAAAAAAATACCATTCTGTCAGGAGTGATGCGCGCAGACGGACGGACAGACAGACAGACGGACCGGTCGGATGTCCAGCCAAAAACCACTTTTTCGGAATCAGGGGTCACCAAAACGGATATTTCCGCAAAAAATCTCATTTTTAAATTCTTTCACGATTACAATACTTTCTATACACTACGTATATGAGAAAGTTAAAATTGTAACCTAAACTCCGGGGAACAAATATCACAAAATAACAACAAAAAAATGAACCAAATATTCTATTATTCATAGAAAATCTAGTTAGCGTGAGTTTAAGATCGAAGATGTGAAGACCGAGTCGTTACTTTAGTTTTCTCGATCGTTCAAGAGGACACGATTACAACGCAATGTGCAACGAGAAAAATACCTGAAATTAAAACTGAATTAGAGCGAAATTAACTCTCAAGAAATATACACAAAATAAATTAACATCATTTTTTCATAATTTATATATGAGTTGTTTTAAGATGGATGATTTTTATTTGTCATTTAATGAAATCAATATTTGTTCGCAGATATTTTTAAATAATTTTACAAAATAGGAGTTCAGTTTTAATAATGAAACATTCATTTGTAAAAAAAAAAGTCAAATACGGTCTTGGGAAACATTAAGTCGCTGCAAAAATTTATAAGAATTAACACGTGATTACAGTGAGCAGATAATAACAATTCTCGAAGCAATTTCTAATCTTGAGTTTACGAGCAGCTGAACGTAGGATGTATATTGTGTGTGGAAATCCCAATGGTCTCGTTTGACACTCCGTTCTTCCCACCACAGAATCAGAAAGATTAGTGACTCGTGTGATGGGCACTAAACGCAGCTTAAGGCAACTTCACTTAACGTTTTACGAAGGGATTGCATATCTCACGCTGACCTAACCAGTGTGGAGGTGAAGTGCCAAGGCGAAAACAACAGCGAATGCTGTGACATACTTGTTGGTAATTATATTCCCCGTTAAGTTAAAAAAAGAACAACAAAAAGGTACAAAAGAGAATGTACGTTCTTTGCTAATACTGATGAAAACAGTTGTTTATTTATTTATACCATTCTATTACGTATCGAAACCAACAACTCAGAGAATATAAAATTCGAATATACGTGTTTATCTATTTGTTAGGATTATAGCCTTACGAGAAAACCTACTTAAACCTCCCGTATTTGTTTTTGATCTAAAATACAAGATTTGATACTGAACAGACTGTAACAAATGATCATATATCTAATTCAGAAAGACGTTTTGTACATTATTTAAACGAATTTAAAACATATTATAGCATATTCACGATTTTCTGTAACATACAACTTGTCTTTAAAATACCATTTTCGCACGAAAATTTGATCTCAATTTTTTTTTTAATTCTTCCAGTTAACACTTCTGACAAGTAGAAAACGTAATAGCTTGAAGATAATGAAGCCGAAGGCAGTTGTTGGCTGCGGGTCCAGCGCAGAGAGCATCGACGGCAGACGTTGCGCGGGCGGACCTCCACTCTCTCCTGCGTAGGCGGAACACGTCCGCCTCGCGCCCCAACTGACAAAAATCTTCCATTAGGCGTCCGGCCGCGTCCCGTCGGGATCACCGCGCTGGATCACGACGTTCGCTCAATCGGTCGCTTTGTGTGACGAGAGGGCGGGCGAAAGCGGCGACGTCTCAAGCGACAGGGGAAAAAGAAGCACTTGATCAAAGAAATGTGCTTAGAGCAACTGTAGAGCGACCCATGGTGTAGCGGTTAGTGCGCTGGCCTCAGTGGCGGATCTATGGGGTGCTATAGCACCCTCCCCCAATGGACCTAGACTCTAGACAGATAAAATTGAAGTTGATAAATGGCATACTTTGTAAAAGTGTTAACAGATTAATAATTGTTATTAATAATATAATTGTTATTAACAATACCGGATTAATAAAATTAATAATACCATGCTAATAACTTTAATGGCTATAATTGTTATTAATACTATCATTTTGTTAATGTTAATTATTTATGTGATGCATTTTATTTAAAGATAATATTTATACAATTTGCGTTGTAAAACCATAACAAAAATGCTTCTTGGTTAGCCCCACCCCTAATTACGGTCTAGATCCGCCACTGGCTGGTCTAACACCTCTAGGGATAGCAGTTCAAATCCCAATTGAACTATGTGGAACCATGCGGATTGGGAAGTATTTTTTATCATTCCACTGCTATCCCTCCCGTTCATTCATGTCTCCCTGCGACATCTTTTTAATGAGAACACTCAGGAGTACGATGTAGTTGTATTTAATGTAAGAAATGAGGGTAGACCTACTATAAAACGACTCGCGGTGTAATACATAGAGAGCTGGCTTAACGCTTGACAGCAGTTCAAATCCCGGTTCAACCACGTGGAATATTTTTCATGATATAGAAAGATGACCCGGGGCAAGTTTTCTCGAGGTATTCCCATTTACCCTATCCTTCTCAATCTCCCTTTCACTCATTCTATGCTTCGCGCAGAAATCTCACGAAAGCGCTTGCGATAGGAATAGACGGTTCTGAATCACGTCAACTGTGCGGATTCCCCACAAACAAACCGTACGAAACAATGGGAAAATAATGAACAACAACAAATTTTCTTTCACACGGTTTTGGGTAGATTTTGCATTTCCAAAGCGAATGTAGATATTTAGAGTTTCTTACGTTTACATGTATTCCAACCCATACCTATAATAATGTGGAAAAGGATACCGTTCGGTGCCATTGCCATTCCCATGCCAAAAAAGAGGAAACCATGAATGTTTGTTGATAAGAAAAACACACCGCACAACCGAATTGGAAACTACGGAAATCCACATAGTAATAGCAGCAATACTCACCGTCGAGAATCTTACCGTCGAAATAATGACGAAAATATTTGTAGCTAAAAAATGAGATTGTTGAGGTGGCCGGAGTGCTTCGGCTATGAGCACTGACAAAAATATAGCGGTGACACAGTATTTGGAGTAGTAAGTATTTACATTACTACGGTTCCACGGTTAAGAATTGACATTTTGATTTCTCGAACTCAAGTGTTATGATTCTCAGTACGATTTTTCTGGGGTTAGGAAGGATATGAATTAATTAAAACAATACAGTAATGAACATACTTAAATTGTAATATATTAAAAGCTGTTCTTTATTGCATTCAAATATGCAATTTAATATTTTGTTTTTTCTTGTGGGAGTCATCACCGTGGTCTACCCTTACAAACCTACAATGTTTGTTGAAGGTTCCAGTGTTTAAATATATTTGGCAAGTAGAGAAGCACTGTATCTCCAGTAACAAACACAAATTACAGAAACGACTAAATCAAATCCGAAATCGCTGACAATGGGATTGGCACGGTACGATTCTGTGTGTGTTTGAAAATAGCGGGCGAGAACGCACTGTAGCATAGTAATCGTCCCCTCATATCCCACACTGGCTCTAACCACTGTGGCGATCGAGGCAATAATGTGTGAGGGGCCAGAAGAAGCAACGGTGAAAGCCCTGACAATGGCGATCGGCTACGTGAAGGGAATGGCTATGAAATGGGACTGAAAATGGGAGATAACTATGCTCCGTAGCGTCAAAATGGGCACGGTCTGTTACGACAAAGGCGATTTTGAGATATAGGAGAGATAGAAAGTCTCAATTATATGCACGTAGCAAATAAAAATATTAATTTCTCAACGAACTCTAAATTATTTCTTCCAAAATCCCAATCTCTCTTAGAACACTGTACGAATCGAGATTACTATTTTAATGCGTCTAGCAATAGATTAAAAAGGTCTTAGAATTCACTATCTCTAAATTTGAGACGAGGTGCGAGATTGGTTGAATTTCAGCGCATTTTGAGGTCCAATACAACATTATATGAATAATGATTCTACTCCTATATTTTGTAAAATTCTGTGAATTGGTTGTATTATTTTCTGTACCGCGTATGCAAATCGCAGCCCTTCATTGTTCAAGGTCAGCCCGTTGATCTAACAATAAACAAAATTAACTTACATTAATTTCGATGCAAATTCATTCCTCACACTGAGAGAGCAGGTTTGGGTGTGAGGTCCAAGTTAGCAGGATTTTTCCTAACCTTTGAAGGTAACATACCACCTTTGGATGTCACATCCCAACCTTATAGTGTCCGAACTTTAAGGTAGAGATGTCACACTCAAAAGTTTGGAGAAGTCCATTCCTTCCTCTGAATACGGATCTCACGTCTAATCAAACAGTCTTCACGCTTTTAAGTGTTTCCTCAGTGCAATACATAAAATAATTCAATAATAAATTTCTCTTATGATACAAAATATATAAAATAATTTCATTCAAAAATATTGCGAGGACACCCTTGGGTAAGGAGAGAACTTTGGGGTGTATAATACGATAACACGAATCAGAGAGATCACAATTTACAATGCAGCTTTGTAGCGATGGAACTTCTAATAAACATGTGTGTTTAGAAAAGGAATTTTAATTCTTCAGTTTCACTTTGCAAAGAAACGCATACTTTTCTCAGACCGCCATTCCGTATTTTCTTCAGGAACATTGATATCTGGAGAATGTTACAAAGCAATGAAACATTGATTAACAAGTCGTTATCTTCAAGAGATTAACTATTCTGTAAAACCAAAAAGGATATTTATCATTACGAGTCTTGAACTTAACTGGTTTTGTTCGTCATAAACTGGGTATATGTTCATTTTATGTGTTCTAAAAGAAAGAAGGAAATTAAATATTTAGGAAAGACCTAAATATTCACCGCATCACAATCACATTCTCACATTAAAAACTTTTTATTCGTAAATTCGTTGAGTTAATGAATACTTTGAGCAATTGCATGGCATAATCAAGAAACTGACCGAGTAAAATTTACCATTTATTTCTCAGTGTTGTGTTAACATTACAAAAATTATTCATAACGAAATACCTGATGATTGTCGCTTCATGGCGAATTGGACGTTGCTTAAGGTTAAGAAGCGAGAAAAAGGTAACATAACGTCCTTAGCAGCAATTTCCGTACGAGTCCCTCAGTTTCCCTCATACTTTTATCCCATTAACAGTGAAAATCAACTCAATCACAAAAACGTTCACTTCACATCATTGAGAATTTTTTAAGAAAAAGAATTCATTTTCGTAAAATCACCAGAAATAGTCAAATATAACCTAACGATTTCGCTCAGAACAAGAGCCGATCAGGTTCAATACAAAGAAAAAAGACAGTCGCCAATTGTTAAAGCGTTCTTGGAGGACGGGTACTATCGATCGATCGATCGATAGCGAAAAGACGGCGATAGAATCGAGGTGGAGAGGTGCTCGAGCTTCAAGAGTCATGTTGCGGCAGCAAAGCGGCGCCCAGAACTTTCAACGAAGGAGAGGAGAAGGGGGAAAGAGTCTACAGAAAGGGTTTCCAGTAGCGGGGGAGAAGATGGCAGGGAAGAGTGATGGCAACGCTCGTGGTGGAGGCAACACCAGCGAAACACCTCAGTCCGGGATGAAAGTTCCTAAAATATCTTTGGTGTGTTAGCATGGTGCATCATTGTCTCGTGGTTACGAAATGAAACGTGAAAGTTCACGAAGAGCCGAAGTAGCAATTAGGGTAAAGGTTCTGAAAAAGACGGCGGCCATATTGATGTTAAATAACAATGAAGGAAAAAACGAGGAACCGTTCGTTCCTTGGGGTGAACGAACTGTCGAACTACCTCGTACAATGGTTAACAATACGACCTATCATATATGGAATATCTTCAGTACGGACGTTCTAGTCACGCGATTGCAATCTAGCGTACCTTGTCTACAACCTCATGTATAGATGACCGTCGAGTAAAACGCTACTTTGTTCCTCAAATAACAATGCGCCCCACTGCGCCTACACACAGATAAAAAATAGATTGAAACCTGAGTGCACATAGTTTCTTGTCCTAATGTAATATTCCATTTTTGGGGGTAGAAATCAACTTCGGAATCAAAACGGCTGATGCCCATTAGATAGAGACTAGTGAGGAAATGTTACTACGCAGTTTTGATCAATGGATCAGAGACGGCAAAAATATCGGCAGTCGACGGTATTGATAATGGAATGTGGAATGAATACACATGGGAAAATATCATTACCAATGGTTGCGCTAAATGAGATCCTGTATTTCAAGACGCCTTCCAAGACTATGTGGATCGTATTGTCCACATCAATGCAAATAAGTCAAAGGAATTACTTTAACAATTCGATAAGGATTGGAGTATGGTATTAAAAATATATGAATAATATTTGTAATATTGTGATATATGAAAATTAATAATAATCATATTCCCAAGTTCACAGAATTTTGTAGTTCCATTTCTGTATAACAGGACGGAGCAAATCTTACAAATGAAGTATGACATTGTTGAGCACTAAAAGATGTGACGGCGATTTCATATTTCCCTTTCCCCTTTCCCAGATAACAGCATTTAAAAATTCCATCCAGAAAAGAGGCTATTTGACTTATTTATTTGAACAGGATGTTACTTGACTATGTGAGTTGTGGCAATTGACTGTTCTTAGGTTCTGATCACGTTAAGACGAACAATATTGGTCGGGAATTGTTGTATTATGATTTACGTGTTCCAATGTTTTTTTCATACACTATTCATTACTGTTCGGGTATCTGTTCACATAGTTTAATGCTAAATATTGAATTGAGTGAAGGTTGCCAAGAAACTAGCAAATAAAGGAAAGTAGTATCTGCCATACTATTCCAGCAAATAAAAGTATAAGTTCACATCATAGGGCAAAATTTTAGTTTAATTCAACTTCCATTGCTAGTTATTATAATATATTGCTGGTAAAACATAATGCTCAAAAATTATTTTTATTTATCTCGCTCATACATTGGGATTCATTTCTGGTAGCATTGAGCTAAAGATATTTTTCGAACAGTAATTTAAATAACACTAATTGCAATGTTACACAAGGAATAACAACGTGGCATAGGCACTTGATACTTTTTAAATTAGATTTAAAGGTTCATTCCATCGAGTAAACTATTTATACATAAACGTTTTTGGTATCGCCTCTATGGTACTCTAAAATAATGTTATGTTGTCAAATGTGTCAATACTTACTCCAGCGTTTGTTGATGAATATTCCGAGTGGTAATATAATACTCGCAGCTTTTTTGCAATATCACACAAGAAGTAACCCATTGTAATAATTTTGAGCAGAAAAGAAACCAGTCAGAGAAAGAGAGATATTCGTAACTGTGGTGGAACTTGGACAGTAAGCTCTGTGGGGAGTCAAGATTTTGAAAATAAAGGAGATTTTTCTTCAGGTTTCAGCGCGACAAATTGAAGCTGGAACAATGATTTATAATTTCACCATGGCACCAGAATTAATTTTGAGAAAAACAAACAAACTGAAAACGTATCGACATAAGACTTATTGGTATGGAAGTATTATTGTATTTATTTTCTCCATTGAACAGAAAGGATTATATATTTCTAAAAATGAATGTACTTGAAAAGTAGTTAAAGAGTATATGCTGTGTATGTATATAAAACCCCCAAGTAGTTAAACAGTTTCTCTAATACAAGTAAATATTATGTTAATATTATTTTTATCATGTCATTATCTTGCTGTTTAACTCAAATTCGAAATAAATGTTATTGGGATGAGATTTTTCAGTTGAGACACAGCGAGAACGGAAGCCTTGCTGTACATGTAAAATGCGTGATTGATATTTTACGAGGAACATAAACTTTTCTTGACACAAACAGCTTCAAATAATATAAATTAATAAGTTCACCCTCCATTGTTATAAACAATTATTTATTTCAATATTAACCCATTCTCATCTCATCTTAAAATTTGTTTCAAAAAAGATTATAAAGACAAAGATTTATCATTAATTTAGAATTCCGATTTTGAGATTTAAAAATATATTTTTGAAATATTAAAAAAATAAGTTTCTTGTATTATGAAAATCAAGTTGAACGTTGTACTAAAGCGTATTAAAATGAAAAAAAGATTTCGTAAATTTCAAATCTCTACGTGAAATTGTTTTGAAGACAGAAACATTTAAAAATTTGAAAACGCGTAGGAAATGGCGCAAATATCCAAATGTTGAGATTATTAACTAACAAAGAGGACAAACAGAGAAAATTAAAATTTTACATTTTCATATGAACCAATAATACTACCAATAAGTGTAAAAAAGTACTACCAATATAGAAAAAAGTATCTTATTCTGAGACATTAGGGCCCAATTTAGGTTGATTTCACATGAAACGATTATCCATAACCAACAATTACTAATTTAACATTTTAAAGTAATTTGTTATACCCATTTCGCGTACGCAAAAACGTAATTCATTTTAAGAGGTGATAAAAAATTAATAAAATTTTTAAATTGAAAAATTAATTTAGCGTCATATGCCTTTGATACTTCTTAATTAATTTTACTCAGCTGTTAATCTAATTAACGTGAGAACTTGATCTTTGATTTCTTTTTAAAATGTCGTTGTCATAACCGTTTTTCATATGCTTTCGAAGAATGGGATTCTGGTGTCTTTACAGTTGATAAGAATAATTTTTATTTCACCTATCACACTTCTGTATTTAAGGGAAGTAAAAAACGTTATTTTGTGAGATATGAGATAATGATCTTCTACTCCGATATTCGTAAAATTTAATCGAAACCGATCTTGCCGTTTCCGTGATATATCCACGAACTCAATTATGACTCGTTTAATAGTGTATGCTTAATTATCATTTAGATGCAACTTTACAAACATACGTAATCATTAATTCCAAATTCAAGAAAGCTACAATTTGATACTACAGATAGTAATCAATTCCTTTTGTCCGACCGAACAGATAAATTAATGAGATCACAAAACTGTTACAACTTTCGTAAACATCCACGATAGAGGTAAAATACGTGCTGTCGCTGACATGTGTCGAATGTCACGATCTGTAGGAAGATTCAGTCTCTCGGGCTGACGAAGACAAAAACCGAAAAGTCGTCACTGATTTTTTAGTGTTATTTTCTTAAATCACGTGAACAACGAAGCGCTAGTCGTAGCACATCCTCTATCGAAGTGTTTGCATCGATGGTTCATGGAGTGTGGCTGCAACGATGGAGGAACTGGAAGAAGCTCCCAGCCTCACGACCGGCCAGCGCCTAATCCCGGGGTGGAGACCCGCGGCACGCCGAGACATGCAAATGTGCTCCGTCGCGTCCCACCCCCACCCCCACCCCCACCCCCACCCCCACCCCCACCCCCAACAGATTCGAGAACGAAAGCAAGGAACAGAGCGCTGTGATTGGATTCTAATGTTTCATACATATATTTCTATAGTTTCAAAGCGGACATAAATAATACTAAAACATTTCCTAAATACAACATTAATTATTATTACTAGAACACTAGTATAAAATTTAAGGTAGAGATAACATTGGAAAATTTGTTTTGAACGATTTGTTAACAGATAAGCAAACAAGAAAATTAACAAACAATATAAAAGATGGAAACAAAATGCAAATAAAAACCAAATTTAACTGTAGGAATATGTATGGAGAAAATATTTATTGTCAGTGTACTAATTGAAAATAAAGGGTATACAAATGATAATAGTGACTAGCAAAAACCTTTTTGTAAGTAGTCAGAATATTAAAATCAGAGTTAAACCACAGTAAACTAATGTTTATCCTATAAGTCTATGCTAGCAATTCTGTTTCCCAAATAATGTGAGTAACATGAATATGAAGCACATGGACAATTCAAAGCAGTTCAAAGAAGTTTCTATCCACAGCAACAATATATCACAAATTACAGTATTACTGAAAGGAAAGATGTTTAACAGGAACCACGAGCACTGAATTTTCTCCATAACCTTGGAAAAAAGGGGCTCGATCGCTAGTGCATCGACTTTGATGGAGCGTCGGTAACATTACGATTGTCATTCGAGTGCCTCTTCAGTTGGCAACACCGCCATCAACGTATGTTCCCAAAGAGTGCAGTGGCGCCCCTCATAGTGGCGACGGAAGCACTTATTAGATCCGGCGGCGTCCCGCAAGGATCGTGGCTAAACTCCCCACGCGCGGAACGAAGCGATAGCGAGCGATGTTGGGGAGGGAAAGGGTCTTCGTCCCGAAAGCCCTATCAGACGGGATCGTTCGCTTCCTCAAAAAGATTCCTTCAATCCTTCTAATGGCAAATGGGGGAACCCGTCCCGATCGTTTGGAACGATTTAGGGGGTTAAAAGATATCAGAATCGTCTTTTTCAGTGCATTTTCAATTTCATTTACCGAATGTAATCGAGTCATTGAACATTGAGTGTATCATCGAACATGACTAAAACCTAACTGGCAGATAAGAATATACATGGTTGTTACGTAAAAGAGAAAACTTGCAAGTCATAATATAAAATATATTTAAAAAATTCAAATTTAGTTATTGTGAACTAGGTATGTAAAATATTTTTGTATTTTGTTTCATGTGTGTATGTAATTTTCCTGCCCTTTAAAGTTTACATTCGTTTTGCTTATACATCTGTTGTATATTTGGTGTGTATTTTCACGTTATACTTTCATGGTGGCCCTGATGATGATGATGATTTATACATCGAAGCGTTGGCAAGTTCGATGAGAATTTTAATTTTTTGAACTTGTGACCTAATCTCCAGGTGAAACGATATATAATTTATATCTCTTATATATAATGCAACTATTGTATTTTCAACCAATACTAACTCAAAGTAATCCATTGTATTAGAAAACACTGAAATTAATAAACGATAAAATCTACAAGAACTTAAGATCTTCTGTACAGGAGACAACCAATATACGAAAATGTATAGGTTTTTATTCATGACAAATAATACAAAATATTAACTTCAAATACAGATCTTAGAAAAAGTTAAATTCAGAGACATTTAAAGATAAACATTCTTATTTGATTACCCATGGTGCATAACTATAATTAGACAACTAATTTTACTCTATTATTAGTTTCACATATCTTAGCATCGGAGTAGATGATAAATCCTCCAATATTATCGACTATTCTTTAACTTCGAAACTTTAGAGAGAGAAAAATTCTCACTACGTATATTTTCATTTTGACGTAATAAAGGTTCCTTGACTTCAGATCAACTGTCAGGAAGAATATCCACGACATCCACCGTTTTCTTCGTCACGACATAGCCAATACTAAAGCCATAACCAAAAACAATTATATCTAATCCGACAACACAAACCCAAAAGACGCTAATACTCCGCCAGCAAATTGAATTGGACTCCTTGTCCCGCCCTCACTGTTCTAATGGCAGCGATGAATAACAACCTTCTTCCTCACCCTCCCGTCCGCCCTATCCTCCTCGGAAGTCAGTCGACCGCGAGGACGCGTGTCCTCCCGACGTATCTCTCCCGAAAGACTGATAAGCCTTAGGGGATCGGGGATGCTTCCGCGCCATTAGTCGGCAGGCGGAGCGGAAAAAGTTGTTCACTCGCTACCCCCCCACTCGCTGCATCGCTGCCAACTTTGCAACTTAGAGCATATTCTCTACGTCGCCTGAATTTTGTTTTGCGAACACCTCGCGACACTGAACCGTCGTCGATGATCATTGCATAGCTCCAGTCCAGTTTGAGATGAGTACAACATTTTGCCTTTTTTTTACTAACTCAATTGAAGTAAAGTTGGTCATGCTGGTTCTTTTCTTTCCCTTACGTTAACAGAGTTACAAGCGTACACGATTAGGAACTTAAAATTGAGGAGAGTTACTTTCTGATCTGGTGCACAATGACACGTTTTTGAATGTTATTCACACAAAAGATTAAGAACTTGCATCACTACGTAAGAATGAAAGGTTCAGAGCATTGATTCTATAAAATGTTATCTCATCATATCTAGATTAGTTGTACAAATGTAACAAATTCGCACGAAGAAAGCTGCGGGTACCAAGCTAGTAATACAAAGTTGTTCAATCAATGTCCGTATGTACTTAAAACTTTTAAATATAAAATATATCAATGATGCATAAGTATGCCACTATAAATTTCTGCAAGATTTGTTACAATCTTTTATACAATTCCGTCCTGACTACTTGAATAATACCACTCACCACTAACATATTAGGATAAATGAATAACATATAAGAAAGAAGGACTCTTCCTCTTTATGAACGTGACAATAAATCTTCCTTTCTGTTCGGTAGAGGAGATGCAATATCCTAAAGGGACGAAGATGCTGAATCAACACTATTAATCCCAGAATTAGTTTGATGTATACGAAAGAAAAGCGAGATATGTTTTTTGCCACTACCAAATGTGACAGTGATTTATAAATTGCTTTTTTAATTTAGAAAATTGTCTTTCTCTTTTATATATTTCAGTTTCCGTAAATAATAGACAAATTCGAAAGTAAGATGGAGAATATGAACTATTAATAGTTAATAATTCATAAAGGGAGATTTCTAAAAATTGTCATTAATTTGTGTAGTGTTTTATTGTTGATGTAAATATAGTATTTTTAATTTAGAAATATTCGGTATATTAACAATTCACAAAAGGGCAAAAAAGTTTATGTCGAATACAGAATGTTCCCGAGAACATGAAGGTATGCAACCCAATGAACGCAAAGAATTTGCGGGTTGCGTCTACGCCTACCACGCTATTCCCACACCATCTTCCTTGGTATAATTTTGTTGACTTATAAAAAACAACTTCAACTACACATGCACATTCGTGAATAATATAAGAATTTTTTTTAGATTCTTAAATAATTATTCAAATGGAGTAAAGTAAGATTGTTTCTATGAAGAGGAGTTTAAATTCTGTAAATAAGAAATGGTCCAAATCCATAAAACTTATACATAAATTTCCATTTGCATAAGAAAAAATTATCATATTAAGTCTCTATTAACACTGACTTATTCCAACGTGTGTACCACTTAGTTCATTAGCACGTTCCCTCTCGTCGTGAGTGAACCTATGACGTCAGTCAGTGATCTGAGCGCAGGAACAAGCAGTATCACTGCACTACCCAAGATTCTCACCGCAGTGTAAGCTAATATCAGTAAATGCGACATAGAAAGTGATCACACATTCTTTTATAATTTTCAAATAATATGTTACCTATCCTACCATCTTAAAATCATATTCTATTTTGATGAACCACTTTGTAAATTAGATTACCATTATTTTTTTTACTAAATAAGTACTTTATTAGCACTTATACAATTACAATCTAGTCAAAAATACAGACCAAGGAGCAATTTTAATTTAACTTATTACAAAAAAATACAAACTTAAGATTTCACCCACTGGTGGCTCTTAATTAGTTCATAATTTAGTGCACTTCACTAATAACATAAACCCTCAGCACAGTTGACATAGTTTCTTTCTTCTAAGCCTACGGGTTTCTCCAAAAAATGTCCAGGAGGAGAAGAGAGAGTACGTCAACATGTAAATATAGAAGCAATTCAGCTCCTGGACATTTTTTGGAGAAACCCGTAGATTACCATTATGATATATTTGTCTTAAGGATACAAGGGTTAAAATTAACTCTGGTGCAACAAAGAGTTTTGAAAAAATATTCATAATCATTCACATCACGTTTATAAAATTGTCATTCATATAGAAAGTCAAAATTTGAGTATTCATTACAAAACAAGTCTTGTATCATCCGACCACCCATTAAACAGAACTCAAGATTGAAGTTTTATTAATAATGAATCGCTAATAATCAGACTTTCTTATCGATATATCACGACGACTGTAGAAACAAAAAACCAAACAAAATTCACAACTCAAATCATCCGAAATGTTGAAGTCCGAAAAGATAAAAAACATTCGGAATGTTTCGGTTTTGATGAAAGTATTACATTAGTTCAATTTAAAAAACAAAACAAAAAAATCGTCATATTTCATGAAGTGAACACGTATTAAAATGGTTGTGCCTGACCTTCCATTATGTTCATCGCTTGGAGTCATTTATTTAATGCACTAATATCTTTTATCAAAGTAAACAATCTGTTGTATAAATACGCAGATGACTCATTACAACGTTTCAAACAAATGATAACTCCTAAGAAGAAACACTAGTAGGTCACGAGCGAGTCCTTGTATCTCTCCGCATCGCGTATTGTCCTCTCTCCTATCTCCTCATCGAACACGTCGGGTCGCGATCTCCTGCTGTCGTGACGGAGCGACGCCACGCGTGCGCCGCGAGAGGACGCTCGCTGGACCGTGAAATGGACCTCTCTGCATCTCTCGCTTGCAGTTAACATCAAGCGCAAGATTATTCTTCATAGAGATCTATGTTGGACTCAGTTTCAAAACGAAAAAATACTATCGGAAACAACACTCCCAACTAACCTGTAATTCAATCAGTGAAACTTTTCAAAATTTTCCTAGTCCATCACCACCATAAGCTATTTACTAATATAGTTAGTAGAGAAGTACATTAACATAAATGAGAGTTCACTTATTTATCGAATTAATATGATATCTCGGTGTATATTTATTTGTATCAAATCGCCAAAAACATGTATGAAACTTTTGTAAAATCTTAATTTGTTTCGAAAAAGTAGGAAAATAATGGGATTCATTTCTTTCCATTTGTTTAGACATTTGTTGACATGTTATTATGTCATGCCGAGTGAGTCATCTCTGGAACACACACTCTTTGATTGAGTTGAGTGACTCATCTCAATTGTTGCCGATCTCTGGAAAATTTCCTCCAATGCCATAGGTCAATTCAAATTTCTTGCCACGAAGTTAAAAACAAAAAATAGAAAGGAAATTATTTGACATCTTATAATCTGGAATATTAATTACAAGTTCCTTGGCCGACTATATATTCGAATCCCAATCCTGCATCACTCGATTTGAACGAGTCCAGAAATTTCATTGCTTCCTCGCGACACGTCATGAACAGTCGACACCTGGTAGAGTTGTGACGTCATATCATCGATTCGACTAATCGAGCATGCAACTACGCACGAACACGAAAGATGTAAAAGCACATGGTCCTTGCTTTTCTTCACATTACTTTACTTTGCTACTCATCTCATCACATCTCACTATTCATCGTGGGTCGGCGACCAGCCGTCATTTCGCAAGTCCTCGCTCTAATCTACAAAAAGGCACTTCGACCACGAGATTCTACTATCCGTCAATCGTTGGATTTTGGAAACAAGACACCGGTCCACCTCTACTCTACAAGTAACCAGCTGACTCCAAGATCGTCTCATCACATCTCATCAGCACGCTTTCTTGGAAAACAAGTATTCTAACATTATTTTTACTTTCATGGCATGTCATTAAACCATTTGTTCTTGTTAGTGATCAACATTCATTTTTTGCCCTATCATTGCTTCATACTTTATTTTTCATTACTATCATTTCTAGTGCAGGCAAATTCAAAATTGTCCGTACACCATTAGTGACGAGAAAATTATTTATTTGGAACATTTTATTTATAAAAAGAAATTGTGTTTCTTAATTTATAATTACAATATCTTTGGAGATTAGTTCTCATAGAAAAACTAGAAAGAGAAAGAGAGATTTCGAGAAACTGGTATAACGACACCAACCATTCCGAGTATCCATTGGTTGCGTGGGACGAGTGTACGAGGAGGGCGAGAGAAAAGGCGTATCAGAGCCCGGGTCGCGGGTTCGTGTCCCGATGAATAATACATAAGCGAGGTAGACGCAGCGGGTGGAGGAGTGTCTGGTGACACCGCACTACGAAGCAGGTCGGGTTTCTGGCGACCGAGATTCGCCCCAAAGTGATTCCTGATTGCGGAGGTGAATGAGTTCTCTTCGAAGGAATTACTCTCCTTAGATCGTCGCAAGAGCCAAGGCGAGAATGCACCGAACCCTGGGAGCCCTTCGTAACCCACTACCATCTTATTATATATTTCGCTAACGTGCGGGTTCTAATTCATATGTGAACCGTCAGGTGGTGCTGAGAATTACCGCAAGAATCTCGCTATGGAATTATTATTTTAATTTTTTTACTATAAACGACCTTTTTAAGACTTATTGTGTTGCGTGAAGCAAGAAACAATTACATAAATACAAATATTCTTTACTTACAAAGATCTTTTACGTGAACTATTTAATTAATGGTAGAAGACGAAAGATAAATTTCTTTTCATTTTTAAAAATTCCCTTCATATTTTGAAGTAACCCTATTCTATTTTCTCATCTTGGACAAAATTCTTTATTCAGAAAGATTTTTTAAGCTTATCGAGTTGCATTGGCGCCAATGCAATATCCTGATGACAAGGTATACTTAAATTGTATTTAAGGACTAGGTACACTTTCTATTTCATTTATTTCAGGATATTACAAGTAACTCACCAATGAAGTAGCGTCAAGGGAAAAACAGAAAGAATCCAGCTTACCTGCAACAGAAAAGATCGTTTAAGGTTAATAAGTTAATAATTCATATTAAATAAAAAAATTATGATCCTTAAGATATTAATTACAAGAAGCAGTGTTCGAAAATTTCACTAAATTGTGCAGAAAATAATTTATTATAAAAAGTAATACCGAGTAGTCTTGAATAATATTCGCCCATTTATACATTTCCAATGGTTGCGAGTTTCCTTCAGTTCTGATGAATCAAGGAATAAAGGAGGCGGTGAAATGGCAATTTTTCTGGAGTGTTCTATAATATTAAAGCTCCGTTAAATAAAACAATTATTCCTCAAATTCATGGCACTCAAACGTGATGATGAAAATCGAAGTTAAGCGATTGTGAAAGGTAATCAAATTTAAACGGACACGAGTAAGAGAAAAGGAATAGAAGTTGTCTGTAAATACAATCAATTCTTCTCCGTTTTAATCTTCCATTCTCCTCTTGACACAGGACACGTGCTTCGAGGCCCTGAATGGATTGAACAATCACCTTTCACTGCGAGGATGGAAGCTCTGCTGTCGTCACTCAATCGAAACCCTTACTTTCAATCCTCATTCCTTCCAGCCCTCGTCGTCGTCGGTCTCCGCTGACAAGCCCTTGACAGTCCCTTCCCAAGAGAGAGGATTCCTTGGGCGAAGGGAAGGCAGCGATTGAAGACATTTCCCGTCAAGTACAGTTGCACCTGAGCACCACGATTGCCACAAAGGCCCTTCATTTCTTGAGAGGAGATATAGGATAATGTTTCATTCTACCGACGAATGCAAAATGATGGGGATAATATTTCATGTTTCATAGTATGGGCGTTGACGGCGGGGGGGGAGGGCGGGGAAAAATTATAAACTGGAAATATGAAGGGGGAAAAAAAAGTGAAATTCCTCAGTGTGTTTTGTTCTAGTTTTGATAAATCTTCCCAAAGACATCTTGCTACGACTGTGAAACCGCGATGTCATTTTGGCGAATACATAAAGTTTCCAGAACATGTTAAATTTTTCGGTCATGAAAAACTTCACTTACTGCTTTACAACTGACCTATTCTCTGACCTACCATTTCGCGCTTATTCTACTTAAAAATGGCAAAAAGAATGGTTGACATCCGCAATTTCAAATCTCAATTTTCAACAGAAAGGAAACACTAATTATAATAAATTAGAGAGAGAAACTATTACTTAAATTTTTGTTCTGTATTTCCTCTTTCTACTAATACTAATATTTATATCGAATTCCATACAACTTTTGTACACTTTACGTAGATTTACGTAGAAGCTCCAGCACTGACTTTTGATGGCATCAGACACGAAGATGAAAACAATCAAGCATTTCAAATAACGTAAGTGATAATACATTAAACATTATATACGAATACACTATGTAAATATTTTTATGATTTCTGTCACCGAATAACTTTCTTCTTAGTAAATCTGTTCACATTAAATGGATGACAACTGAAAATATATTGTTTAGTAAAATGAATTTCAAATCGAAATAACTCTCAACAATACACAAATTAAATTAAAATATAATTAATAAACGTGTTATTAATTGATAAGTGGTTATTCACACTCTTACCACAGTCGTCAGTATCCTAAAATTCGATGAAATCTAATCGAACTCGGAATTTTGAATTTAGTTACAGTAACTCTTAAATTCAAATACTACCAGGCTCGGGAGAAACAACCTTCCAAATAGATGAAGCAAGGTGCGAGAAACAAGAAACACATTTACGCTTGTAAGAGTAAAGAGGAGTGTCCGCGCGATAACTAATCTCACCGTAGAAGCGAGAAGCGAAATGTTTGCAAACTGCGAGGAACCAACGTGTCCCAGAAGAAAAAAACACACACACACGGAGCGAAAGTGACGTCTCCATGCGTTACGCAGCTTCCAGCGCGAAATACGCACGACGCTCCGTAGTCCATTTGGAGTCGGAGCGAATACAAAAAGGTAGTTCTCTCGGGTTGTAACAATTATGTTTATTCGTATACAGTGCAGTAAAAGTAGTGTCATGTTCTTGTCGTTGGAAAATGGAACAGTTTAAATACGAGTAAGATAGAATTTTATTTCTCAATATTTTTAGAAACCAATCTGTTGTGGTATCGTATAACTAGATCTCTGCAAGCTGGTTTAGCCAGTTTGCAAAGTACTTTTCACACATCTCTCCTAAAAATTTCAAGGTTATTTTGCTCGGTTAAGTCTCATTAATTATNTATCTGGAACTATTGTCGGTGTATCTCAATTTGTTCTAACTGACTGACTTACTCCACTGAAATTGTTAAGAAACTTCGCAAATATTCGTGACATATGCACATAATAATGGTTTTCTACTTCACATTAAAAAAACAATACAAATGTGTGTTTTTGCATTGATATAAATACAATTTTGTTAAAAATTAAATTTTCATTTGTATAAACTAAGTCAATAAATAATATTATGAGGTTATTCTGAATCAAAAGATTTCATTGCGAAGAATTACGAACTCTAACACATCGAAATATCATAAAAACATTTCATAACCGTAATTGTTCTATAATGCAAAGGTCTTCTACCTTTTCAAGTAGTTCGTTAATGGAGTCTGCGGATAGAGAGAATGCTCGGAGTGAAATGTAAAGTAGCGTAGTGATATGTAGTGAAGTGTACATTGCTCTCTTGTAGAGTAATAAATGATGATGATGATGATAATAATAATCAAGATCACTTCATACTAATAGTTCTCATACCATATTCCTCCCCCAGTCGATGCCATCTCCAGCTACGCACTACGTTCATCCACTGTCCCACTCGGTGTGAGGTAAAGGTTGGTGTCCGGGTGGTGACAGCCTCCATTAAATTCGCCTAAGTTAAATCTGCGGTAATCCAGCGAAACCCCAAAGCCGTCCCAAGCCACGCCGCAGCGGTCTCATTTGCAATGTAAAAATTATGGTAAACAAGCCGGCGACTGTCTCCAAAATTATTTCTTAAGGTACCTCCAGCAAACAGCTGAGATTCCCGAAATGCTGTGGAGGGTGGGATGCCGCAGACATACGACCTACTCAGACGAAGAACACAAAGTTAAATTAAAAAATACGTGTCCGTTTCTTCTTCACCCAAGATTTGAAAATACTGGAGTGACTTGTGGAAATGGATTGTTTTTAGCGGAATTGATCCGTTGAACAAAGTGCATTTTTGTTCGGCGATTTCGAATAAATTGAGAAACAAAAAATCTATGTAAGATTCTCCATAATATATAAGAATCCGTTCTTTAAATTTTGAAAGTTAAATGAGGACATATTGATTGGTTGACTCACTGACAATTTTTTTTTTTTTAATATCTTGCGATTCATAGTGAATTATAGTGCATCAGAAGGAGCTGTGCGCGTGGGTTGGCTAGTACAACCCTATTCACAAATATTTCCGGTCTTTCTTTGCCTCTTATCAGTAAACACATAAAATAAGCTAAATTTCTTAATCTAACTTTCATGTCGATCATTTTCCATACATGTGCAAAATAGGTTTCGGGGATTATTTTTACATGGGTAGGGTGTAAAATGTTTTTAGAAAGTACCCCAACTACCCCTCTCACCAAAAGGTTAGTATTAAAGATCGTACGCGCAGAACGGCTAGTACGTGCAGACTTCCTAAGTTGTTCTAGATAATATAAATTAAGAAAAAAAAATCTATTCCCCAGTCGGTATGAAGATGATACGTCCATCCAACAGTTGATACGTAAAATTGCGATCACAGTACAATTTCCGCAAAATTTGTGTCGTCGTTGGCATATTCTTAATACAGGGTTTTCCTCGTGCTTCGCTTCGCTCTGCGACCTCCGTCGCTACAAGAATATCGAACATAAGGCACAAGACACGCAAGGGTTCGCCGTCTCCACCCGCCTTCCACACAGTACGTTCCCTCAACTTGTTTATCTCAGTGACAGGTTCTTGTTCGAAAGTTCTGGAGACAATTCCCTTCACTAGGAGGCTCCAGGGCGCCAGGAAATCCCATTAGGAGCGTTGCTGGGTCGAGGACGGTGGAGACGTTTCTGGATGGCAATGCCATCTCTCCCCAAAAGTTCATTTCATTGTGATTACTATCGTCTTAAGAGTTGCAACATTCTAACACTTGACAGTTCCGGAACAAAATCATCGACCCGTCATTTGCGTATTAGACCAAAAAAAGGTTTATTTGTTATGGCGTAAAAAAAGAAAGAAAAAAATCATATCCACTTGACACCAAAAGATTTGACCTTACACTTCATCATATTCTGTGTTTCCTTCCAAAGACATTTAATTACGCAACATCAATGCAATGCAACAAAATTTTTAATTTTCAAGGTTGATATCTCTGTAACTTCATATGTAAATACCATTCGCACGAGATGCTCACTATAGATAACGAATTTTTTAGAAAGTATTAAGAGGTCACTCCTTTCATGGATCCTATATTAGTTCAACCAAGGGGACACGAAACGATTGAATGAAAAGTAAATTAGTATCATCAGCAAAGATAACGATATTGCAATCTCACGTAGAGGAATACACATCGTTCACGCTCAATATCACATACAATCAATCCGTGAGCCGAAATCGGAAATAACGGACTGATTTTGTTTCTGACTGATTATGTATGATTAATCGAAGCATTGCCAGGATATAGTGAATATAAAATATTTTAGTGCATACATAGATTAACTTGGTCTCAACTAGGCGTCTTATCTAAAAGCAACCAAAAAAAGAAAAGGAACAACACGTTCCTTTTGACGAGGCAAATGAAAAAATACTATTACCATCGATAGTTCTCACAATGCTTCCGAATTACAACAATCACCATACCTTGCACCATCTAAATTCATAACGTTGCCCACATCAAATAGGAAAAAGACATAAAAAAAATTTCCTACCGTCTTGTACTCCACGTCATTTCGTGCATCAAAATGGGCGTTAAACAAGACATTATTGCAATAAATCCCCCAGCATGCAAAATCCGTCCAAGTTAGAAAAATGTTAATTACCAATCAAGCGCTTTACCACGCCTTTCCGTACCACGCTTCTGCCTTCGCCTTCGCCTACACCTGCACCTCAGGCGTTGCAATGAACGACATGTCTCTTTGGAGGCAGCCCATTAATTTCCGTGGACGCGAGACAGGCAGCGCAGACAGCGGCAGAGAGGCGAACCTTGCTCTCGAAGAGAAAACTCCCCATGTGGCAGGCGAGGGAATTGAAGTGTTTGGGTTTAGCATGCGGTAAATGAAGCTTCGTGCGGCATACAGTTATTCGTAGACGACTGGCAGTGTTGACGTCACAAGTACCTGCGGGTGATGCTGTGTACAGGGTCAATCTCCTGTTCTGCTTCACTAGTCCTTAGAACAGATATCTTAAGGTAGTTCGAGCGTGCCAGGTGCTAGTCAAACACACAACCATTTACGAAACTTTCAAGAATCAGCTATTCTGTTTATATAAAAAATTGTGACTATAACAGAAATTCATGGATTACGGTGCGTTAAAAACATTAATTATACCATTTAAATTGAAACATATTTGAAAAACGTTCTTTGGTATGACTACCATAGTCCTACCTGACTAATGTTAGTGACTGCCATATTCCAATTTCACTGCGGTTTCATAGAATCACTTTTTCAATTGTCCCGTAAAACTAGAATGTTTTTGAAATGCTCTAATCGTCACAAAAAGTGTGATAGTTTTTTATTTTGATTCCATTAGAAATGACGAGGGAATTCGTTTAAAAACCGCCCCTTGAGAGACTATATTCATGAAATCCATACAACTTTAAGTTAATTTATTCAAATATTATCTCAGCAAGGTCTCAATTTTATTGGACGAGATACATATAGTAGTTAATTCAAAATATATATTAATTTTAAAAAAATATTTCAGGACATTGAAAAACAGTCGTCAGGTTGACAATGGCAACGTGCCAGCAATCGAACCCGGGATCCTGCATTGATCGCAGGGGTGATGACCACTACACCATCCGTTCGCCCTTCCACAACTGCACACCATTTCGATCCAGACCAAATCCTGGGAGACATATCCCCATACAGAAATACGGGAACCTAGGCGGCACCCTATGCTGAGTACACATAAATATATCACGTCTTCTCCATGTGTAAGTAAATGGAGGAATATTATTCACAGTCGTCAGGTTGCTCATACTACCTAAAGAGTTTGGCCTCGTCCCATGTTACAGGAAAAAATACTGTAGAAGGTTTATGAAACAATTATTTGTAGAACTTTACAACTTAGGATTTCCATTGCCTTTCAAGGAGATGACACGAACTGGAAAATGGTTCTCAACAAGGAGATTTTTCCAGTTCCAGTTCCTTCCCAACAGGTTCTTTGGAAAACCTCTGTTTCGTCCAACTCGACCTTCAACGACACTGGGATGAAACGCGGGGCAATAGAAAGAATGGGTCATTGAANACACTGGGATGAAACGCGGGGCAATAGAAAGAATGGGTCATTGAATTGTTTATGATTCGATAACGGTTCCAAGGATTTATTTATTTTGCCAGCAGAAATAATATATTATCATAATTAAATTATTTTTTTCTGTGTACTTATTACGCTTAATTTATTTTAGAGAAATAAAACAGATGAAAATATATAGCCACACAACAATGTTTCGGATTTGTTAATTGAGAAATTTACTTCTTAGAAAATCAGAATGACCATAAAGGTTTCTCGGAAGCAATCTGCAGAATCTGTTGACTTACAATTTGTTCAGCCATTTCCGCGGTCTGTCGAGACTTTCAACAACCAAGTAATAACACTGACTTAACAAGTTTATTTGTTTTGTTAGGCTTAGATTTTCTGCGGTTAACCACCAAACCGTTATTTTACATAAACTCGAAGACGACGAAAGAAAAGAGTGTCAGTTGTCTTAAGTAAGCGATGAATTGGCATGAAAATGGCGCATAAATTTTAAACGACGCACAGTGCTGTATTGTATCAATAAACTACGTGATTTCCCTCAAAAATAATATCATGAAAGGATGTACACATGATATATGGACAGATCTAATGGGGGGGGGGCAAAGAGGGCAAGAGCCCCCTCCCATTGGACCTGAAGTCCTCAGATAAAATTTAAGTTGATAGTTATTGTTATTAATAATACCAGATTGTTAATTAATAATTATTTATTTATGCATTGTATTTAAAGGTATTATTTACAAAATTTGTGTTGTAGAAACATAATTTTTAAACAAAAATGCTCCCCCCCTTGATTACATCCGTCTCTGGACACATGAGAAGTTGAAATCTTTCACGTACTAGTAAACATATCTGCCTCTGTTAAGTTTGTCGTATAAAAATTTAAGCCAGTTATGTTGGGTAGAGCGTAGAATATTAGGTAATGTGACATTTCATCGTTTACGTCTGCTTCGTCTACAGATTCGCCAAAGCATTGCACTTTGGAGTCGTGCTTCCACATGGCGACGACGCCTCGACACGGGAATGCGCGGTGTCAGCGCTCCGTCGCGTCTCGCTCAGGCAATAGGCTTTTGGCACGCACGCGCTCACGTCATCAACAACACGAATGGATCAATTACTCACGACCCAACACTTGCCACGAAGAATAAGTATTCATTGTTCATTTACAAGTCATAAAACACGGCGCGACCGCCAGCATGTTTTCAGTAAGGGCGATCCGGTCTCCTTACAAAGAAAAGGTGCTTCAGTCTATCACTAAATAATAATAATAATAATAAATTTATTGTAAAAAAGGCAGTACACACTGCGTACGAGGACCATAATCTAATTTACTCTCCGGAAGCAAGCAAGGGGGCATTTCATCAATTCTGATCAAGGGTCCTAAGGTAGAGGCGGATTGAAAATTTCAGAACATTCCTTAGATTTATTTTTTTTATTGTGGGGCTTTAGGGCTCGTCAACATCAAAGGTCATTAGAGCCCTTAAAACTTGTACAGGTAGGGAAAATGCAGTTACGCACTAGGGAGAGCCAACATGACTCTCCCCGCGTGTGGGACTCGCCGAATGACTCAGCCATACCCACTAAAAACCCTCCTGAATTACAACTCAAAACTGAAATCCCAACATATCTCACTTTACTAAAAACTTTTTTAAAAAAAAGAAGAAGAGGAAAGAGGAAAATGAATGATACCCTAACCCTAATAGCGTCGGGATCGAAAAGAACAAGAGGTGACCAAGGGAGATCAGGAACATTCCTTAGATAAGATTGAAAGATAGCAACGTGTTATAATACTAATATAATATCAACATGTTTGTAATTTAACACAAAAAATTTATTTCACGTGTACGAATTATTATCGAACTATAGATTATTCGGAAAATAGGGTTTATAAATCGTAAGTATTAAAATAACACTAAATTCGACATTATTAATTTCAATAAACGCCGCCCATAAAAAATCCGCCTCTACCCGGAGGAAAAACCCCGACCAATAATGTAATTTTCGTGAGATAATTCATAAAGTATATAAAATGAATATCTGGTAGGAATATATCAAATATATATTTTTAATTTTTTTTTTTAAAGATATTTAAAGTGAATAACTTTTATTGAGGCTTTTGCTCCCCCACCCCCAGCTTTACATCAAACAGTACACGCGTCAGTAATGGATAATGAACCTTCAACGGATTCGTAAATATAATGGGAACATGAAGGAAGATCAAAGACGTATTTTAAAAAATAAAAAAAGAAGACAATAGTGAAGACAAGAAATGAAAAATTAACCATAAGAAACAAATTATCCTTTTACATCAACATTTAAGCGGGTAAAGGTACGGATTTCATAGCACAAAAGAATTGCATACCTAAGAAGCTCGGAATCTCATATTAAACCAGTGAGGTTATTTTTTTTCGGCATTAAATCAGTTCCCTTCATTCTCCCTGAACAATTTACTTTTTAGTGACCAAAACACGATTAATCATAACATTTACATGGTGTTCATTGATATCATAACCACATCTCTCTTGATGGATGGAAATAATCGTTAAAATCGATCGTTTGTCGACTAGTTGAAGATAAATTTATAATACTAAACCCAATTGAGAAAATTAGCAGGTTTCACGAGTTGGACTTCGGAGAGTTAGGGGGAAGGAATTAGCATCACTACATAGTGCCCATAAGCTGTCTGACTCCACATCTCCCCACGTCACAATTAATACCCTTTGCTCCTCTCAAATCCATTAGCAAATCTGCAGCCCGTCTGTGTATTTGCTAGTCTCTTGTATCATACGAGCTCATCATCCACATTACTATTCTACATACAAGCAAATACATAAGTGCAGTTAGCAAATAAACATACTCTAACTTGTCACAACGTAAACAGGTACAGATTTAAGTTTTAAACTGATTTCTCAATGAAACAAATTATTTTATTTATCAATATAAGAAAAATATCTAAATTCACAATGCATTGATCTTCACGACACAAATTCATTGAATACGATCAACCAATGTTTTTTTAGGATGAAATTTTAATATATTCTTTTATTAATTTCTGTCATTTGTTTTTAAAATTATTCATTACGGTTAAGTAATCTTTATTTCAGTTTTATGTTAAAAGACTTAAGAAACAAGGAAGAACCTTCTAGTTATTATTAAAAGAAAGAATTTTATAAAATTCACTAAAAATCTGTATCTCTTTCATATTCACTATTTTTGAATGTCTGAAGTAATTCTAGTCTTGTCGATACAGGGTCCTTTTAATTGCAACCTTATGACAACCTAATCTGTGCTTCCGGAGGATTGAGACAGAGAAGGATAGATAACTTCAAGAATGAAGTAAGAAAAGATATCCCACTCGTGGACACCCCAAGCGCCCATTTACAAGCGGTTCTGCACAAAGGGTGTACTGCAATTCTCTATTACATGTATCTAACATCCTTTCCCCGAAAACCATACCAACCTGATTTTATTTCATAGCAATTTAAAACCTTAATTTAATATTATTTAATGGGGTTACTTTTTTGTTACTGTTACCGAATGGGTAACAAATTGCTATATAAGATGGGCGTAAATACTCCCATTCCCACTCCCAGTCAGTAGCTACCTCATCCCGTCGATTTCCCTCTTTCCCATCCCCCAGGGCATGCCCATTTACGTAGCTCTTCTCGCAATTACGGGCGTCGGAGCGCGAACCCAGGCCTCACAGGATCCAGTGCAGCGCCTGCCCTCTGGCGACAAGCAAGCGAAGTGGGGTCGGCGGTGGAGCGAGACAGGGAGCAGGGCGTATTTCACGCTGATACGTACACACAGGTCTGGTATACACTGTGTGATGATATTAGCTTCCACTGGTATGGCTACACTGAAGAGATTTCAAGCTTTAGATCGCGTTGAGCTCCGAGTGTACTGAGAGAGATATTTCATACATCTTTGTTCTCTAATAACGCACAGATGGGACCCATTCAATATCTAAGTCAAGCATTATAGAAGTCATTAATTAACATAAATAAATTTATTGCCAAGAAAAGCAGAAACAAACTGCGTATGACCACGTGGAGGAAAATAAACTCATCTATTTTCTCTCCGGAAGGAAGGAAGGAAGGAAGCAAGGGACCATCCCAGCAATTCCGATCAAAGGTCATAAGGCAGTCGAACAATAAAAATAGTGCGGTACGTGTAAAAATATTAACATAATACCAACAAATTTGTTTTCATAAAGCACCATAAAGTAATTACACAAGTACGCATTATTATCAAAGTATTGATATAATATATGATTATTCGTAAAATAATTAATAGATGATAAATTGTAACTGTTAAATGACACTGAATTCGATATTACTTATTACTTCTTTATTATATTATTTATTACTTCAATAGATGCCGCCCCTAGGCAAGAGCATAGCGAGTCTGTATAAAAATTCCGCCTTTACCAAACGAAAAGAAATCACGCTTAACTTCATTGGGATATGTACTATTTTTTGAGCATCTGAATGTGTGATATTTGTCCAACGAAAGAAATATTCAATGCAGTGCAATCAACAGAAAAGTTCAACATTTTCACTTCAAAAAGTTATATTGCTAATATACTTGTACCTCATTTATTACAATCATGTTTATCATGATACTATTCAAGAATCGTAGTGATTGGTAATTTAGTAGCTTTCGTTGTGAAAAGAACAAAATCATCACCTCAAATGAAATTTTCGAGATGAAAAAAATTCACCGTAATTTTCTGTTAGGAACAAAACCTATTAATGCTGAATTTACGCGGAGTGTTATTACATTTCGAATTCACGTTACGATTCAGTAACACCATAAAATAGTAATAACCACAAAGCAAATAAACTGCGAGCAAATTCAGTTGCAGTACCCACATTGTTCTCATTATATAGCTCTTTCCTAATTTGTGGTTTTCATCGAAAAAAACTAATAATGATATTGATAAACAATAAACTCTGACGGAGACTCATTATCATTAATCCCACATCTATAATGAACATCTCGTGTTTGATTTAATAGTTTTAAGCTATAAATGGTCGTATTATTAAAATGATTTCAATCTAAATTTCCTTATGTGCGAATGGATTCATATTTGTTTGCGAGTACTTCAAAGTGATGGACTTTGACTTATTGAACTTACAGTATTTTGGTAAAAAACGGTATGATGATTTTATTTTAAGCCGTAAATTAAGTGAATATTTCGAATCAAATTTCACTATAACTTTTAAACAATATTCGTTTAGGGAACATTACAAGTTTTCTATTTTATTTTATTTCGGAGCTCATTTTGACTGGTATAGGCAATAACAGTATCGCACTTGTGACAAGCTTATTTGGAATTTAGAGTTATCACACTGATACCCTTCTGAACAGTCGTACCATCACAAGTGGCATTGTGTTCCATATTTCGTGGGTGGAACTTAATTATATAATTAAAAGTTACCCTCAGAGATCGGGGTGGTGGTGTGAAGAAACATTGAATGGTTTTGGTTATGGCTCAATATTTAAAACAACACAATAAATATTCAGTTACCACGGATCTTTCAGCCCTATTGACGAGGGATACCTTGCTCTCACTTTTCGTACCATATTAAGAGAGAGAAAGGTGTTTCACATAATAGAAGATTTCCACTTATAGAAGACAAATAGGTAAATTTGAATGAAACGTTATTATCATAAAGTTAAGGCAATCCGCACATTTCTTTTCCACGTTCCTACACCATTGATTTATTCTTTTCCTTCTATGCATAGAATCCCCGAGCGCATCGAGAGAAGACAGCTGCGGAGAGTGAGACGGCGGAGCTGAGAGTACGAATCCATGTCGTTCCTCCGAGCTGAAGAAGACGCCCAATGTCTTGTGCTGCAATATCTCACACTCTCTATTATTTATTTTTCGAGCAAGAAGTGTCTTCTCTTTCCACGTCCCACCCGGATCGCGTCTTTGTCGCAACGCATTTCGACTTTTGACTATTTTTTAAAAATCTTTCAATGAATAAATAATAAACTTAATTGTCAAAAAAGCACTTACAATTTCCGTATGATCACGTGGAGGATAATAAACTAATTTACGCTCCGGAAGTAAGCAAGGGACCATCCCATCAATTCCGAACAAGGGCCCTACAGCAGAGGTGGATTTAACATTTAACTAACGCTAAAAATAAATCGGCACGTGTTATAGTATTAACATAATACTGACAAATATTGTATTTAATAAAACACAAAAATGTCATTACACGAACGTATTATAATCAAACTATAAATCATTCCGAAAGTATTGTTGATAAATCGTAACTATTAAATAACACTAAATTCGCGAATAATTCTTTCAATAGATGCCACCCCTAGGCAAGAGCCTAGCGAGTCTTTATAAAAAAAATCCGCCTCTACCCGAAGGAAAACCGGAGAAATACCCGGGCTAGGATGGGGATGTATTTGAGGAACAATTACCCAACAATAGAGATCGGAAGACAGTCACCCGTCACTACTACGATTGTTTCAGAAGGTGCAAGAGAACTGAAAAGACAAATGAATCATCATTATTTTATAAAATGAAATCTATAAATTTTAATACTACTTCAATTAACGTCCATTATATAATACAATAAATAAATAATTAAAAACTTAGGACTTTACGATGCACGAATACTATTTTTTTTTTTTTTTTGATATTAAATACACAACGTTTCGACGCTACGTTGAAGTCGTCGTCGGGTGCTCGTACATCAGAAGATAGTAAATCTTTACTTATCTACGAATTTTAAATTCAACCCAGAAATCAATTTACATTATTCAAATGAAGTGTATGAAGAACACAGGATGAAACATTAGGAATGAGTTTGAAATATATATTATCAAATCCCCCCAGGGGACTAACATCTAGTAAGCACGTGTTTGGCGAACACGGGGCCCCGAGCTGAGTCTGGCATTACTTCCACTTACTTGTGCTATGCTCCTTCCTTTCTCTTTCCTGATCTCCCTTGGTCACCTCTTGTTCTTTTCGATCCCGACGCCATTAGGGCT
>NNCF01126016.1:227336-246621 GCA_002313205.1 Laupala kohalensis
TCCCACACGCGGGGAGAGTCATGTTGGCTCTCCCTAGTGCGTAACTGCATTTTCCCTACCTGTACAAGTTTTAAGGGCTCTAATGACCTTTGATGTTGACGAGCCCTAAAGCCCCACAAAAAAAAAAAAAAAAATATCAAATATAATATGATCAACAAAAACGATAAAAGTACAACGCAAAACTGAATAAAGAGTAAAAATCTTAAACCTATGTAGTGATTTCGGGAAATATATAGTACATCGCAGTGTGTGGACTTAGTAGCGATGTCGCTGAGGTACATCGCTCTCTGGAAAAAAGTGGTTCGTCGACGAAGCTACGCTAGCGTTCCCAACGGAGACCAGAGTCACCGCATCCACGTCGTCGGCGCCTCGGCAGGAGACGTGGGGAGGAAGCAGAGAAAATGGAGGTTTGCGGTTTCTGCGAAAGGCGAAACGAGAGAAACTGCGTAGCGTCGAGCGGTGGGCGTCCCAATCGCACAAGTTGGATGCAAAGCTCCCCCGAAGCCCCACCTGCACCCCCCACCCCATCTCCGCGAAGGAAAAGCTCGCAGGAAAGGTATTCCCGATTTACCTTTATTGGTACAACACTTTCGTTTCACGGCGTGCATTCCAGAAGATTCCTTCAGAGGAAGAAGAAGGAGGACACAATCTCTAGACACACGCTTTCGAATAAATAAGATATCGTGCTGAAGAAATGGGATTCATGGAAGCGACTGGTTCAGACGTATAAAAGATATAAGAGAGACCTCATGACCCATAATACGAAGGTATGGAATCGAAGTAAATTAGAAGTAAATAACTTTACTACGTTCCTATAAAACGCCAAAGAAAAAATATTCTCTATTGTTGTCACTTCGCAAACATCATTTATGATAGAAATATCCATACGTACATGCTGTTCAAAATCGTTTCGTTTTCAATTATACCAAAATCACAAAAGTAAAATTAGATGTCTAAAAAAAAAAACACTAACTCATTTTTATACAATTTTGAAACAAATTGCGGGTGTGCTTTTATTGTGTCGTAAATATATTGTTAAAAAGTTGAGTAATTAGGTAAAGAATGTACTAGTATTTTAATTGGAACATATTTATTAGATTGGATTTTCTGAACAGTGTAATAAAATGAATTAAGAGAAAAGAAAATTTCGTTCACAAAACATGATTTTTTCTGCCTAATATTTGGAGAGAATTATATGCAAGTGAAAAAATTGTATATTTCTGTGAAGAGAAAATTTTAACTCTCACTATTGTAGAATGGAGTAATAAAATTAAAAGAAAAATGAACACTTCTGGACGAATTTCTCGTGATGTGTGTAGTCTTGAAAGACGACGAACACGATCGAAAGGCTGCTTCCTCCGTTGAGGGAGGGAAGATCTTGAATCCATGGAAATCGTTGAAGCGTGTAGACGTCAGGGAAACTGCTCTAAATTGGTCAGTCCCCAGACTCCCCAAAACGCGGAGACAGCGTTTCTGCTTCGCTGCTTCGACGGGTGGCGGTTCGGAAGGGATGAGGGTGGCGTAATTGGGGGCGGAACGCCGCGCCGCGCCGCTGCCGGCCGCAGAGAACAAATGGAGCGGGGGATGAGAATGCAGCGTTCTGTCTTCGACTGGTCGACAAGGGGCAGCGTTGAGACGGAGGGAGAGAGGGATGAGGTGAGAGAAAGAAAATGGTGGTAAACGTCGTCATAACATTCTGTCTTCAGCATTATCGCCAAAGAATGAACCCTCCTACTATCGATGTAAAATAATCATATATTATTTTTCAAAATACAAGAAATTTACAAAATACTAATTGGAATAAATGTTAGCCGCAATTGCCAGTATACGCGCCGAACTGAAGCAAAACAACATGTACTTGCAAGGGCTCTAATGACGTTGATGTTGGCGAGCCCTAAAGCGCCATAAAAAAGTATAACATAATAATGTATAAACTAACAAATAATTGCTTACTAAAATATAAAAATATTTTTCGTTTGTATAGTTCATACCTAAGATTTTAAAACTAAAAGTGTTATAGACTTCGAAATGTTTATATGTGAAACAGAATCATTTAAGACTATCTCATAAATCGTTTCCCAAATGATTTACCAGCCAGTAAGGAAAACTACTCTGGCGGTAACTTCAGGTATTACTGTCGTTATGTCTCGACGTGTCTAGGAAGACTGGCCTCCCGTATCCGCAAAACGTGTGAAATGTCTGAGATAGAATTTTTAAAAGTTTTTTTTTTTCATTTTTGCTAAGTGCTCGCAAATGGATATTCACTTATTTTTCGTAAAAACTTTTTCTTTGAAAACACAATGAGAGATATAACGAAATTATAAAAAATAACAATTAATGCACTCAATCGATATACACATTAAATAATTATTAAATAGTTTCTTATTTACACATTTATTATGGCTCAATTCTTCTGGGTAAAATATCACTTACGACCCGAACGAAGCCAGAAAATGTAGCTGGTACTAGATAATATTTGCTAGTATTTAGGTTGCCATCCTTTTACATCGTTCGTTACCTTTTCCCACGTGATGTTCTTTCTCGTAACATAGAATTCTATACAGAGTAAATAATGTATTGACGTGTGTTTGTGACGAAACGAATATTGATATTTTCAAGGTTGTTACATTATTCAATCATACAATCCTTTAGTTAACACGCTTATATTAATTTACAAAAAATCCAACATAGAACCGGGATGAGGTCTACGATAAGCTCAAACGACATCAAAGAACCCACTAACAATGTGATATAATTACAGCGAGAAATTCCCATTATGAAAATGCTTAGGAAGATTAATTTTGTTAAGATAAATTTCATGTCATAGATATGACGATAGAAGGAAATGTGATGGTAGGGAGGTCGACACAAAGAGGAACCCTACTTTTCTCCCAAAGGACCCTTCGTACGAAGAAGGGTTCATCGTTCAGATGGTATCTGTTGGGATGAAGACAATGAAACTGTGCAACCAGTGTGGCCAACAATAGGTGAAGTAACATTTCAACACCTCCCATGATGCTGAGAACATGAAGAGGAGAGAATGTAGGAAGAAGTGAGGGAAATACCACTGAATCAGCACGAGAGAGCAAAACAAGAAATGAGAGACAAATCAACAAATGAGAAGTGTATTTGTTCAAGAGACATACACCATGTTAACATTATCAATAGCGGATATAACCTTATGATCATTGGACGTTTTCTACCGTACAATTCTGAAAGGAGCCTCCACTCGATTTTCTGGGTAAGTTTGTGACGACGCCATCTAATAATATCCTTTCATATCTGACTATTAATATCTCACTAATAATCTTATTTTTATATGAACAATTATAATTTAGAGGAAAATTCATAATCAGTGAGAAAAAAACATTCTCATCAATATTTACGAAGCGCATTGACTGCTTAGACAGTCTCTGTTTTAAATACTACCAAATAAGATTCTAAAGATTCATTATGGGTTCGTTCCACTCGAAATATGCAAGGAAACACGAAACTCTAATACATTTCATACATATTTCAATATTTGATCCGAATTGTAATAGCAGACTCCAAGAACGACTTACATGTTTAGAGGAAACTACGACCCAATTTACGGTCTTTGAGACCTTACCTGTTCTCTAAAGTTTCCACGATAATTTCACGTCTTCGCGATTACATAAGACACAAAAAATGAGTAAAAAAAAATTGATGAGAAGAAATAGTAATACGACATGTGATTTCAAACAGGTTTACTCACGAAAATCCATGAAAATAATTTATAATGTAATGTCATCTTGTCCATTCATACAACGAAACACCCGACTTTTTTGAATAGAGCTCTCTAACGCAAGATGAGATCGCGTGTTGCTTCCCCTTCCCCTTCCCCTTGCAACTCATCTCCCTCTACCTCCGAACTTCAACTCAACGTGTCTCAACACGCACTTCATCGAGGGGTAGGGGTGAGACAGGTGACACTCGTAATAACCATCTCTCCTCCTATTTCGCTTATCCGCGCTCTCCCTCTCTCTAGAAGAACACAGCACGAGAGAACGTATGAAGGCAGGGTCTAGGCAAAGGGCAAGGGAACCATTAAGCGGTATCTCCCCGCGGCGTCCCCGCCTGGCACGGGCCGTCACCCGCGCTATTAACCGCACTTCCCTCCCCTGGCGGGAGTATTAGGAAAAACCCATCACGCCGGGGAAAGAGAGGGACGGAGTGGGCGGTGCGACGTTCTTAAGAGATGAGGGTGGAGATATTGTCTTCATCTATCGCAACAAGAGTGTCTCACAATTAGCATGGGCACCTCATTCGTGTTGTAGCGGCATCAATACACATCGAAATAATGTGATTTACGGGTATGAATTTAATTTTCTAGCTTCGGTTCATCGGTACTTTCGAGTAGCCATATCGTAATTTCTAGAGGGAAATTTCAAACGCTCTATCTCTCTTCGTCTTGAGGTCAATCGAGATCCGAACTCGTTCTCCGCATACAAGAATTTTTTTAAAATATTCGTGCAATAGGTTCACTAATATTGCACTCCAAAATTTTACCTGAAAAATTTTACATTGGTGCGTCGGTTAACACAATAAAACCTACTCGAGAAATTAAATTATAGATGAGACAATCTACATAACATATATACAAGGGCCGTAAGAATTTTATACGGTAGTTAATTTATAATTAAACATTTCGATTCCTCACCGATTATATTTCTTCCTGTGAGCATATTTGAGAAAGAAAACTCGCGTCCTTAATTCTGAAAGAAAGTATAGTGAAGAATGCTTTAAATTTAACGAAGTATTGTAGACAATATATCACTACAGATGGCAGCACAACGTTTCGGCCAGAATTAAAATTTAAAACATCATAATATAATAATGATCGATATAATGATAATGATTCTTTTATCACAAGTAGAATTATTTAATGTTAATACAATAAAACGTGATCGAGACTTAAATAAAAATAACATCGTTACCACAGCCATTTTAATTTTATTAAAGTGACTATAAGATAATTAGTCAGTAATTAAAAAGGTTCGTTTAATAAAACATTATGATTCCCCTCCGCCTTTTTTGAAAAGAGAAACCCACAACGTAAGTTCTGCGGTGAAAGCAACGTAACAAGAAGAAGTTGAGCAACCCCCGATCCCCTCAAATCCATCGCCCGCGGGCACCGACGATTGGGGGTGGGGCGAGGGGTGATAACGATCGACAGCGGAACGGCAAACATTAGGCGAACGCCGCTGCGCCGCCGCCCGCTGCGAATCTCCGGTTCCTGCAGAAAGAACGGCGATGTGAGGGAGTTGGATCGCCTGGGGGGTGATATGTGCCCCCTAGGGGCGGGCGAGAGAGCGGGAGGATGCGGTTGTTACGGTGCGGAGTGCTTCCCGAACGGGGGAGGATGGTGGCAGATATGTGGTATCGTCGAAAGGCAAGGTTTGGATTATATTGTATTGACTTACATTAGGGTTACGGGGAAAAGACGAAGTTGGGAGAAGGGTGATAAAGAAGAAAGTACGAAAATTACAAGGTCCCAGTTTTCTTATGGATGAATTCCATGAACGCTAACTCCCAAAAAAAGGATTTAAAATTTACGAGTTTCTTACTGTCATAAATATATGGAGTATTTTGTATTATAATTATCACGAAAACATTTATTACAACTATTTCTTTATAATTAAATTTTCTCATAACAAGTATCTTGACTCTTCTTCTTTCCTTTCCCACCTTCTAATTTCATTGCTTCAATTGGTCCTTTCTCTCCTTCTCCAATGTTCACTTATTTTTTTACTGTGACTTCATTCATTTCATAATAAGTTCATTTTATTTTAATGCAGCAGAATAAATTCCTTTTTACAATGTCGCACCTACACATCCTGCATTTCATTTCGGTGGCGAGTAATTTTCTCGAATAATGCAATAAATAAATGGAAACTAGAAAAATTGAATTAACAGATATTACTGTAACAAGTGGCCGATTCACCGGAAATGAACAGACATTTTTCCCGATGAATTCAGACGAAAGACAGAGACCAATAGCTCATTTTCGTTCTCTTTGCTTCTTCCAAGTTAATGTACGAATTTCAGTGTGTGTAAAATGTAAAGCTTTTAAAATGAGCATTTGAACATATTTTCGACTTCCATTCCAGAATATTCTCGCAATCCACAGTAAATTAGTCATTTACATCGATACCCCCACCATCGCATTACGGCATTATCGTCAGTGCGTGTACCTGCCTCAGAATGTCCGAAAATCAATCCTCTGTAGAATATCTCTGAGCACAGGTATCTTCCGATGCAATTCGCACACTCACACACGTAATCCACGCCCGCGTGAAGCAGGGTTGAGTTTGGGGTCGGTAAGAGGGGAGCGGGAGGGAGGGGGGATAGCGCCATTAGGACGAGATGCACACTAAGGGTCCGCCGAGGGTTCCCCGGAGGCTGAACGCGGGGCCCCGTCCCCCACGCGGCAGCCCGGCATCGCATTGAAGCCTGCCTGCCTGCTCGCCTGCCGCGCAATTTGTGCGCGTGTGTGATAGCAGAGGCGGTTGCGATAGGAACAGCGAAGGATTTGGATGGCATGTGCAGCCATTGCCGAGCGCGGTGGATCCCCTTGGAGATACGTCTCCAGGGCAGCCAACGTATGCGTGTACGGTGCCGACGATGAAGGAAGGGGTCACAGTTTCGATAAGAGTGAAACCACATATTCACAGGAATATGTAGTGAAAAATGTCGACAGATGAAAACGCGACAACAAAATGAATAAATGAAAAAATAGATATATAATAATCAATAGTTCGGTAATCATTTGTACATGCACATTTTTTGCGTTAATTTACAAACATATTGACATTCTATTAGAATTACAACGCGTAGCTAACTTTTTATATTATCTAGGAATTTTTGCTGAAATTTTTGAATTCGCCTCTGCCTTAGGGTCCTTGATCGGAATTGATGGGATGGTCCCTTGCTTTCTTCCGGAGAGTAAATTAGTTTATTGTCCTCCACGTGGTCATACGCAGTTTGTACTGTCACGGAGACTTCAAGAGATATTTGAAAAGGATCGAAAAAATGAAAACTGAAACAGTTTTGAGTACGCTCGGACCAGAGATGATTGAAACAGAAAGACGATTCTGAATTTTCAAAGAATATATAAAAGGAATCAAAGAAATTAAAAACAGAATGAAAAGTTGTAAGAGATAAAAGAACAAACACATAATTTCGTGAAATGTCCTTACCCTAAACCTTAGCAGTCCCGTCATTAACGTGCTTTTCCGAAACGCATAGGAATATACTACACAAAAATTAATACAACGCACAGCATAACTTTCAGAATATTTGACATTTTTCTTTATTTTAAATTTTATTGTCACTTAAGGGATTCGAGACCTACCTCGCCTTCTCCTTCCTCCACCTTGGGTACATCAATCTGGCTCATTTTGTCTTGTTCGAAGAACGTGAATCACTAAAATGTAACTTGGATTTTTCTTACAGAGTCGTAAAATAATTTTCTGTTCACCAGCAGTCAATGTATTTTTTTAACGCATTATGAAATTTATTATAAACTTTCCTATTAATATCTGAATAATTGGAGTTGAAAAAGCACAAACAATAAATGAAATCGCAGTAATGATCCATGTTTGAAGATTGGCTCTGGAGTATTGAGGAAGTACATTGCATTCATTCCTTTCAGTAGACAATTTAACGTCTCATAAACAGTCATTTAAAAACGGTAATGTTATATATTAAAAAAGGCTTTTCTCTGTTCAACATAGAGACATTGTAGAGAAATAGACCGATGAAGACGCTTTGCAAAGTAAGTATTTTCTTATAAATGATATAAATAATGTGTTGATGGGTTTGAAAATAGTTTTTGACTCCTTACTTCAACTATCTATATCATTCGTGACTAGTCAAGAAGTGAACTATTATTTACCTCACAACTTAGATCTCATTTACTATGTTTTGACAATCACCATCTGTGATTTTTCTATAGGGCAAATTTAACGTTGAACATTGGTTTAGGAAAATTTTGGTAATAATTTTGGTAATAGCATTCCACTGCTCTCCAACATGCCACAACAACAATTTTAAAAAAATTTAAACGGTATGGGGAACACGTTTCTTTTTGAAGAGTTTGATGATTCGTTCTTTAAATCAGGAAAAAAAATCACGTCGTGGGAACGAGTCGTGTTTTGTCTCTCTTTCCTCGCACGACCGAGGCGCAGAGTCGCTTTTCATGAGCAGTGACTGTGATCGTCAACTGGTGATATCGCTGGTGAGGGGTCGGCGCCGACGGCTCAGAGACCGCCGTCGTCGTTGCCGCTGTCGGGGCTATCGCGGCCGAGGAACGAATCACTATGCAAATAGGTGCAGATTACGGGATTTAGTGCGCAAGAGGCCGTACATCTCCGACGGCGCTTCGGACGCGGTGCGAACGCGGCGGCGGCGGCGGCGGCGGCACTCGGAACAACAGGGACGAGCAAGGGCGATGCTACTAGCGCGCGTTTTCTTCGGCGATAGACAACTCACCCTAACGGCTAACAGGCGCACTGGGAATTGGTCGGATGAGGGGAAGAAAATCGTTTTCCTCTTTGGTTCATTCCGCGTAAACAACGATTGTGGGGTAGTAACAGAAAGAGCTATTTCTAGAACATCAGAATAGTGTATAAAATAGACAAAACACTCTCGGAGAATTGATAGTACGAGAGTGAAAAAGGCACATTGGGAACACATGTCCTTTGGTCTTTAAACGTTCTATAGGTTCAACTCCAACATCGCAATACATAGGTCTCCAGCACCCCAATCCTACCGTTTTTTTTTCGAATATAACTACATTTTTTTCGAAAAATTCATCCAAAAGTCCATGGGGTTCATTTGGAGTTCAGAACGGGAAAACTGCTCATTCAGAGTTTTGTGGGTGAAAACTGTTCAGGGAGCTCAAGCCGTATATGTAACGCCACTCATTACAGCCGATAGAAGAAACTTTTATGCAGAGAAAATTGTTCAAATAATGCGAACAATATCGTGATGGACGACCATCAATCGATGGCGGGATTTGACGCTCATTCAAAATGAAAACCGAACTGATCCACATCGTCTGGGAATGATCGATCGCCGGCATCGTGATACACAATTATTTGAGAAACAGGGCTTTCATTCGACACCATAAAAGTTGGGCTATTAAAAACGTTTCGACACGAACTTCAAATTATGCTGAGGCACATGGAGATAACGGAGCGGCACGATAATTTGATGTAGAGCCGAAGTCTGTTTGAATCTGGCGGTGTCAAAAGGAGAAAATGAATTACACGTTACCTCATCATTTTAAAATCCTTATGATTCTAATTACCAGATCCAACCATTTTACATGGAATTTTGAATGAGCATTTCCCTTCAGAAATTTGATTTTACTCAAGTTTGTCCTCCTAAAATGACGAGGGGACTATATTATTTTTGGGGGGAGGGGATTATATTCGGTTAAATACGGTACATCTTTTGATTCAAGGAACGTATCCCTTCTGTACAGTTACACAATGAATCTCTTTGTCTCGCATTTGACAATGATTTTTTTCTTTACACCAATGACGTCCCATCCTATGCATTCGTTATTTAAAATTTCTACGCATTTCGCCAAATATGTCGGATTTCATTATCCTCTTTCTTAACAACCAGACAATGACATTTCAAATACAAAAAATAACTATTTTCCGGCTCATAAGTTATACAGCTCCAAAGAGGGGTTTTGCGGGTTTTCATATTACCATTTGAACTTAAACACTGCGGTGAACGATTTCCAGGTCATAATCCTCGTTTTCTTTGTATTTTCAATCCTTTATGCCTCGATGAAAACATGAAGTCAAAAACAAAGTTCGATAAAAGTTCAGAAAAAGTTTATTTGAGATCACCCAATAATACAATAAAAATATTTTCGAAGGAATAAAATTTGAAGTAATCAATATGATTAGATTGTATGTTTCTGATGCGGTAGATATAACAGAAACGAAATAATTAAAAACAGTACCCTAGAAAAATATTTTCTTTCCGCGAAAAACGAATTCTGCGTGATTCCTCCGTTTCAATTCATTTAAGCAAGATGTCTAGGAAGAAAATTAAGTTCCATGTGGTATACCAGAATACAATTTGGGTTGGACCGGGTCTGTAAATTCGAGAGCATTCTGTCGACAGTTCCATCGTCGTCACAGAGTGTTCCGCTTCGCGTGTTCGCAATGGTTTCCGCTCCAAGAGCTGCATCCGTCCAAATGCAGTTTTCGATAACTCCGTTGCTGCGCGCCGCGTTGCCAGCGCTGCCTCTGACGGCGAGAGAGAGAGAAACCACACAGGCCGACAATATCGAGAGAGACGCATAGAGCGAGGAAAACGAAGTTGTCGTCAAATACTTGCAGTGAAAATTCCCACGCAATCGAAAATAGTTTATCCCAGGGCACCATACGATGAAATTGCTATCAGGACATGGAGATACGAACGGATACCTCAAAAAATTTGTAATAATAAAGGGTGGGCTATGCATATGCGAAAATGAAGAAGAAACTATAGATCATATTTCATGAAATTTTCCTATGTTTAACGAGGAGAGAGTGCGCAATTTATTAAGAGAAAGCTTTAGTTTGACACTGAGGATACAAAGAACAATAAAGGTCTGATGGATTCACGAGACAAATATGGGACTTCCAAGAACATATTGGATGAATACGATAACTAATGGACGAATGAATTGAAGATATCACATGAGGTTCACCCCTCGGGATGGCTAAGTGGTGTAAAATAATGTAGTCTAATGTCATGGAATGTCCTAAGACGGATACATAACCGTAAGAAAACAATGAAAAAAAAGAGTCAAAATTCCCAAAACAATATAAATGTTTATTCTATTCCATTCGATTGAGTCGTTCCAACACATTCTGATCGAACTCGGTTTCAAGAATTAAAAAGTAGAAGCGTAGTGGTAGTGACTTCGCTCCAAACCCATTGCTGATCGCAAGAGCGCGGGTACGATCCTCGGATCGGACGCACGGCGTAAGGTTTTTAGTAGGGTTTTTCCTCACATTCTCCATACAAATGTCGGTTCGGTACCTTACATTTCCCGTCAATCCAACGTCTTTCCACTATTTCTTCGCTCGACTCATGCGGTTAGGTGCTTTGCCGGTGTGTATCATAAAGATTGATTTCTATCTGAACTTCACCGCCCCCCCTCAATCTCTACAAACTCCCGATCGATTCTGCGGCTAAAACGATTGTCGCCTCAATTTTCCAGATTCATGTGCGAAGGTTGCTCTAATATTTCTGTACTCTAAACTTTGATAAGCAACAGCTGTGCGATACTGGCAACCCAGTTTCGGAACCCCAGATGCTGGAAGTCTGTCTTCAGAGACCCTATCTGTGCCTTGCGTCAGCCAAGTAGAACGATCAGAGCACGAGNGAAGTCTGTCTTCAGAGACCCTATCTGTGCCTTGCGTCAGCCAAGTAGAACGATCAGAGCACGAGGCCGCTTCCTCATGTAATCTTCCAAAGAGGATTGGTGAGTTTACGTCGTTTCCTCTATCAACAAATCAATACCACGTGACAACATGTGGAGGTTCCCTGTCTCTTGTAAGTGGAGCGCGAGGTTGAATTTAGATAAAAATAATATATAAGAGTATAATATAAAGAGTATAAGAGTCTTATCTTTATTCGATCACATCCTCATAACAGAGTAACACCCCACTATCAAATTTTGGGACACCTTCCAATTTTTTGGAAAGAGGAGGAAGCGTCGAGATTAAATTTATTCATCGCAATGTCAGATTACATGTTGATTCAAATCATATTTTAAAAAATTGTCACCTAACTATATTAAGTGCGCTTATATGAAAAGATGTTTCGAAATTAACTTAACATTTTCCAGAGAAAGGGAACATCGTGAGCGGAAGAGTGCTAGTGCGATACTTCGCTCGATTGAACTGAATGAGGTTTCAGCTAGGGTTCCAGACCAATTCCGGTACAACATTCCCCGTCAACGTAACACGTATCCTTTCCAATTCCTTCACCCAAAGCAATACTGGGTGGAACCTCGCCATAAGTCAGAAAAAAAGTTCATTTGGCAGCCGGAATCCTCTTTGAGTGATGAACTTTCATGTTCTTGGCTGTCACAGAACAATGCTATTCGTCTCGGTGACCTAAGCGCTCCTTAAACCAACCTTCTCCTCGCCGCGTGTATCCTTCATTCGCCGGTAGGGGCGTGGCAGGCGGCGGCAGCGCTCTCAGACGAGTTAGTGGCAGGAACGCGGGAAATAAAAGAAGCATACGTGGGTAGCAGGACCTTGTAAGAATGTTCGTCCCGAAACAAAGAAGAGGAAGGGAACGGAGATAGCTGCACTTGTTAAGTCTCAGAGCATTCAAATTCTTTGAGATTTCACGGGGTTCACTTTAAATACGTTTTACGGTCACCATGGAGCTCAGACCACAACACCATAATACTAAATTAAATAACAAATAAAAATTACTAATTGACATAATATGATATAGTTTGTATTTTGCAGATAATCGTCGCATTTTAACACACGCACACTACTGAACGTATTGAAACGAATATTTCTGTAGGTTTATTTTTAATACAGCGGACTGAGGATTAGAAATTTAAAATACCAAAAAGTACAGTTACGATTTACCGAATTTATTGATTTGCTATTTTTTCTTTACTTATTTTTAGGATTACACTGCATAAATGATGCCGATATTATAATTAATAGAGCATCGCGACATGTTTGGAGAACAAAAGAAACAGTATCTTTAACCCAGTCTGCGTTTTCTTTCTTTTTCCAAGCAAGCATGACGTGTGGGTCTGCACACGTCGCCTCAAAGCCGTGCGCATGCAGGGCACATGCCATCTACACGCCCTTCTGCGTATTCGATGGCGGACTTCTCCTGTCGTGGCGCTCTTTGGGTGGACTTCCATGTCAACATGATTTACGAGTTTCGTGCTCAAACTGTACCGCAAGATGGAGCGCACCAATAAAAGAATACCATGCAAATATTGTAATTGCCACTAAGCTATGTAAATGTGGGATTTGTGAAGTACAATAAAGCTATTTTAAAATTATTACGTGAAGTGATTTTTTTAAGAATCACATTCATAACTAGAAGAAATTTTTTTTTCATACCATGAATGTATTGGTCATATCATGTTGATATAATGGGTCACAATTGACAGGAGTCGAGACATATACGCTATTATTATTATTATTATTATTATTAATATAATTATTGTTGAAACGTCGTACCACTGTATTTCACGAGGAGCGAAATTGTTCTTCACCACACTAAATGCACTGTGCTACCACCACATATATACAGTTCATTATATTCCGAATCGAACTCGTCTTTTTAATTCCTATAAGATTTTTAGATTTAGAAAGGCTCATGAACGACACTCCAGGAAGTAATGCTATGAGTGCTATAAGCGATCAGTCAAATGCAAATTGTCGCGCGGTGTGAGACAGTGATCTTTGAATGCTCTGATCTTTTCAGTTGAACGCATTTTTCTGGTATTTTCTTATAGTGCATTTTAATAGACTTTGTTCTTTTATAATGCGAAACANCGCGGTGTGAGACAGTGGATGCTCTGATCTTTTCAGTTGAACGCATTTTTCTGGTATTTTCTTATAGTGCATTTTAATAGACTTTGTTCTTTTATAATGCGAAACACAACGTAAACGTAGATATTTATAATTATGTTGCTGTCTACATATTAAACATACAAAACAGTACCTGAAAAGTTGGCTTTTGTTCATATTCTTGTAGTTTAATATTTTTTGAAGTAGTGTGGTGGGAGGGGAGTTACGTGGATTTTTGCATTGGCGCACTTCGGCAGCAAAGTAGCTCAAAGTATTTTAAAGGTATTCACCTAAATAGATTCTTCTATTTTCGGCCTGGTTGACAAAAATTTCGGAATCTTTACGATGGTTTGTCAGACATATTTAAACATTCGAATTTTAACGTTTTTGTTAATATTTCCACACTCTTCTACGGCACTTTCATTACAATGTTTCCCCGTTTCAAAGATATGAAACAGCATTTCCATGAGAATGGATCCATCCAACAACTGCTGCACTTTCTGGGACGCGTCATGTCGTACTTCAGGGAAGTCTGCCTGTCCGCCTATCTTTAATGTTTTTCGCATTCGTCACAAACTGTGCATTACATGAATTACATTGAATCTCTGAGTCTTTGTAGTCCACCGCTTCCACATTCCTTCGCGTAAAAAGAATATTCAGGAAAACAAACCACGATGACGGAAGCAACATTTTTTAATGTCAAAAGAAAAATACATTTATAAGTTATGTTTCAAATATCGTCCAGCATCAAATTTTTCAATAACGAAAAAAATGTTAGAACAGAAGTATACGTTTCATTCAAAATCTTTTAAAAACTGCTTCTTCTAAGGGAGATATTTAACTACCTTCAAGATGGATATCTTTTACGTTTCATATCATGTTCGTTTGTCCTGTTATTTTTCTTATTATTATTTGAATGACCTGACGACAACTTCAGCATAAAGCCGAAACGTTGTGAGTTTTTAATAACAAAATATACACTGTTCGTCCGTTAAAGGTCGAAAGACTTTGATTATTTATTTAATTTGATTACATAATCGACGATAATTGAAGTAGAATTTATCTTATAACGTGGAAAATGAAACAAAATTTCTTATTTTCGGAGGCTTTATAAAGTTGAAGGGAAAAGATCTGGTGAGAGATTCCGTGGCAACTGCGAACAGGAGAAGCCGCTCTCTTAGCTTAGCTCACGCGCCGAAGCCTCTCCGTCGCCCCAGGCAACGGCATGCAACAGGTGACGCACGCCCTGAAGAGGATTCACGTCCGCAAGCCATGATTCGATAAGTGCAATAGAGGTAATGGTTGTGAAGAAGCCAAATACAGGTCCTACTCAGGTGGTACGGAGTGTTTGCTTTCTTAAAAGAGTGCATTTATAACAAAGTTAATTTTTTTTCTAAATTAAATTTATGTTCAAGTACATTCCTGGTATTCAATAATTTATTTCCCCATTTAATTACTTATTTATTGTTTTTGTTAAGTAATCTCTAATTTCTTATTAATTTTCGAAGTGTTTTGTTATTTACAGAACTAACGTCTCCTTTCATAATATACGTTCAGGATTGAAACTTTTAATATTGTATACCTAAACGATATGCTACCAAACAAAAAATCTAAAAAAAACAACATGATCTCAACTATTTGTAAGGCAATTTTTCAAATTTTATACGAACTAAACCAACACACAACTATTTTTAAAGTTCTAATATGCTTCGGAAAATGGTTCGAAAACAAAACCATGTGTTTTCGTAAATTGCGTAACGCATTGCGTAGTACTCCTAACAAACACGCATTGCTTCTCAACAGCACTTCCCGATCGACAAGATGTCCAACTCACGGTAGAAAGTTCCCGCACTTCCTCGTATGTTTCTTTTGACGCGCGTGAACTCCGCTCGGCCGCAGCCGTCAGAGCAGCCTGGCGAGCGATGTGGGAGCTGGTTGCGAAAGCGATCGGGGGAATGTTTATTCGACAGAAGGTGGCTTCGCTTCGCAACTCGACAGATTTGTTGACGGAATTCGTAATTTGGGAAGACGTCGGTTGCAGCCAACTGGTGCGTAATTGGCACTCGTCCGACCAAGGAACAACGTTGAGCTTCGGTTCTGTGACGTATCGCTGAATTAGAATCGATCAGGAAGAATTACGGATTTTATCTTTATTCCTTATTGCATCACACAGCACTATAATTCATTAAAAAACTATAATTTACAAAACTATTTTTTTCTTCTTTTTAAGAAAAGAAAACATACGTGGGATCAGATAAAATGTATTATTGCACTTCCAACCTTTCAACGCAATTTTGGGACAAATCACATGATATTTCAACGGAACAGCTGTTAAGATATTAGGGTAGACAAAATACCAATATTTGGACGCAGGGAAACAGGCATGTGAAGAGAAAAATGGTGATTCCCTAATAAAAGAAAAATATTTTCAATTGAGGAAACATTAAAATAACAACAATCTTGTTAAATTAAAAAGAGAATTATTTGAAAAAATTGTGATAGTGTAAAATATTTTTTAAAATAAATAAACGAAATTGAAGAAAACACAAAGAAAAATACATTTGTAAACATTAATTAACGACCTCTTATTGTTTCTCGACTTTTACGTAAACAAACGTCGAAACAACTTTACTTATTTAGTGGATACATGAAGTATTCATTAATGTTTACAAAATCGCAGAATACTGGATCATTCTTTGAAAAGTAAAAATAGAACAAACCGTTTATTCAAGACTAATATGTTCAAGTGTAAAGCGTTTTGAAGACCACGTAGCTATAAAAAACATAAGACATCTTCTTTTACGTTAAAATTCTCATATTTCTTTTCTGTAAGGCTAATTTTTATTTTAAGTGAAAGAATTTCGTAATGTGCAGTTAAAACAGGCATTGGAATAATTTATTTCCACGTTACATTGGTCAATAAAGAAATCGCTCAGATTCCTCCAACGTGTGGAAGTAGAGCATCCGTGGAAACTCGTTTTCTCAAAATTTCGCACAGAACCAAACCACATGCCAGGAACAGACGTTCGCCCATTAGGTGAGAACAAGCGAACTTCCGTATGCGCCACAGCGTCCATCTTCACTCAGAAGCCCACACATTCGTTTCGACATCCACAGCAAGTACAGTCACTGCAACGCAAAATTGAATTCAACCATACCGAAAACGTAGTCAAAGAGGGATGTACATGTGAGTCCGACCTACATTCGGAGCAAAGTTAAGATGCAACTTTAACTGATTTGATAAATATTAATATTTAGATCTAGATTTTTAACCCCCAAAAATGTGTTAATACTAAATAATTCATAGCTTAATATTTTCATAAAATGAGATGATACATGACAGAAGGAAAAAGTGTGCTTAACAAAGAAAAATCAGGTATCAGTGCTTGCAAACTACGTAACTAAAAATCGAATTGAATAGTTAACATAAAAGTTTTCTAGCTGAAGTTCATTGAAACCTTCATGAAATATCATGCACTACATAATTCTGTATACTAAGAGAAACTACTTTAATTCCTCCTTGAAATAAACAATTACAAGATACCCGTGTGACATATTTACACACTTTATCGTCTCTTACCCAGTTTTGCTTCTCTGTAAGTTGTATTTTTTAAGAATAACTTTTCAATAAATGGTGACAATTTGCCTATATTTTTAAAACATGTAGAGAAAAAATTGGGCACATGATAAATATACGTATCACCACACATGCATCACAAAAAGAAACGGAAAGAATGTAGCCAGTGGAAGCAAATCCTTGTTTTCTCTGCGTTGATGAATGATTGAGTCAGTCAGTTAATGCGTTAGTGAGCCAGTCAGTCAGTTAATGCGTTAGTGAGTCAGTCAGTCAGTTAATGCGTTAGTGAGTCAGTCAGTTAACGCGTTAGTGAGTCAGTCAGTTAACGCGTTAGTGAGTCAGTCAGTTAACGCGTTAGTGAGTCAGTCAGTTAACGCGTTAGTGAGTCAGTCAGTTAACGCGTTAGTGAGTCAGTCAGTTAACGCGTTAGTGAGTCAGTCAGTTAACGCGTTAGTGAGTCAGTCAGTTAACGCGTTAGTGAGTCAGTCAGTTAACGCGTTAGTGAGTCAGTCAGTTAACGCGTTAGTGAGTCAGTCAGTTAACGCGTTAGTGAGTCAGTCAGTTAACGCGTTAGTGAGTCAGTCAGTTAACGCGTTAGTGAGTCAGTCAGTTAACGCGTTAGTGAGTCAGTCAGTTAACGCGTTAGTGAGTCAGTCAGTTAACGCGTTAGTGAGTCAGTCAGTTAACGCGTTAGTGAGTCAGTCAGTTAACGCGTTAGTGAGTCAGTCAGTTAACGCGTTAGTGAGTCAGTCAGTTAACGCGTTAGTGAGTCAGTCAGTTAACGCGTTAGTGAGTCAGTCAGTTAACGCGTTAGTGAGTCAGTCAGTTAACGCGTTAGTGAGTCAGTCAGTTAACGCGTTAGTGAGTCAGTCAGTTAACGCGTTAGTGAGTCAGTCAGTTAACGCGTTAGTGAGTCAGTCAGTAAATTATATATTCAATGAGTCAGTCAGTAATTTATATATTCATTGAGTCAGTCAGTTAGGTATTCAGTCAGTCAGATTGTGAGTCAATAAGTCAGTCTCAGCACCATACAACTCATATAGTATTTGAATTATCCATTTTGTTATAATTTTATCTATGTAGATGCTCTCAGTCAAATGAAATGTTACTGTTTACTGTTGCGACGACTATTCCATTTCTCTTCCCTGTCCCACAAGGCAGAGATCTCTGATGTGGGAATAGCTCCCACTACATAGTCGCAAAATTACACTTCCTCTTAACAGCCCCCAAGTGAATTTTACACGCACAGTTTACATGCGTTGTAGCAACTGTTCGAGACAAAACCACTTCTATTGCACTCTACATGACAAAACAACTACAGTGTAAGAAAATTCCAAAAAATGAAGAAAGGAAATAATTTTAGTGAGAGTTACGAGATACATTTAGATCTTCGCGAATTATACTGAGTAAAATCCTTTTCATTTTATTTTCTACGGAACTTAATTATGCTTAAAATAAAAGACAAGAAAGAATTAGGGCTTGGTATTAAATTTGAACGGTACCAATGTAAGCCTACTAGACAGCTAATTGTACCATATTGCTTGACCTTCAGACAAAAACTATAATTTACTCTCAAAGAGTTATACAAGTAAATAACTCTCAAGATAATAAACCAATCATTTTTCATTAGAATATTTTTTTCAGTATAGGGCAATACCTCAGATATAAGTACTTCTAAGCAAAATATGACATGTGAAATCAATTGCCCGTCCCGTATATTTAGGTATTATCATAGATAGCATCATAAACAAAGTAATCATAAGTTGTATTTTACGCACACTAGAAAGTTTATGCACGAATTACTTTCATTCGTAAGAGCAAAAACTTACTAACTTTGGTCCCCGTTAGTACGGTTAAAAAAGCATTTTCAAAATTCCGGACTCGGATGCTTTCACAACTGCAGGATGTGATTAAATTCATCAGATATAAGAAGTTTCTCTTTGTGACCAAGTTGCTTAGGATCGTTGTCATACATTTATCATAATTAATTTGTTAATTTCCTAGTTATTTCTCCTTAATATATTTTAATATGTTCAGTTGTTACATTCCATAGTTTATAATTGAACAAAAACTGATAATATACTTTAATTATTTTTTTTGAGGTTTGTGTGTG
>NNCF01126016.1:246796-263287 GCA_002313205.1 Laupala kohalensis
GGCGACGCTGACCCAGCGCCGGACGCCAGCTGACGCGAGCTGAGCCCAGTTTACAACTTCATGGTGAATTCGGGTGTTTCATGAACGGAATCACACATTCAACTAATCACGTCGTGGATTTATGGAAATTGCTTTAATACTCCGATGCGAAACAATATTCTACAATATAGAAAGCAAACGATATGCTCGACACTTTAAAAAAAATTGAAGTATTTATATTTATGGGAAATGTAGCGTGCTATTGAAGCCTATCTCCACGGGTGGTAGGCCGGTTAGCTGGATTTACCGACAACGTGGTCCACGTGGAGGTGTTAGTAGGACTAGTTAGTAATAGTAAGAGTTAATGATACTAGGAGTATTACGAGGTGGATAGAGGAAGGAGGGGGAGGGCACTTTTCAGTACTCACAGCTGTATGAACTGGGCCATTCAAATGAAAATCTACAAATTTTTTCCACCGGAAATTGAACCCGGAGATACTTGATTATGAACAAGCATGCTAACCCCTCAGCGACAGGAAAACAGCACACTTTGAGGTTAATGTAAAAGACATTGATTGGTAAGCATTGCCAGTTGCAACCAATTTACATCTAAAATATTTCTAAATGCGAAACATTAAACATATAAAAGAGAAGCGTACTTCTAAACAGAATGTCGATAGCTTGAATATGAAAGAATTATGATTAATGAGGGAATGGATTGGAATTAATTATGAATACCATTACATCCTCTCTTGAGATTTCATGACCCCAACTCAGTATTGAAGATATCTTAAATTGTGCTTCTACACAATTCCTGCCGTATGTAATGCGCAGTGGAGATGAATACGAGTGAATTAAGAAGCAAAGCAATTTCCCCTCTGAAAATTTATGAATTGCACCCTGATCATAACGTTCATACCGAAATTTGTAATACTGAACGTTCTTTTTTCCTACCTTAATACTAATGAGAGGTAATCGACAATTAAAAATAAAGAAAATTTAAATTTTTTATAATTTGATCCCAACCCCAAGATTTAATTTATGAAATCTCCAGGAAAATATATGGACTGAGAGGATTAATACTGATAATTTGAATGTGTCGGCCACTTCTGTATCATGACAATTGCGTTACGTATTTTGTTCTCATAAAATAAAATAAATGTTTCATTTTCATCCAAGAAGTAAGTACTATTCATTCAACGCCGAATGATTGAAAGTTACCTGATTATTCTGGAAATGCGAAGTATTTTTCACCTGCAACAACTGCAGTTTGGTTCCCTAACGTAATGTTATGTACTGCTGGAAGCGCCTATCTGTTTACCCCTTTTATCTAACCTTCCATCCGTTTCAGCTTCCCTCAATTTATCAAATTAGTGCTCTTTAGTTACGACTCTTTCACACGGGAAATAAGTCACGCAGATATCACCGGAATGACCACGCTTTCCCAGAAGTACGTTTAAACAACAAGCTGCAAAACATTTTACGACTGAACCGTCCTTATAAACAGGTCAAAAAAATTCCAACTAATACGATAGGAGGTGAAGTCAAACAGCAAGATATACGGGGAAACCCCAGTTGGCCAGTTCTACCAACAGTATTTAAATTACGTCCATAAGCACGTGACAGTTCTGTATTTCCCCTTTTCTCTGCTTGGCGTTATAAAGTGCAGTTGTGTGAACTACGGACGCGTGGTGGGTCGTACGCGGAGACAGTTAACACCCGGTCTTTGCATGAACACATTCGCAATCCTGGCATGAGCGCAGGAATATGCCTTTTGTGCTTCGTGAGTTGCACGACACGACGAGCTGTGGTCTGCAGGGACACTAAGTATAAAGTCAGGAAGCTAATGACAACTGAACCTCGTTGGAGGCAAAAAGAAAAAGAAAAGTGGACGAGTCTCCTCCACATGTCTCGTGGAGCGTATATTAAATTTGAAATGCCTAACGGAGATTATTTTTTATGAATGGTTCAACTCAGAAGATTATCCGGACTTTTAGAGCAAAGAGATAGATATATTGAAACCCTGAAAGGAAGTAAAGGGACTTGCAGCGAAAGAAAGTAACGAAATATAACCAATGGAGCGAAAGCACGGTGTTGTCATATGTTTGCTGCAATAGGTGGCCGAGCTGCGGTAGGTTTCTCCATCCAGACAACATGCTACGGCACCCACACAAAGCTGCTAGATCCCGTGAGAAAGCTAAGTGCACGCAGTGTCACACTGGCCAAAGCACTCTGTTTGTCACAGTAGGCATATCAATTACTGCTGATGTAGGCAGCAGCATTTGAACGTAAATTCACTATGATACTACAGGCACGAGAAAATGTCCAATAACCTGCACCGAAAAGAAGTGTCGGCAATGTCGCAATAATAACATTGGCTCCTCGACTTTCTCGGTCTTTAGGTTCCTCTTTCATTACATTTCTTTCACTGCGAGCGTCGTAGTCTTGCATCGCCTAATATCGCGTCTACGTTGAGTCTTTTCCATCGTCAACATCTTCTTGTCTTTATCCTTACTATCTCTGTGGTTGGTACACACACATGCAGAAACAGTTAGGGGAGAGTATGAGGGGGAAACGATTTAGATGAAGGGAAGGCTCGAGCAGTTAGGTGGTCGGTGAGGCGCCAGGCCTATCACTGGTCTCCATCTCGTTACAGGCGAGATGACGCATCTCATCTCTCGTTTGTTTTGCCAGTGTTGTGCGCTCGATCTATCGCCAGCGTCACAAATTAAACACTTCTGTTTCTCACCCAGCGGCGACGGCAACGCTGAAATCGCGTCAGTGTAAAGAGAGAGAAGGAAAGCATGAGATAGAATATGAAAATCTGGAGTGATCATCAGAATAGAGATGAACAGATGATGATAAAAATAAATGATCGTTGAAAAAATGTCCACTCTCATGCAGCATTTCATTATACGATTACATAAAAAACTTTCATTTTAGTTTCCATTCTATCTCTAATATAAAGAAATAAATCGAGAAATTATGAACTAATTTTCAGTACCTAAAAACGTTCAGAACTTATTTTTCATTGCAGATAAAATTTAGCTATACTAATTTGTTAAGTGGTTCTTATAGATAATTGAGGTTCCGATATGCGGATGATATGAGATAAATACCATGAAACAGAGTAATATTCTGGATGCTTCAGCAGAAACGACGGTGGATGTTGAAGTGTTGAAAAGACGTTCAACAAGAAAAAATATATAAAAATATGCCAGCTGCATCCCATAAATATTTATAGATTTTATATGATAGTTCAATTTGAAATATTCTGCCTCAGGGAAAAGTACGGGTCGTTCTGAAATAAACTTTTGAAAAGGAGTCGACGGCGGCAGCGAGTTGACATCAACTTCACTTAAAGCGAGGTTCACAAAAAAAAAAAAAATGCTTGGGTGATGGAGGGGGTGGGGAATGGAGAGAGAAGAGAAGAAGACTTCGATTGCCGTTCTTTACGTCAATACAAAAGCCATGCGAATGTAAAAAAGAAAGTACTATGCAGTTTTCGCAACAGTATTTCCTCTATACGAGATGCAAGTGTGGCCAAAGCAATCGAATATTGAAGATGAATTCAGTATTACAGAGACGATAAGAAAAGAATGCCTCGATTTCTTTACGATTGATTTACTACAAAGGTGTGCATTGCAACAAAGGGAAAATATCCAGTGATTTTTTTTCTTTCTCCAACTCATTTCGTCTTGTTTTGTAATAAATTTTAACGAATTAAATTATCTCAAAATATTTGAAATTAAAGATTGCGTATAGAATTATTTAATTGAAATACATTCAGAAATAGAACGTTTCGCAATTGACAATAGTTTAAAACATATTTAAACACATTCACTAGCTTCTCCCGAGTTCTCGGGTATTTTCATATGATACAGTTAATAACCTGGTTTATATTCTCACTAAGCAATCCTCTTAAACGCGGTTAGGTCCACACGAAACCATTTTAACACTGCTGGCATCCACATTTTGTTATATATTTGTGTGAAAATTATTATTTATTTTATCTGTTTTACGTAAGGAATCCATAGCGCTCGTTTTACTCTCCGCATTGTCTTCCCTCATATTCCTTGTCCTTTTGATACTCTTTTCGTATCACCTTTTTCCATTCAAATTTCACGATGTAATTTTTGTCCCCCTAACTTCCAACATTTTTTTCCCTACGGAAAGCAAAAGAAAAACTCGCAATGTGCGTACGTTCGCAAGTGTACCACAAGAACAACGCGGTGCTTACCTCGAGGAGGGATGTTTGCGTGGGAACCAACGAACGCCTCTACTGGGTTGGGGATGGTGGGAGGAAAAGATGTGGGAGAGGGGGGATGGACAGAGGAGAAGAAGCAGCCGCCGCAAACGCAGCCGCAGGATTATGAAGGCGGAGGAATAACACCCAGTTAAAATGCAAATGAGCGGAGAGAGCTAATAGGTTTTTCAGCGGATCCCGCCTTGTCTCCCTGCGACTACCATACCTCTTTCGTGCCACCGTAGTACTCTCCACCGCCACACGACCATCACGCTAAATAGTCTTTGGAGTGAAATTCTGCAATGAATAGCCACACCGAAAAGAGAGATCAAACAACTAGTAAGTTAATATACATGGGATGAAAGAATGTATGAGTATGATGAAGTATTTTGTTCCGAACTGTTGGCAATTTGATGACAGAATTACTCTTCACAAGAATTTGTCAAACAGAGTGGAAATTGGAAATGAGATGATATTACTACCCTACCCAGAGAACTGGGTGAAATATCAATTTTACTGAACGGCCATTGTAAAGGGCTAAGAAGAAAAATGTGTTTTCCCCAATTACGAAGGACACGCAACCTAATCACGATACAAATCCCTTTCGGCAAATAAGCGTTAACAAATCCTATAATGTCCTTAGCGTAAAGGGACATGTGGCTGCAAATGGACCCTGGTGGGTGCGAAGGCTTTTGGGGATAGCTTACTAGGAATGAGAATGTTGCCGTAAGAGACGCGCGTGGACCTGGCCTTATGGAATTATCACGGGTTTTGAAATAATGTATAAAGAGTTCAATAAAAAATAAGAGTTCAGTTTGATAGATGATCTTGGGTATTACCTTCCAAACCTGTTTCACCATTTCAATAAAAGTATTTGTGTGTGGTGACGCTAAGAATTTTTTAAAGCACCTGTTATTAATTTTACGGCAGAAACGCGCACTTTCTCGTTTATTTATTTAATCGTGTCAGAGACATACATAACATCCGTAATATATATTAAAAATTAAAAGTAATAAAATTAACAAAGAATACTCCCTACAAAATCGGTACAGTAAGCATCATCATCTGTGCCAAGAAGAGAATGCGCCGTCGGGAGTGCTGCCCAAGTATTTTATGCGCTTTGTCATAATACCATTTCCATCGGCTTAAAAAATCGTGTAACTGTGCAAGTAATAGGATACTTATGTAAACATTGAATTTTTGGTTTGAAATAATACAAAGTTTGTAGTTCCAGTAGTATCAGTGAGGGCAACCAACCTTTGAGGAGAGGGCTATATGAAGGAATGTTCTGGACCAATACGGTTGTCCGTGATAAATGTAAGAGCAAACCCCACAGATCCCACACTATGGAATTACGAAAGAGTATCCAAATCGCAGCCATTTATCCTCCTCTCACTAGCGCGGTCTGGTGGCGCGAATTCCAAGCGGGAGCGAGCGCGTGCAGATGCTGTGGGAAAGGAGAGGATGGGAAGGAATTGAAGGAGCGGGGGATAATTCAAGGGTCTGGACTTGGGACTTTGCTCGCAGAAGTAATTGGGTGCGACTCTGCAACTCCTGCGAGCGCAAGTTTCCTCAAGTCTTTAAGTCTCCTCCTCGATGCTTCGTCGACAACGATTATCGTAATGGAAGTAAAATGCTCTCTAGTTGGAATTGGACTGTGCTTCCATGAGGAAGTACTTGAACTCACATTCTTCCTTCCTACCATGTTCATGTGTGCTACTAATATTCCTTTGATTCCATGTACGTTAAGTGAAATTAGAATGAATATCCGGAAAGAGAAAGAACTTCCATTAATATGTATAATTATATAATTCCATCATACCTTAATCGTGACAATCCAGTTACAATGGTGATTGGGACTCGAACCACGAATTCGTTTCTTCTTCATGAACAGAATATTAACTCCAGAATTAACACGCATTTTTTAAGCAATTTTTACCGGTTGTTAATATTACCTACTTACTTATCCTTCCCGACGTATATGTATACAAAAAAGAGTTTTTAATTATTCCACACATAAGTTGTGAAAGTATTTTCGTTCTCTAATCCAAATGGAACAAAATTGGTTTCATTCCGAATTTGACACCGACAAATGAGTTCTAAAGCGTAAGATACCTCTTCCGACACATAAGGAATATACTAATCCTAGAAAAACAATGTCACCATTTCTAATATCATCGATAAAAGTATGGAAGGATTTAAAGAATAAACAAAAATTGACTTGTGCTAGAGTTTGGTCATCGAAAAACCAGAAACACAATATTTTGTAACGAATGCAGACTTCATTGTTGTATTTATGACTTCTCATTGTTGATCTTTCCATTATTTTGTCTTTCGATTTCATACAGCCTTGCTCTTCAGCACTTTGATCAAAAGTAGGAATTTCTGTGACTTCAATGATTTCTTCACCAGAAATTGGTGACTTTCTGTTATATCCTCAGAGACTCCCCTCACATTTCAGATGTTTTCTTCACATCAAATTATCAACAATAATCTACGCCTAGATCAGATCGTACTTCCGGAAATGTTTTGGTCACTTCCTCATTAGATAAGCTTCTATGATCAAGAAATTTTCAGGAAAGCATTCCTTCAAAAGAAATTAATTTGCCTACACAACTAAATCTTCGCTACTACACAAATAAATATGTGATTGGTCGGAAAGGTCAAAATATGCAGGGAAAGAAATTTAATTTAAGAGAAGCAAACACCCTATAAAATTATTTGGTCCTCGAAATAAATGAACATTTATATCACACACTTTTGCTAATTAAACTGTGATAACTCCCTGTTTTTAGTATTTAGTACAAGATTTGTTTATTCCTTTGATAAGTCTTCGTTTAATATTTAAAACTAAGAAAGTTTTAATTGAAATTTCTTACGGTAAATCGCATAGGGTTTGGGATTTATTGAAAAAAAAACAACACTCGGGATAATTCTCGAACTCTGAGTTTGATAAGTAACGCAGTACATCAAATGAATCGAACGGAAAATATTGTAACAGAAAGAGTAGGACTCAAGAGTAGGACCACGCCATCACGAAGATGTCAACCTCGACTCGCTTTCCGGCCCGTCTTTCTAACCCTAGTGAGACAACCCTCTCGTTAAATATGCAACCCTTACCCCTTCCTAAGCGACCCATCTCGGTACTTCCGCGTCAGCTGACGCGGCTTCTTCTTCCCCACCTCTCTTCTCCTCCCACGCCTTGTTCCTTTTAATTTCCCCTCCTTCCATCCCGCCTTCGTAAGAGACAGAGGCGAGGAGGGGATGGACTCCCCCACCCCAGGATGTCGTTTGGCCGGCAGCGAATATCCTTATAAAGCCCCAGACAAGGAACCCTGCGAGTGGTGGATTTCGGAGGTAAAATGATATTTCAACTTGGAAATCCTGAGATAATACTCTCTTAAAAGACAAGAATGGTGGAAGGCAAGACGTACACTAATGTTGGATATAATGGATGACGAAACAGAAAGAAAGAGGAGATGCGAAAAATCATAATGTGTAGGAACGTAAAGAGGAAAGAGACTACAGAAGCAAATAGCGACGAAGAGGAGGAAAAAGACGCACCTTCATTTAAGTAAAATTGAAGAGTTTATCTTTGACGAGTAAACCCGTTTTACGTTCTTTAAGAAGTTCCAAAGAAATGAATTCTCCGCGGAGGCGTTCTGTGCGATGGCTCGGGAATTATTCGAGCGATTCTTTGATTATCTTCGCTTGTAAACTCGAAGAAAAATTACGAATCATGGAATTAACTCTTCGGCTGAGATGTTACCCCGAAACTCACCAAGAAGAAATTGTTTCAAAATTACATTTGCATGCCAAACATACATACAAATGTATAAAATGAATATTCATACGAAAAAAAAAAAGAAGTAATTTCATTTCTCTCCCTCCACACAGTCGGCGGGATACAAACAAAGAAGAGAAAATGAAGGGCAACAACAAACCGGAAACACGAAACATGTGCTAGCGAATAGAACACAAGGGGATACAATTGCAGTCAGGATAGGGAACATGAAACCGAGAAATTTACCACGCACCTTGTTCAGATGTCCCATGGGAGTATAACAGACTGACGGTATAAAAATAAAATTACCAACGAGGGATCCGGAAAGAAATGGGAAGGTCCTGTTTTGTGTCGCGCACTCTTTCTGTCCTTGTTTGTTCCGTAACATTTCCTTCTACAATGACTCCCAATCCGTCGTTCCTCTTTATTGATCTTTCTTTCACCTTGTGCCCCCCTTATATACGTCACGTTTATTTTAAATTCAGCTACTTCTCATGCGTGAAATCACTAATTCAAACACATAATGAAGAATAATAAAACTGCAATAGTCAATCCTAATTATGTTGCTCAAAATAGACGATAGTTTTCAAGTTTTAAATCATACCACGACAGAGCATGTGTTTTTGTTCATTCTAATTACACAGAATTTACGTATCATTCATTTTCTTCTCTGGTAATTCTTAATAACAACATTCTGGAATCTTTTAAATCACATTTTTACATACTTTCAGATTTACTATCGCGGGATGAAATAATTCATTCCAGACTCATTCCTTTTCAGGTCGTTATACACGGACTATTCTAAACGTAACACAAAAAAAAATGTTGCTTCAACAAACAAGTCATGACTCACAAAACCATAAATCACTACATTAGCTGTACATATTATTTGTGTTCAAGTATCAACGTGAAGTATTATATTGACAAAACTGCGTATTCAATTTTTTAAAGTCAGTTTCTAAATAATCCTTTGAAAATAGAACAAATGAATATGAAAGCAGAACGAAAGAATATCCCTACATAGCAATCTAGTAACAGAATATGAAATATTGTTAATATAATAATGTTGTGTCGTTATGTTGCTATGTTTAATATTTGTTACATCGAACGACGACCCCTATTAGGCTTGAAAAGTATTCTGTACAGTGTTCACATTCAATATTGTATGGAGTCCATCTGAGGTCTTCTTTTTCTGTAGTACTTGTAAATGGGAAATGTAACATGCTATTGAAGCTTATCCACATGGGGCGATAGGTTGTAGGAGGTGTGGTGGTAGGGTTATTGTTAGTAGGTGGGTCGCTAAGCTGGGTTTACCAACGACGTGGCCCACGTGGAGGTGTTAGGAGTGGTACTTAGTGTTAGGGATACTAGGTGGATAGAAGAAGGGTTTGCTTTTCTACTTTATCCTTTGAAATCGTCACAGCTATATATAAACTGGGACATTAAAGAGAAAAGCTTCAAATTCTTTTTGACTTCGCCTGGAATTGAATCCTGAGTGTCTAGGTGACTAGCGAGTAAGCTAGTCCATGAAGAGCGTCTGAGGTCTTACTTTATATTTAACAATGTCATATTTAATAGGCGTACATTGTATAATTATAAATATATGTTCAAAAATGAATAAACCCGATCCATTCATCTTCCGACAAAAGTCGATTATCCCTCTGCTATTCAAGAGACGCAACTGATTCATCTTCTCAATCCGCATATCCGTCCGCGTTCCTAACTCCCCAAACTTGTCGACACGTGCGACGCAATGCACCATTCGCTCTACCCCCCTGCCACACCCACACCCCTCATCCCAAAAACCATCCCCTCCCCGGCACTACGAGCACCCCGCAGCGGACATTAAACATAAAGGAATAAACATTTGGGGTGCCGGTTTTCACGCGCCGCCATAAATTTTCCCGCCGTGCGCTCCCTGGTTTTATGCGTGAAGCCCCCGAAGAGGAGAGGACGGGGAAACCCCTGTTCCCGTTGAGGAGGAGACACTCACAAAAGAAAAGTTGCCCGCCTTGAACTCCGAAGACAAAAGAAAATCTCGCGGAATGTGAATGAATGTAAGGGAAGAAAAATAAACTGGCAGAAGGGTTCTCGCCATTCTGTTTGATCACCAATTTTAATGGAAAGTCATTTATGTTTTATGTTGTTGCCTGGAAGTTATGATAGAAAGTATAAAACTTGCTAAGGTATTGGTTTTTTGTTTTTAAGTAGATTTTATCGATACGTTAAATTAGTTTTTCGAACGTAAAGCTATTCAGCATAAAATAACAGATTACCATTCAAATAAGAAATTGTCTTTTACGAACCGTAGGTTCGTTTGTAATTAGCTTGTATTTATAAAATATTTTCTTTTCTTAATTATTTATTTAATTTTTTTTGTTTTAAATAGGGTCCATGTAACACTTTTACTCAATTTTTAAATGGAGAACGCGTGATATACTGTGGATTTTTAATGTGACATACTAGTGTGAATCTGTCTGACATTTTACATCAATATCTTCATTAATCAATCGTTAGAACGAAGCAAAGTGAACATAATAATTTTCTTCACTAGCACTTCGGGTTTTGTTGTAGAAAATACTATTATTAAAAAAAAATTCATGTACGTAAAACATGTAGCTTTAGTTAGCAGGTATTAGAAATATAAAATAATTTTTTTGAGCACTACGAGCCATTGGGCGCGAATCTGTATTTCATTTTCACTACATTTCTCCACTGCAATTAGATAGAAGAAGAAAGTAATTTATTGTGTCCTTATTAAACATTTCTTACTTGGAGAAAACAATACGTTTCGATGATATTTAGGAAGATCAGTTAAGGCCTTTGAATTCAAAAATAGTAACCACAAGAAATTTAAAAATGTTACGTTACTCGTTTTAATCCTAAAAGCTACGAGATAAATATTATTATTAATAAAAATGACGTTTTAACATGTTGGGTGTTGTTTTAGTTGCATGTAAATATAAATGTGAAGTAAAAACAAAACAAAACAAAAAAACACCAAGTGAAGAATGGTTTACTGGATTCCTTAAAACTCAAATACTCGCGTTCCTCGACACCCGCACGTGTTCTTAATTCTTCCCCTTCCGCCCCCCCTCCCCTCATCCTCTGCCTCATCAGCTCATTCCGGCGCTTGATGATGCCGTAATTCCGCTTGCTTCGTATGTTGCGTACAAAGGTTCGACGACGTCTTTCGGCTGGATCCCACCACTCGCGCCCTCTGTTGGCGGCGGCGGCGGCTCGACTGCCACGTCACACGGCCTACGCAATTAACGCGCCCCTCGCTATTTATTTAGGCGAATAAATTTGGCGAAACGCGCTTTCCTCCCACGTATCCTTCATGGGCGGTGCATCGGTCGGCCTGCGCGCCACTCTACGCGTGACAAGGCAATTCCAGCGAAAGATAAAGCTCAATTTGAATGAGTCGTCTGCGGGAGAGTGATAATGTAATTACGGAAGAATGTGATGGACGAGGTCTCTCTTAGGTCACTGGGTTGCAACGAACGAACGAACGAACGACTCTTCTCGCTTTGTTTAAAGGTCACGAAAGGAAATAGCGCGGAATAGATAATAGCGATGTACACTGAATGTTTAGATGCATACATTAAGGACAGCGCATATATTTACTATTGATTTTAACTAAGATTAATTACAACAACTTTTTACTAAATTATAGATTTAAATGTATGTAGATAAATTCATTGTTTATAACTAACAATTTAAGTCTAATTTATGAATTAAAAAGAAAATTTTACACTAGAAAAGAACAATACAAATTTCGTAACAAACATTTTAATTTTTCTCCGAAATGATATTTTGTTTTTTGTAATTTCTAACTTGTTTACGAAAACTTGAACTCAAATTGTAAAAAGATTGATTTAAAGGGGACGTATTTTTAGAATAGTGTTCATATATAAATCTTTCCAATTATAAATATGAGAGATGAGATGTAAATATGAGCTATAACGATAAGAATAGTTGGTAATGACGCCACGAATGAAAGTAACATTTGGGGAGAGATGGTTTCCTCGGTAGTTTACAAAGAAATGGTGAGGGATCTCAGATGCATTGATGTCTCATCAGACAATGACAACAACGATGGTAGAGGCACGGCAAATCTTCCTTGAAGATAAACACTTCGTATGTTACGGAGTGAGGAATGATTAGGTTTAGTAAACACAGTAGCAATAGAACCATAGACAAATAACAGGAGGGAAAACCACGTCTATATATTTGTCTCGCAGTATCCTTTAGGGAAATGGAGATGAGGCTTTATGCGCCCATCTCAGTCATTCGAGTGGGCGCAGCCGCATGCGACCAACATCGATCTCATTATCGATAGGCGGATAATGATGGACGCTCTGGGTGACTAACGATGTCGACTGCACGTGGCCATCCAATGCGGAGACTTCTACGCATGCGCGCTCCAGGATTAGCACACTACAGAATCACCTTGCCGAACGCGTTATAATGCTCATTGTAAGATACTAGAATAACTTTATGTGGGAATGTTATATAAGGGAAGAAACGTGAATTGTTTATACGAGAGCTTATCAATATATGCATATTAAATTTTAAAATGAGGAAAGTTTTTTGCCAAAATGAACAAAATTTTGAAATATTTCAGCAATGTATACATGTGCAACGTCAACAGGCAGGTGAAAATTGCGACGAACGGGACTTGAACCCGGGACCTCCTGCTCTGGCCAAAGGTGTGCTATCTTTTGCACCACCCGCCTCGACTCCCAAGTCCGAATGCAACTTCCACCTGGCCTGATCCTGTGAACCTGGTTAAGTGGCCACAGGCGGTTCCAATGCAGGTAGTTCTTAAGCCCGGTTTTCGCGTACCTACGCGTCGGATGCATATTTTAACCCACAACTTCCGAGTACCTACTCGTGGAGGAGTGTTTGCAACGTCAACAGCCAGGTCGAACATTGCGTACGGACTTGGGAGTCGAGGNGAGTCGAGGCGGGTTGTGCAGTGGATAGCACACCAGCGTATAGAGCAGGGAATCCCGTGTTCGAGTCCCGGTCCGTAGCAAATTTCACCTGACTGTTGATGTTGCAAACACTCCTCCACGAGTAGGTACTCGGAAGTTGTGAGTTTAAAAAAAATACATACGTGTTGAGAACGTAACTTGATGCATTAAAATCGCAATAAAAGAAGCACCCGCCTGGTCGAAAATGGTTGACTAGTGTCTCCGTCGGATACGGGGGAATCATCAATACGGACAATTATTACAAGTGGTATCCTTTATGTATAGGTAATAATCGATACATTAACGAGATAAAATAAATGAAAATAATGTAAGAAATAAAAAGACCAGAATAATGATTATGTGGGGTAACTGGAAAGTTAAGGAAAAAGAATTTTAATGGGTGTACTCTATGTAAATGTGTTGTCATCATAATAGTGGTTGTGAAAGCATTAAGATGATCTTAGATTAGTTCAGAATAATGTTTGAAGATGAATAGAAGAAGTGGAATAGATTTTACTAAAATTCAATGTAATGTAACTAATATATGAAATAAAAATAATGTCACTCGAATCATAAATTTCACAATAATTTTTTTTTGACTTATTAGTATATGCAAATAAATCAAGTAAAACGTAAACTAGTACGTAAAAATTTAAGAACAATCAGTGTCATCAGTAAATATAAAAAAAATCTAGTCATTTTCATAAGTATAGTGTCATTTAGTCAATTAATCATTTGGACGAATTATAAATAATAAAAAGCATAAATTTTAACTTATTAAACGCGCTCACATACATTTTAGTGTAATTAGAAAATATATCAATTACAAATTGAAACAATAAAAATAATGAAAATTTTCGGGCTATCGAATACATCTTAAAAAATATATATAAAAATTTAAACATGTAAACCTATCTTCTCTACATCCCGATAATTTTGTATTGCTCTATTGCTCTGCTCTCACTCTGTTTCGTTTCCTTTAGCGAAGCTCCAAAATTAAGTCGTTTACCCAAAGAGACCGAAATGAACCAAACCTCAAAACAACTGTTAGATAGTCCCTCCGGCACCACCATTGGGTGAGGTCCAATCTCCCTCGTTTCGACAAATTATCCAAATTAACTAAAAATGTTTCGTGCTTTATTCGAGACAAAAAAGTTATCGAAAAATTAATATCGCAGATGGTAAGGTTTCGGTGACGGTGGCGGGTAACTCTAGAAACAAATGAGTCATTAAAAATACAAAATTGAATTAGGGGGTGAAATATTAAAATCAAAGTGAGAACCTTGAGGGACGCCAGTTTGTACAGCATAGGATGGCGGTGGTGGGGAATGACACAATGTAGTGGGAGAGACGGGTGGAGATCGAGAGAGTGAGAGAGAGGGGTTGGGGTATTGTGAAGTGAAGGGGGGGGGGAGGGGAGCGGCTGAGTTTTATGAGCGCAATCAGGAAGACGGATGAGGAAGTGGGCGAGGGGACACAACGACAGGCGGACGGACGGTCGCCCGCGCGAGCGAGCGGGTAATTAAGAAGCAAAGGTAATTAAGGGGTCGCCCCAGGGCCAGCAGCGCTACTGCTGTCTCTCTCATACGGATAGGAGGGAAGTTCGATGGACCTGTTCTTCGAAGATGAAAGTGAACTTAAAAAATGTCGAGATACGAGAACAACACAAATATTATCGTATAAATAAAAAATACATAATTCAAGTATTTTTAAATTCAGATATTTATATTACTATGTACATAACTGTTTACAATTGGATAATGGTAGCATATTCGGTTTTAACTTAAAATTATTGTTAACGAAAAAAAATTCTTATTTTGCAGAAGCGGATTTCAACAAGCTTTGAAGATGTTGTCGTGGCTTTCTCTACTCCGCATTTCACATACACCCCTCCACAGATGGTTTTTTTCGGTTGATAATAATATTCTGTTGTTTACATAACTGCTAGTTCTTCAAGCAACAAGTTCTTAAACATGGTTCAGAAGCGTTCAAGTATAATATTCTTTTCTTAATCCACACCTTCTCATAAAACTATACTTTACGACTCAATATATATTATATTAAAACTTAGAAAGAAAATGTATTTTTCCAAATGCTCAGGCGTAAAACTTGAACAATAACTTATCACTACTTTTGATTATTAATATCTTTTGTAGGTCATTGACTCATTCTTTTCGACTATATTCTGAAAATACTTTCCAAGAATTTGTGCAAATACTCGTTGTTTTCCTTGCGAGCCCCTGAGCTCGGTCCACGGCTTCGGAGTTCTAATGAAGGGCGCTCGCAGCCATCAGTATGCCGCACACGTTCTCACTGACGCAGACGGGGAGCAAAGAGACTCAGCGCCTCAATCGCCGCAACCTGGCACGCACTGTCGCTTAGCGGGTTGCCGCCACATGCCCCTGCCAACCAGCGAGGCGATTTCTCCGTCTCTGTAAATTGGTTTCGCTGTCCACGTATCGGAGGCTCATTCTGATGCTGACGTATTCCTCTCATACAATTTGCGTAATGAATTTCATTCTTTATTAAGATAATTATAAATTTTGTATGAGTTTGATAAGCGCATGAACGTCTTGGTTAAAGATATTTTTTTCAATTCTATGTTTTTTCAGGAAGTACCTGAATTTTGTACCCTTTTTTAAGAACGTGTATGTTTAATTCACATAAACATTTAAGTATGCTTATGCTGTAAATTTTTTGTCACTTTCTATTGTGATAAAACGACATCATGCTACATGGGAGATAAACAATGTTGGAATGAAACTCCCCCAGAGACTATTATTCATTCAAAAAAGAAATATTTATGTATTTAAATAAAGAACAATAAATGACATGAGGTATCAATAAAATTAAAGAATTCCATAATGTTATAAATAATGACATTTGAGAAAGTACTCATGATACTTAACAAATAAGTTTAGACTTCTAAGAAAAAATTCATTTTGAAAAACGTGAAAAATAAGTACAAAAATAAATAAATGTGTGATAAAACATGTGCGAATAAAGATATATGGTGTAAAGTGACAAAAAATTGTATTTACATATAAAACCACGAAATTCTAAAGCGTATTACACTTTAGTGTTTTCCGACAACAAAGGATTTTGGTGTTTCATTTTTCTCAAATACTGTCACAACTGTTGTGTGTTTTCAACTGAACATCGACAGTACAGAAACGCAAACAATTGCTAAGTACAGTGTTGCCAAGTCTCCCTCCCTTTGCGCCACAACGGTAGGGGCTCGTCTCCCAGCAGGAGCGGAGGGAAGACATCGCTCGAGCATTGCCTCCGGAAGCACCACGTGCCACCGAGGCGTACGTGCATTACGCGCTTTGTGGCGAAGTGGCTCGTCGAGTTGCCACGACAAGAGAACTTGCTGCGAGTCGGAAGTGAATTACCTCAACAACCGGAGACGCAATAGGGTTAAAGTCATTTACATCATTCATAAGGAGAGATATTGATGAATGTACATCCGGAAGTGATAAAAACTATTTTAATATTTTGCA
>NNCF01126016.1:263430-303868 GCA_002313205.1 Laupala kohalensis
AAGGGTTGTGGCGGATTGAATACTTATACAAAAACAAATTAATAAAATACGTAGTTATTAATTTATTATTCCAAAATGAATCGTAGAAAATTCGAGATTAATAACGACAAAAGTTTTTCTGGGGATTGATATTCTTACATTTAGGCCAACAAGTAAATAACAAAATTTTATTGGTGGTACTTATTTGTTGGCCTAAAAGTAAGAATATCAATCCCTAGTAATTGTTATGGTTGATATCATTTCAAGTTTGTACAAAGGTTTTACGACATTCGGCCTATGGAAAAATTCGCCGCTGCCCGGAGGGAAACCGGAGAAGAACACCCGGGTATGTGGTGAAAACACGTGGAGAAAAACCCGGGTACGTCATCAAATTTTCCGGGATACGTTTTTAAAACCGTTTTTGATTTATTGGTCTTATGAATTACAGTGTGTAACTCTCAAATATGAATTAAAATATTTTAAATTTGGTCAATAAATATTTGGAATTTATCATTTTTGCTATAAAAAGTATGGTACAAATCAATAACCTCTTGAAATTTCGTGCGAAATGCGTAAAACCGTGATATTTACGGTACATTTCGCGCAAGTCATTTGCGTGGACGCAAAGGACGAAGCATTCATTAATTTTTTTCAAAGATTTATGTTTACTTTAAAAAAGTAATTAGCAAAATATCCGGTATGTTTACTTGTAAAAAAACAAGCTACATTAGGACATTACAAAACATTACATTAGGATGTTTGTAAATCCAACTCTTGAATTTCCGAAAATAACTGGGGATTACTTCTGGTATAGACCCAACGATTGTAAGCTCTCTGCATTTTCATGGAATCTGAAGTCCTCCTTGGATTATTCCAATCGGCTCCCGCTCAAAAGCACATTTCGCGAAATGCACACAACTGAATTGCGCGAGGCGTGCCGTACTTCGTGAAGCGGCAAAGTGGACTGACTAATAGATAGCCTGAGCGTGTGTTTCCATGCTCTCCTCACACATCAGCCGTTTCAACTCGCGCGCCCATCTCACACGAGGGAGAGAGAAGGAGAGTTATCTGCAATTTTAATGGCTGCTAATTGAATGGGCGGCGGTGCTACTGAAGTAGCCATTTATTTGACTAATCCGCTCCTGTGATACGCCGGAGTCGCGTTCTCGTTAACAATACACACATCAAACGGCATCGCTGCTTTGGTCTCCGTAGAGTCGAGTGAAACGCGAAGCGGAGAGCGTTGGAAGCTCGACATAAATGTGATTGTGTTCATATATCACGGCCCGGGTTTTTTTTTTCTTCAGTTTTCCTTTGAGGAGAGGTGTATTCTTTATACAATAACGCATGTTTCTTATCCACGGGACTTCGTTCATTGAAATAATAAATCTCGAAATTAGTATTATTTTAATAGTTACGATTTGTAAACAATATTTTATGAATAATCTATAATTTGGTAATAATACCTTCTTTTCTGAAATAACTTTTTTTCTGTTTTAATAAAAACATATTTATTGCTATTCCATTAATATTGTACATGTACCAAACTATTTTTATTCTTATCATAGGAGTGTACCAAAATATTAAATCCATCTCTGCCTCAGGGCCCTTGATCGGAATTAATGGGATGGTCCCTTCCTTACTTCCGGAGTGTAAGTCAGTTATTAAGAAAACAGTAAAAGCCTTTAGTCCCGTTTTTTATAGCCTGGAATATTCTGGAATTCCGGAATCTTGGGCAATGAAAGTATAGCATTTTAAATTAATTTTCATAGCACGACCTTGACATGTTCCTTAAGTTGGGACCTTTACGGCCATTATTTTCAAAAAGGTGGGAATCCAGTACGCCATAGGTCCCAAGCGTTACGGATTAAAGAAATGCGCAAAGAAAAAGACATAATCTGCGACCAATGTGGTGAAAAACGTCGCGAATTAAAAGAGAGAGGTAATAAACCAGTTCAGACAACAAATAAATTTCAAGATATAATTCCATTTATTAATTTCGTTTGCATTTGAAACTTGAGCTACTTCTATCAACAAATTCAAACCGTTGACTGAACTGACAGGAACTCCGTAGTTCTTTCCTTCGTAGGTACATTGAGAAAGTGCGTTACGATTTTTGTCATCATAACTTTCTCGAAAAAGCATCGTAAGCTACGAAAGGATTCAAAATTTAAAATGAATGCTTACTATTCAGTACTGACGTCTAAGGATATCTCGTAAGACGTTCTATGCGGAGCAGGAATACTTAATTTATATTCTCTATACGATATGATAATATTCACAACAGAATATTATGTTCGAAGATGAGGTAATTACTTGGCATTTTACAAGAAGAAGAGAATATCCATTCACTTCGATTCCATGTTAATATAAATATAGGGAAATAAATTTGCGAGAAAATCGTATTCTTCGTTGCAGCATTGAAACGATGCATCCAACATCGAATAAATCTATACCAATAAAAATGAATTATTTGGAATGTCTGTTGCATGGAAATAAAAAAACAACAACAAATAATTTGAAATTTCAATGGATACTTCTTAACGGTTATTGCAACAAAAAAGTAAAGTATGGTTCATATTGGTGAATTACAAGAGCAGAAAAACAATAAAAATTAGCAGTCAATGAGTAGAGATGAAACTTCACTCGCATGACTGTTGACTATGAAGCTTACTAATGTGTCCCCCGAGTTCGATTGGGTTACGTGAAGCGGACCATCCATTGAACTAAAATATAGAAACTAACAAATGAATTTAGAATATTATATAAGAACCCCGGTCAACATTCGGTAAAATGAGCAAAATAATTTCAGAATTGTCGACAGGTGTTTTAGTAACCAATAGGGTAGAATATATCAATTCACAGAATCAATTTTTCTTTGAATATTGATGTATTTTTTGTACGTTAGTTGTTTTATTTGTGAATTCTTTTCAAATTTTGAATGACCAATATAACGGTTGTTTTAAGTTCATCAGATCCCGGGTAACACCGGGAAGTTCAGCTAATAATAAATAAAGAAGAATCCTTTCTAATATACAGATGACGAAAATCATGCGTTGAACATTTTCTCGCAGTCTAAAACTATTCGGTTTTTAGCGTTTTGCGTCACGCGTAAATATACCTTTTAAGTTCTCATATGATCCCTGAGCGCACGTCACCAAAAAAAATGCGAAACATACGGGTGTTAATGCGAGAAAATTATATAGGCGAATGTATTCCATAATGCTAATTATAGCGAACAAAGCGCAGTATTAGCTGCCCTATTTGAGGTGTGCGAGCTCAGGACAAGGCATATAATGAACAGGAGGCTTTGCGTCAGTCGGACAGGAACGCAATTGAAAATGGCACACAAGATACCAGGATGTGGAGAGCAAGGGGATAGGATGAATATCAGCTTAATAAAGCAATTATGGAATGGATGATTTGATGAAATGACCTAAACCAAAAAATATCGGNAAGCAAATGGCGATGGTATTTCTGATGCATCATACATTCCTATGTTGTCTGATCCTTAGAATTTGCCTTCCGTTAAAAACGGAACATGCACGCTCACTATACACTACACACACACACACACACACACAAAAGTAAAAACATGGAATACCTTTTCAAAAATAATGTGCTAACTGGTCTAATAGAAAATTACCCTTCCCCACCAAGAAATTTCACTTCTCTTAATTTTTTGTTGAACGATACCAAACTGTATCCCAACTTAAAAGAATACCCCAATGTTTTAGTAATATTAACGAATAAAGAACATAAATAGAAACTAACGAACTCGGATACTTCTGGTAAGACGTTAATTGAGCATGAACAATGACATTACCAACAGTATCACTCTTTGGCATTGCTGAACTCTGGATGACGAATATTCCGTTGAAGAGGTTCTCTAGAATATGAATTAAAAAATACTTTGTACTATAAGTTTAATTAATTAAACAGGAACTTTAGAAATTCGTTTGTGTCACCTTCATCAAGTCAAGAAATTAAAAATAAATATTTTATTAGAGGAAGAATTACTACGAATGCATAGAATGCGATGAAGTGCTCAAAAATACGAAACAGAAATGATCTGCAATGAATCCTCACTAATATGGATAGAATTCCATTATGGGGATTAATGCGAAAGGGAATTAGCCAATACGAGAGCTCTAACATGAGTTAATCGTTTTCATGTGATGTGAACTTCAACAGCTTGTAATACTTAAATATATTACATGTGTATCAGAAACTTCATAATGTAGTAACTGATAAAGGTAAAGAAAAAATATGTATTTAAAGATCACCTAACAATATTTACCAAAAACAGAAAAACGCTATCGTGATTTTTTCAGTAAATGTTTTGACCTGACTCTTATGAAAAAAGGAAAACGAATGATAAGGAAAAGTTGAGTTGAAATGAAAAACGATTCTTAACAGGTGAAAAAAAATTCCATGAAAAAAGAAAATACCTTCTGAATATATGATCAGTTGTAAAGCGAACAAATGTTAAACTTTTCGAGGAATTGATTTAATTGCAAAAAAAAATTAGGGAAATCTAAGGGAACAGAGTTAAACACACAAATTCCTAAATTGTTCTAGTCGGTCTATCAAAGGATTAGCGATAGTTTTAGACATTAGCCGAGAAAACAGTATTAATATTCCAGACAAAGTAACATTTTATTGGTTTCTTAATTTTAAAAATCAACTTCATCCTTTTGGGACACGGATTGATCTTCTCCTCTCATCCGAATATACGCCGCTATTCCAAACGCATCCCAGATGAAGTTCGACCTCACTCAGTCCCGATTGAAAGCAGAGTGCGATCATTGAAACCGCTCAATCCCAATTCGGTAGATCTCCCCGCACAGCAACACGTGTTCGGTGCAGACTGCGGCGGTGGACACGGTGGCGTCGCGGGTGGGAGGGAGGGAATGGCAGATCCTTTGAAGTGACCGCAACCGCTTCGAAACGCTCGCCGCTCGCCGTCTCCGTCCCCTCTCCTGCCGCACGGCCAGCGGCAGCGGCATAAGACCGGCTGCCGTGGAGACTTCCACAGACTACTACTCCACTTGCTACCATTGACCACGGCCACAAAGACCTTTCACCGCAACGCACACTCGGGACTTTTACGAGTTGTTTAGATCAAGGGAAGCAAATAAACAATTCGCTTTAATGTGATTCTAATCTAGTGTACACGGAAATACTACTATAATTCACGACGTTTGGAAGAAGCTCTCACTCAAAACTTAATGAAATTAATGATACTCAATAAAATTGTGTACAATTAGTTGTTTATTATAGCTTTTCACCGACATTGAGTTTTTCAAGAATGTGTAGAATCCTGACGATGCCGTCACAGAAGACGAAACAATTTTTTTTTTAAATTAAAAGAACGTTGTATATTATAATTTCATTGACACTATTATTAATACAACAATCAAAAAGCTACCAATTACAAAATATTAATGAAATTGATGAAATTTGAAAAAAAAAATTAATCGAACTGACTCTGAAGATGTATGACGGAAAATTTCGCTATTTTTGAATGGAAGTTTTAGCATTCACGCTCTTTTACCTATGAAATGAAAATCATTAACAGTTACCAAGAACACATGACAGTAACCATCGAACATATAATAGAGTTCTGTTTTTTAATGATGATTGGAAAAGTTTTACGGAAGGTGCATATTCAAACGGGAAATTGACTATACATTATTGAGGAATGTGGATCGCCAAACAATAGTAGGTTGCACAACCTGCTCGGAAGATAAGACGCCTACATCAATGCGCAAATGTCCCCAAGATTTTTTGCTCTTATCTGGGTAACCGGATGGATCAAGTATTGTATGTTAGAGCATTAAACGATGTCCATGTAATTTCCTATTATTTCATTTTCCCCATTTTCTTCGGAAATAACTTTTAAAAGATACATCAAAAAAGTTACGCTACTTGTGTCATTTATTTGAAAAGGGTGGTTCTTGGATACTTGGTCCTGACAAACGCAAGCTGGGTACGCGACAGGTAAATAATAACAATATTCGTAGAGAATTGGAGGCGAGTTATGTAGTTCTGACGATCAATTTATATTGTTTAATACTAAATATGAAACCAAGAGAAACTAGCCTACCACTAACAAATGGGAGAAAGTAGTATCTGCAATTTTATCCAGGTCTTGTTAAATAAAAGTATACAGTTTTATCTTACAGAATGTTAGTAAAATTCATCTTTCTAAATCGCACGAGTTTAACTAGTTACTATTTTAAGTAAATTTTCTGTAAGATAATTGGAACGAAACGAAATGAAACAATCCGACTTCCACAGATGGCAGCGTTTCAAATATAGGAAAGGGATGCTTAATTACTCGTAGCAACATTGAAGAAAAAGCGATCCCTAATATTTACTCGTAGTGCTGAAAGCGCCTTTGAGTCTCATAACGCCATCTCCGCGCCCGCCCTTTGTTGTATTCTGAGTCCGCTGCCGCAATCCCCCGTCCCACTGTCTTGAGCCTGCGGCGGCAGTCGCTGTGGGTGGGCGCACAGCAACGCAACGCGTGCAGGGAGAAGGAGGAGGAACAAACGGGAGACAAGAGTTCAACACGGGATAACTCACGGAGGGACAGGAGGGGGCGTGGTTCAACAGACAAGTGAAGTTCAGAAGTAACAAAGAAATGACTGATACTATACTCAAAGTCATGAAACTTGAACGAAAATAATGCAACGCGGTTGCCTAACGTGAATCGCCTTTATCTACGAATAAATAAGTAAAGTCTGAATAACTGTTAATACAAGTAAAATAAAAATAATTATTTGCTGTAAAAGAAATACAAATGAATGAGACAATAATGTAATATTCCTTCCGCACGCGAATGTTGGCGATATGTTTCAGTGAAAAAAATTCGAAAGAAATGCCAACATAATGTGAGATGCAGTTTTGATAATCCTTAGGGACGATGGCGAAGTAAAAGCTTTGACTACACTGTACCAAAACAGTTAGACTGGCAATCATCAACATCATCATTTATTGCATTAACGGGCCATTTAGGCCTACAGCAGAAGACAAGAAAATAACATTACACGAGAAAAGGAGAAAATTAAAAAAAAAAATTTAAAAAACATAATAAATAAATAAATTTATAGTTTATTGTGAAGAGAGCAATTACAAACTCCTTCGACCATCTTGAGGACAATCCATGAATTTATTGGTACTACTTTAAAATAAACTAATAAACGCTGTGTTAAAGCCCGTTTCTTTTTCATGTGTCACATTTTCTCTGGGTACATGAAGTTGAATATTGTATCATGGAGTCAGAAATAACGGAATGGTGTCCAAAATCACCTACGAAAATAGCACAAGTTAACTCAGTATCTCAGTTCAGAACTGCTCCGATTTCATCTATCTACTTTTATTGGTGTCTTCTCTTTCTACTTCACTCAAATTCGGAATCAAAGAATACAAAAATTGTTTAACGAAAGAGAAGGAAAATCTACTAAGACGTATGTGTGTGTGTGTTTGGGGAAAATTATTACGAAATGTATGTAATTTGAGAAGTGAGGATGATAGAAGTGCTGAAGATGAAAGAAGACGAGTTGAAAACAAAAGATGAGTAGGAACAGACGATCTGCACCGAAAGATTATGAAGGGCACAAACATGGCGATATGAGAAATGCTCAAAGGAAAGGGCGGAACAAAATGGGTGAGAGTTGAAGCAGATATTGCAGCTTGGAGTTGGCAGGAAGACGACGAGATAAAGAGCCAAGTGAATTTAGTAGGATCACAGGCACTAACAAAGAATGGCGATAAGATAAAGCAAGGATTCCACAACCTAAAAGGGAATAAATACTAAAGATTGGAACGAATCGCATTCATGACCGAATAAAGCAATGCACACAGCAATTTATATCTGAACGTCGAGAAAGGGAATAAATTATCAATCAATATAGGACTATGACACACGAACACATATGAGAAGGTGAACAGCATTCATAATTAATGTATAAATACTTTAAAAATTTTTGAATAAGAATTATATTTAATTCGTTAAAGTAAATGAACTATAAATTGCTACTAAACAAAAATTGTTGAATTAATACAAAGCTTCTTTCGTAGGATGTTAAGGATGAATTCAGTGTAATCTCGCACGCAGGAGTGTTTACCTTTGAACTTCATTCTCGTTGAAGTTCAATGATCATGTAGGGGTTTGTTCTCTGAAGTTATCGCGATCGTAGAGAAGACTCATGAAACCATGATTGCGAATTTGTATGTATTAAACAAATAATGCCTGATAGGGTGCGGAAGTTCACATCCCTAAGGCGCCACAGTTGGCGAAAGTAATGGGAGTCCCCCGATGGGCATGTGTGTATTTGCGAGGTAGAAAGTTCATTCCCGTTATGTCACTGAAAAGAAGTTTCACTCAAATTATAGTATTACACTTTCAGTATTTATTTTCGCATTATTATGATCATTGCGTGAATCTCAAGTAATTGAAATTTCAATGAAAATCATTCGGTTGTACATACATTTCACGGAAAATAAATTGTAATAAATTTATTTATTGTCAAAAACGCAGTACAAACTGCGTATGACCACGTGGAGGACAATAAACTAATTTACTCTTCGGATGCAAGCAAGGGACCATCCCATCAACTCCGATCAAGGGTCCTGAGGCAGAGGTAGATTTAAAAATTTCAGCAAAATTCCTAGATTTCNGAATGTCAATATGTTTGTAAATTAACGCAAAAAATTTACATGTACAAATTATTATCGAACTATCAATTATTCTGAGTATAGTGTTGAAAAATCATAAGAAATGAAATAACACTAAATTCACGATTTATTTTTACAATAAACACGCCCCTAGACAAAGCCTAGAGAACCTGTATAGAAATCCGCCTCTACCCGAAGGAAAACCGGAGCAAAACCCAGGCCACGATAAAGTCTGATAATTGAAGTAAAGATAGAGTCTGATAATTTATTACTTATTCATGTCCTAGAATATCGTATTTGTTCAAAGAAATTAAACAAATAAATGTTTCATGTCATCTGTCAATTATATTTCTCAACATTTGAAACACTTGTACAAACAACGAGTATACAGTACACTTATTCTCCTGAACGCAGCCATGTTCGCGTAACAAGTGCAGAAAAACAACTTCTCACGAATAAAAGCAAACCGAAACCCGTGACATACTCGACCGTCGCTACACAACGAAATCAATCGTTACTCGCCCGACAAGTCGAGAATTATGAGATAAACGTCGTCAGCGTATGTGGACACGTAACCAATCGCGGAGTTGTATATCTCCACAACCAACAATGGTGCAGCGGAATTGTGGGAGAAACAAAAGGGAGACGCCGAACAGTGGAGCATCGAGTAGCGAACTTTCCCAAGAGCACAGGTCGTTTCATAGAATTCAACTTCATCGCTCGGAGCAGGTTGGCGACGCAAGGAGTGGGAGAGTTGACGGACGACGGGCAGCTATGGACGTGACGAGATTGTGAAGTGGACGCGAGATGCTGTCCGCGCTTGAGGACGATTCTTAAGTGGCGGAGTATTTCTAGACACGCGTTAATTTAAGAACAAACCGGGACTAGCCCCTATGGTGCCTCAGGTGGTAGCGTTCTTGCTCTGCACTAAGTCGTCCCGGGTTCGATACCCGGTGGGGCCCGAAAAAATTTGTAGCTTTTCACATTAATGTCCCAGTTCATATAGCTGTGACTACTGAAAAGCGAACCCTCCTTCCTTTATCCTCCTCCTAGTATCAACAACTCTACCTATTACTAACTACTTCTACTAACCCCTCAACGTGGCCAAATTGTTAGTAAATCCAGATAACTGGCCCACCTATACTAACACCATTCTACCCTCCTACCTCCTATCGCTCCATGTAGATAAGCTTCAAAAGCACGTTACATCTCCCATTTACAAATACTACAATATCAGACAGGGACTGGTAATTCCTATATAACATAAAATGGGGCTATATTTGCATAACTAAATAAATAATTGCATACGTTTTTTTTCCACTCTTTTGACATTTATTGATTTCTAGGTAGAAAAAGAGTAACCTGTGTATGTGTACATAAATTTCAAAAGTTATTTTCGCTTCCAAACGCATGTCTTCTCAAGCCCGATACGTATGATCTTGAGAGACGTTAGGTATACGATACATATACATAATCAAGGTTAAATTGTCTGACTACATTCTCCATGATAATTCTTTGGGAACCACAGGAAGCAGTATTCCACAATTTTTTTCACCCAACGCAACAAAGAGATGAAGCCAGATACACGCCATAGCCGATCAGATCCAATCTTCATTTTACAGCAGGCTTAGAAGACTTGGGAGTCGTTCTTGATGTATATGAACGGTTGTCAGCACATACGCATAACGATTCGTAAAATAAAAATCAAATAAAAACTACCTCCTGCACCAGTGCTTCTACAATGTAAAAGAATTTATTGATTTTAATAAAAGTTAAATCCGTCTTGTATTTTATCACNGCCTTGAATTGAACATTCGCTTATTCCCCATTCGATTAATATTTTACGTTAGGTAACCCATACTTATAATACGATAAATTATTATAATGGGAATCTTTCCTTTCAGATCGCGACTTTTTCTCCCCATTTTATATTTATTCATACCATTTTTTTACTGCCCCATCGGAACCTACTCCACCTGTTGGAACACACCTTCAACCTTCCCCAAGTGACTCCACCCAAGCATCGTCTCCTCCCACACGGCGGCGGCGGCGGTGGCGGGGCGCCCCACCCGGCTGTCACCCATGTGGACCCGCTGTCGTAATTGAGAGTTAGGATGCAGCGACACTGATTAACATAGACGCAGCGCGGCTCATTAGGTGAAGCAGCACTCTCTACGGGGACATAGAGAATGGAGCACAGAATGGGGTTCGCACGTGGACGCACTACGCACACAGTGGGTGGAGGACGAAAGACGCGTCAAAGGTGACTCTGACAAATGATAAATGAAGAGATATATACATCTATATGTATAAAGTTTACCAAACATCAAACGCCTGAAACTCACAAAAGTGTCAAACAAATAAAAACTCTTCGCAGTATTATTTAATATATACAGAGTAATTTCAAATGTGAACTTAGTAGCGGTATTCTTCAAAAACAAAAAAAATCACCTTCTTGTAACATGGTACCTGGGAAATCGTCACTGTTGCGTCGCAGAGAATAATAATAAATGATTTCAAAACACTAAACATTCGTCAGTAAACAAACATCTAACGCAATGAAATAAGACGAACTCTTAATATACACGACACTATGGGAGGACATGATTAAGATTATTCATATAATATTTCTTTCGCTGGCTCGAGAGAACTTTTCTCTCGTTGTTGTCAATACGAAATAACAAGATACGATGAAGCGAGAATGCAATAAGACATTAAAGAGAGAGAAACAAGGTAAGATGCCAACAAGATTACAAAGGAGGATCAAGGCGAAGCGAATTAATACCAAGAAAATAGATATCTAATGAACAATCAATATAAGGAGAAATGAAGAAACATTATCATAATATTAAAGAATTAAACTTCGTTCCAAGAATCAAATTAATAAAGAGATCCCCTTCGATAGCTCAAGGGTAGCGCACACGCTAGCCGCGGAGATATCCCGGATTCGATTCTCGGCGGAGACAGAAAAATCTGTAGCTTTTTATTTCTCTGTCTCAGTTCACATAACTGTGATTATTGAAACGTTTATTCTTTACGGTTTACCGATCCAGTTGGAATACTCGGATACGGTAATCTACATTCCACCTAGACGCTGTTCCACGACGTGTCTGGTGAGTTCACTTGTATAGTGTTGGGCCTCACTAGCACTAGTCATCGTGGTCCTTAGTCGGCCGCAACGAGAAATACACACATACATACATTACATTGGAAGACGTTACGAGAAAGAATCATTATATATATATATTTTTTTAGGAACGAGATAGGAATGTTAGCATAGGATTCATAGCGAAAGCCACGAAGATATGGCGTGCGTAGGGAGTTGAGAACGTAGTGGATGGTGTGTATCCCGATCCACGCAGCGCCAGTGCGTACGTGAGTTACGACCCACCGCGGCACGTAAATTATTTTTATAGGCTCGAGAGACGTGAGTCGGTGTGGAAGCAACGGCGACGATTCCATTAATTTGGCGTTTTCACACCGTCGCGCCGACGACGACGCGCTCGCACACAGTGGCGTTGCTTCGCTTCGTATTATTAGGTGTCGCACGAAAAGTCTCCTCCAGGGCTAATGAACGTTCGTTCAGGTGTACTTACGAACAATACCTATGACGACGACTTCGTATTGTACGAGTTTTTTTTTTCTTTTCAAAATTGGAGTAAATAAATTTTATTGTCAAAAAAGGAATTACAAACTGCGTATGACCACGGGGAGGAAAATAAACTACTTTACTCCCCAGAAGCAAGCAATGGACACTTCCATCAATTCCGATCAAGAGTCGTAAATTGGATTGAAAAGATTTGTATTTAATAAAACATAAAAAAAATAGTTCACGTGATAGATTATTCGGAATTTATAGTTTATAAATCGTAACAATTTAAATGTATTAAAAGTCGAGCATATTTATTGTGATAGACCGCCTCCCCTAAGCAAGATCCTGCATAGTCTGAATATAAAATCCGCCTCTACCCGAAAGAAAACGGGAGAAAAACTGTGGCCAGGATGTTGAAATAAAAGAAATGGTTCAACATCATCTTTATAAGAAATAGTGTAACAAATTTTCTCTATTAACTTGCGTCAATCCTCTACACAGAAGCATCACGTTTTGAATTTCTAAAAGAATTATAATGTAGACGCTGAGTATTAAAGAACTTTTTAAATCTGCCTAAATATTTATTTAAACATAAATCACTATGTCGTGACTAATTGTTACCGGTTTATGTTTCTATTTTTTTGCGATGTGATTCATAGCTTTGTTCTTTATATGTACTATTAGGCATGATTCATGTTTACATTAACACTTGAAGATGACCTGAAAAATGTTGATACCGTGTGTCAGAAAAACAATACAAAGACTATGTTAAATGCAATAAGATAAAGTCTTAAAATATAATGGTAAACAATAGTATTGTTAAATGAAGAAAAAAATTAATATATCTTCAGTAGGGTTTCATATGACGGCTCATGTCCCTAAGAAGAAAAAAAAATCAGTTCCTCGATGTTTCAAGTGTTAACCAATGCTTCACAAAAAATCTTTCCTGTTTGACATTGTATTCAAGAAAAAACGTTGGCTGAAAATTAAGATTTTCCACCTTACAACGTCTCTCAATTTTTTTCTTCATTTTCGTCTCACGACGAAAAAAGTACGGCCCACTGTGATTCTGCTTCCTGACGAGTCTCTCAACACCCCCACCACGTCCCCATTACACGTATTTCATAATATTTATAGAAGGCCGTTGATTCCGACGTGTCGACGAAATGTGGGCTTTGGAAACGTCGGCAGCTGTTTTAATGTTATGCATTTTTTTCATATTCGTATTACAAATAAATGGCGGAGCGATCTATCTTCATGTGTTCCGTCTTGTTTGTGTTGATATTAAGTTAATTTATATTTTCCTTCTGTTCCGTTCAGATTTATGTGAAATATTTTTTTCTTTTTATGTGCGGAATGCCTGAGATTCTGATTTGTGGATCTTGTTAAAAGGTGTTCAAAGAGTTCTGGTGGAATCGCACTGGTTGCAATGCACAGCGATGCGATGTAATCTTACAGAGCGATACAAAACGTGGTCATATATCAACAGACGACGTATTTCGAAGGTCTTAGATGTGATTCACAAAACGACCATGTTGCAATCCACAAGTTATAAACGTACACAACCACAACATAACATTATCGAAATATACGCTACCGAAAAATAAATTAACGACAAAATTTTGTAAACGCGCTTATATTTATATGTATTAACAGCACGTTAATTACATACTTCAAAGGGGTGAATCATCCGTAAAATTTCATTCACAATGCGAACAAATGTTCGAGTTATATTTTAAAATCCAATGTAAAAAAAGGAGTTCAATAATTCTATAAACTAAGAGAGATTCATTTTCGGTATGGATTCAATATGTTTGACTGATTTACTACAGTTAGTTTTCTTCTCAGTGTCATTGAAATTACTCAAAGCTATGTTTTCGGCAGGATAATTCAATCATCATCATCAAAGCATGTGATCAAAGCACGTAAGTTACGACTTCCGAACATGAATTGATTCTGATTTGCAGAGGGAAAAAAAGCGGTTTGCTTGAGAAAGGAAATTATTTGATTACTAAATTCCACGCGACATTGGTGTTGTAGTAAAGCCATTGGCAGTAAATTAAAAAAGGTAATGGGTCACACAAACAGTCCATAAACGTTTGGTACTATTCCCCCGAAGAACGATGTTAATAAATTATGAAATATTAAATTTGATCAAAAAATAATTTTATCAACTCTGCAAAGCAATATCCATAATATATTCCAAGAAAACAGACTTTCCAATCGTCATTTTGAGGAGTTGCAAAGCATCAAACATGTAGAAAGGAAAATGTATTAACAATAAATGCTAGTACAGACTGCTACCTCATTCATATTTCATGCTAGTCACTTTGCCACAGAGAAGAAATATGAAAAAAATAATGCCTCTAATGCTAAAAAAAGTCCTGGATGAAAATAGCGTACAATCCTCGAAGGGGGAACATGTGGTGTAGTAGTTATCACCTCCACAATGAACGTGTGAGATTCCCCCAGGGGACTTACATCTAGTAAGTACGTGTTTGGCAAACACGGGGCCCCGAGCTGAGTCTGGCATTACTTCCACTTTCTTGTGCAAGGCTCCTTCCTTTCTCTTTCCTGACCTTCCTTGGTCAACTCTTGTTCTTTTCGATCCCGACGCTATTCGGGCTAGGGTATCTTTCATTTTCTTCTTTCTTAAAAATGTTTTAAGTAAAGTCTTGAGATATGTTGGCATTTGAGTTTTGAGTTGTAGTTCAGGAGGTTTTAGTAGATATGGCTGAGTCATTCGGCGAGTCCCACATGCGGAGAGAGTCATGTTGGCTCTCGCTAGTGCGTAACTGCATTTTCCCTACCTGTACAAGTTTTAAGGGCTCTAATGACCTCGATGTTGACGAGCCCTAAAGCCCCACAAAAAAAACAAAAAAAAAACGAGTGAGATCCCAGGTTCGATTTTCTTCTGGCCGTAATTATCATACCTTCTCTCCACGTGTAGTGCACACGAAATAGAGAAGCAAAAGTAAGCCAACTCACTTTCACCCGATCAAGCTCACACCTGCGGATCCTAATTCATCTCGCGCCTTCACCGTAGTCCAACTATCACCTCAGGAAACCGCCGTGTGAGTCGTTTTAGTTGCGGGACGGGAGGTGTTGGGGTAAGGAGTGTCAGGTTCATCCAGAGGCGAGTCTCGAGAGCGCGTATTTCATATTCATTAGGCGCGCGATTAACTCGCCACCAGAGACACATGTAAACGAACGATGCGCTGTATCGCCTTCACATATCTCACAGAACAGCTCCTCTATTCGTTGGCCCTTAAAAACACTACCATCCAAAATTCAGGAACTTTCTTTACCTTTCTTTTCTGCATCTACAATTAACAACCAGTTACACTTTAGTGATCTATTATCTAATATTTATAATTGTTTATTTTAATTATTTTGTTTTGATGATTACGATGTTTCATTTATTTTTTAATTTTTTCCCCAATATTAATTATTTATTTACATTCACCTGACGACGAATTAAATACTGGTCGATATGTTGTAATTAACATTTTCATCAAATGATAAATATTAAGACTTTCTTGGTGGTATATGTTAATGAAGTATTTCTAATTTATTTACCCCGGTCATATTACGCGTTAACCAAATAATGCTTTATGAACTAAAACCGGCCGCGTAAATCTACGGACATCCTTCGGGTACAACTGAAGCTACATGATTTAACGTCAATATCAATCATAAAATCTCCCTCATTCTATTGGATACGCCAAGTTGTCGCGATACAATGCAAAAGAAGCCACACCTTCAAAAGCATGGAACCGTGAATCTCGGCGATTATTTCAGTCCTCTTTCCAAGAACGACACGCAGAGCACGTTTTAAGTCCGTTTCATTCACTACGCCTGCCTTCGAGTCCTCGCCGTGGGTCGGTGATGAACGCCGAGACGAGCAAGCAAGCGGGGACGTGTCCGCTGGAAGGAACAGCGGGAACATGCAGACAGTCGAGTGCGACGTCGCGCGGCGGACGGACGGCTGCTTTACGACGTCTGCAGCGCCGCAGTCGGTCGACACAGACACACCCGGCGCTACATGCTGCTGCTAACGTTCAGACGAGAGGAACGGAACTTAGGTAACGCGCAAGTACTTGTCAAGACATCCACCAGCATTCTTAGAGCACACGCTGTCTGGTGCTGTACGTTGAAACCATTCGCGATTTTGCAGTTTCTACGAACACAGCTCTGTTATATTTAAACCGAAGACGTTGCTGTCAGCCGAGCCAGAATAGTTCGTCGACCAGTATAAAATACTTTTTTTTATATTTCTTCAGAACACTTATCTTAAGGTAATATGAGCAACCATATAACTGTTGCTAACTGTCCCGAATTTTTTTCCCAATAAAAGAATAAACTATATCAACTCGTCTATCAAATGGGGACTACGCTAGTCATAACAAAGACCAATAACCAAGTACATGCTTCAATTTAAACGATACAATTAATAATTTAATAGAGTTTTAATATATCATAATTTATGAATTACTGATATACTAACTATTTTTAATATAAATTGAATATAAAACTTCATTGAATTAAAAAAAAAATTAACGTGACTGACTAGTGACTGGAACACTCATACCACCATAAATTGTTTATTTTATAAGTTATTAGAATGTATACAGACACAAAAATTCTTGTCACGAATATTGTATGAGTAGATACGATGAATCGACTCACCGCCCCACGAGACTGACGACACACACTTTTGTATCTGATGATGCGTCGTCAAAACAGCGCTCAAACATTCGCTGGGACAAAATTATATTTGATTAACAATGGAGTCAGAGTAACGAGAGCTGGAAAGTGAACAATTTCCAGGAAAAGTGTAGTTTGCCGTGCGCGACAATGAAGGGACGTGGACAACAATGGGAACTATGTGGTGTCGCGTGCATCCGTTGTGTTGAATAGAGGTGCTTCGGTAGCATTGGTAGCAGACGCTCACGGGCGAGGTTTTCAGACTGGGAGATTGTGTCGGACGCCGAACCGAAAGATTGACTCTTCTTCGATGCCAGAGGCTGGCGCAGATATGTTACGGGTTGCAACGGGCTGAGCCAATGTGTAATGTTTCAGCACGGTCAGATCTGGGAGTTTGAATGGAGGTATTTCATATATACTTTCCACGTTGTATATTGACAATGAAAAATCTAATACGAAATTAATTCCACTCATGATAAAAGTTTCACTTCTCTCTCTGAGGCACGCACATTTTGTTCCATTAATGTAATTTCGAGTGATTATTTTGAACCGCGAAAATAATACGGCGTGTTTTACACCAGAACACATTAATCTCAATGAATGAGTTTTGAAATGAACACACAAAAAGGATATTTTACCCGAATTTATCTCGGAATCTAGGACCTCGTTAATATCCGTATTCTTTCCGTTGCGGGTAGAATCGCCGGAGGCAACCAAGCTGCGCGAGAAATACGGACATCGCGACGGGAAGTAAAGTGAATGGGGGTGAGAAACACGAAACAGGCGGAGGACAGATCTTAAATTTGCCAGAGATCCCACCACTAACCCTTTGCTTTGCTACCGAAGTTATTGTGATCCCTCTAATAAAGGGTTTTTTCGTATTTTCTCTTGAATTTCCGTCCTCTTGATTTATAGATATGTTTTGCGCTTCAAATTGAGTATTTGTTTCGTTAAACAAGGAGGAGACTTTTACGTCACGATTATTTATATAGATAACGAGAAAGAAGAGGAATGCTCCAAAACGAATTAAGATTTTTATTTATTGTGAACAACTTTCCGTTAATGTTTGACGACGGTGTAATGTGAAGAAATATTCCCTTCCACAATAAATCGAGAACGAATTCGTGCATTGAATGTTATCTATATATCAATTCGCGTGGCACTTTGGAAGCATTCTGATCAATTTCGATGGAATTGACAAAATTGCAGTTGTACTTAAGTGATTGATCATAGTAAGAAAGATCCGTGTTCGGACTTTCGAAGACGAAATACCGACAGGGAGGTATTAACCTTCCAAATTTCTGTAACATATCTTCTTCCCAATTTCTTGGGTTAAATTACACAGTTATAAACGAGCAGTTGATGCATGAATCTCAACACATCTTCAAATATAAGTTCTCCGTCTCGTCCGCAAATTAGTAATAAATAATTTATCCGACCTGATTAAGCAGACAACAGATTTTTATTGAAACGTGTCCCAAGTGAACACGAGTCCTTAAAAAACACCCGAAACATATTAAAATACAACGTTTCGGTACAAGTTATACTGAATATGACTTGAGCTCAGATATGTTGGTACAAATTAGTACCGAAACGTTATGTACACGTCTTAACATTTTAATGTGTTTCGTGGTAAGGATTCATGTCAACTTGCGACATGTTGTAATATAAATCTGTTCGGATACTATTGTTTACTATATATCTTCAAATATGACTAAATGAATTTTTAAAAAATTTCCGTGTCGTCGCGATAAGTTGAATAAATCAATACACAAATACGTATCTTGAACTATCGTAACTGCTCTTCGAACCCTGTTCAGAGCTGAGCGGAGCATTTCCTCGGCTGATTCAGTTTCGCAATGTCCTTGCGTTGCGGAAAGCATACGAATGCGGAGCGCGGAGACTCGTAAATCTTGACCACTTCCGCAGACGAGGTCTCGCGGGAGGGAAGCGAGACGATGCGAGAGAAGACAGAAGTGGAGGAAGAGAAGTCAACTCGAAACATATGGCCACTGCCTCGGGGTACAGTTTATGCACAATTAAAGCAAACCCTTTCAACACGGGACGGAAACGAAAAGAATTAATTTGTCCTTTTCCTGTCTAATCGTACTAAATGAAATACTTTTTCCATGTTTGTCAAATGACTCCTGTCACAGGCGAAACCAAAAGGGAGGGGGCACGAAATTATAGTTACCCCACCCCAATACTCAAAATTACAAAATGAGAGTAATAATATAGACACGAGTATCGTTAAAATATTCCACAACTAAATCACACAATTGGTCAATGCGCATCTATATATACCAAATACTTGTAATCATTACCATCATGGTCCGGGTTTTGATCCGGTTTTCCTTCGGGTAGAGGCGGTTTTCTTATACAGGCTTTGTTTAGGGGCATGTTTATTGTAATAATAAATCGTGAATTTAGTGCTATTTCAATTCTTATGATTTTTAAACACTGTACTAAGAATAATCTATAGTTCGATAATAATTTGTACATGTAAAATCAATTTTTTGCGTTAAATTAGAAACATATTGATGTTCTATTAGTATTATAACTCGCAGCTAACTTTTTATCTTATCTAGGAATATTTGCTGAAATTTTTGAATCCGCCTCTGCCTTAGGGCCCTTGATCGGAATTGATGGGATGGTCCCTTGCTTGATTCCGGAGAGTAAATTAGTTTGTCCTCCACGTGGTCGTACGCAGTTTGTACTGTTTTGACAATAAAATTTATTTATTTATATATTTATCATAATCTTGTTTGATTTTTACATCTCAGAAAAATGTTTTCCCTCTACACACCACGCCTTTACGAAGCCTGTTCATGGGTTCAATGACAATATATCAACCGTAATCTTTCTTGGATATACAGGTATAACGTCCCCGTTACCCCTGCAGCGTATTTATTTGTCATTTAAATCTTCGAGTCCATCTCTTCTGCTTTTTACCATCTCGTGCGTTTACTCCCCGTTTTCTTCTTCGGGTGTTATGTAGAGCAAGTAAGAAATAATTAGTGTACTATTTCTTAACGATAGTCTTATGAATATTCCAACTGTTAGGAAAAAAGGAATGATATGTTTATTCGCTGAAGTATTTTTAAAGAATTTCCAACGTAGGTAGTGATTACTCTCCGCGAGAATTCTAATTGCACCGCAAAATAAACCTAAAATGATATTCTAGTATGCATCATTTGCGGGTAGGTGAAAATGACTACGAAATGTGACTCGTATCCGGAGGTCTTACGTTTGGTCCTGTATTCAGGGTACAGAACAGTAGTCAAACGGTAGTCGGAATTTTACGAATTATTAAAATGTATGTAAAAAACACGCATAGACCAGATGTGGGATTCACATGTGGAAAATTTGAATGAAACTCATCTCTGTATTTTTACTTTCATTTCATATATATGAATATTTAGGGGGGGGGAGTATTATTCCCTCTACCCATTAGTGCGATAGTGTGTACTTTTTAAAAAAACCTTTTTTTTTATATTTTATTAAATACAAATTTGTTGGTATGATGTTAATATTATGACAAGTACAGAAATTTTTTTATTGTTAGGAGTGTGCTGACATTTTTGAATCCGCCTCTGCCTTAGGGCCCTTGATCGGAATTGATGGGACGTTCCCTTGCTTGCTTCCGGAGAGTAAATTAGTTCAATGTCCTCCACATGGTCATACGCAGTTTGTAACTGCCTTTTTGACAATAAAGTTTAATTATTTCCGTAGAAATGATCTGCGTCAACTCGAACCCCGGGTACTTAGCTAATCTAGCTTTGCCCGTGTCATCGTTCTCCAGGAGGAATCGAACATTCGCTTCGTCCATCGATGACTCCCATCCGACGTGACGTCAGCCATTGCATCTACTCAGCAGCATCTCCTTCATTGCTCCGTTCGGCCGTGTTCCGCGCCGGCGAACGCCAATTTCCCTGAGGATCTCCGCTGGTACACAACTCTGCGGATACTCGATACTCTACGAGGAACATGTTCCACATCCACTATTTCACGGAGCGAACAGCAATCGGGAGAGAAGAAACGAAATGCTCACAACAGAGTCACGAATACAAAATTCTCCGAGGGGAATTTTTTTTTTTAAATTTCGAACATTGAAAATGTATAAATACAATAATACCTCTGTTTTCTCCGACAATTCGTTCGAAATCCGAAACCCACGAAATAATTTTCAGATGAATAAATGTAAATCCGATAAATTCGTTTCAGATACTCCAAAATACATACCGAAACACAGCGTTCAATCCAAAAAACATTGATGTAAAGAAATTTTTATAAGCCTTGTAAACAAGGATTTAAGGTGACGTAGTGCTATTTTGCACTTTTTTGAGTTCAGTTCTCTTTTTTTAGTCCTGTGGCACTAGAACCAGATTTATTGTTAGTGGATGCATGTTGTACGGGAAAAGTGTCCTAAAATATATTAAAATGTTTCTGCCGCCTCTCTCTTAGTTTTGCCTAAAACAGTGTTTGCGCAAAATTATCGATGTGGCCACGCCTACGTGATTCGACGCAACCGGCAAAATTCGAGACACCTTGTTCATAGGAAACTGATTCGTAAATATATTTTTAATTTTTTATAATTAATATAAATTATTTCAAATTAATCTAAATTAATTTTACGTACTAAAATATTTTCGTGGGTACTTTTTTCATTTGTTGCAAATTATGACATAATTCTGATGAGAATTTACATCACTCCAAATTATAAATCGACGATAGGAAATAAGATTTTAAATTTTAGTACTCGTTTTAAAGTATTTTGTAAACTGCGACAGTTTTACATTGCGGAGGAAACTCAAAAGAAAAAAACAATATGAATTGATAGGACATAGTAAAAAAATGAGGTAGTTCAAAACTGTTTAAGTAAAAAACGCATAAATATTAATAACGGTCAGACATATATTAACCCGTGAGTGCAGGTAACATGAAAAAAATTCGTCATTCTGACTGAACACGGTATGATTGATGTTTAGTAAGGTGGACTGGAAAGAGGAAGGAAAAAAGAAGATTTCTCTGATAGTTAATTACTCACCCGACAGTAATGTACTTCAAGACAGGAACCAAAACCTTTCTTGGCGAATATTTCTTACCTGCAACACAAAACAAATCAATATTTATTCATACAACTCTAAACAAAGAAAACGTTTCATTAATTAACTACTTAACAATCAAAGCTCAATCATTAAAACAGAAAAGTCTTAGAAATAATACCTATAAACTCTCTTAATGACGTAATTCCATTTTCAATATCGCGCGGCAAAACACAAAGGAAATGCTTGAGTCCAACAAATGAATTCATTCGAAGTGCACCTTGAGGTGGATTGCCAAACACAATGGAAGCGTGGATGACGTTCATTGCCATCGGACTAATTAACTCTAAAACAGCACTGTCTCCGACCCCTCCAAGAACACGACAGTTTCATTGTTTGAATGACAGTAAAATGCGATACTTCATTACTTGTTTATCTGAGCGTTTAAGAACAAGAGATTTGGTCAACAACGCTTTTATAATTCCTTCTACAAGTTAATTTATTCAATACTTGTATTTTAAACGATTCAAAATAGTAATAGCGATCATTTTACATAAATCAAACGGAAAAAATATATCATAAATATTACGTGTTTTCAAACTCGAATATAATTACATTAAATACTATTATTCTTTCACGATGCACATACATATCGTTAAATTTACCCTACAACTTGGAACTCATTTTCAAGAGCATTTGGGAAAGATAAAATAAAATTAAACCTTAAAAAGTTATTAGGTACGTAATAAATGTTGTATAATCTGAAATGAAAATCACAAGTCATTTGAGAAATTAGACATTTTCTATCTTCTCGAAGTATCTTTATTTAACTGTCAGAATTGTTACATTTACTTGAGAGTCGTCATCTGTAATTTGATGTAGCGAGTTCTGCAGACTTCTTTAAGAAGTCAAGTACTCCCTCACAGAGGGTTGTCAGTAAAGCATACAACTAAATCTAACAGGAACTAACCTTAAAGAACTGTTCAATAACTCTAATGGCTATTTTTTCGGTTATCTGTGTTACTAAGTTGCATCGATTTTTTGCTATTAAATTTATTTAATACAATGAACAAATTCTAGAATAGTGTCAATACTTAGGAGCTTTCTTCGGTTCAACGATCTACCCGGAATTTTTAAATTTGCGTAGGACAACCCCTATGTTTTGTGAATGCCCCGTAGCACATTATTAGCGACATCTNCAACCCCTATGTTTTGTGAATGCCCCGTAGCACATTATTAGCGACATCTGGCCTCCATCGCGATCTATCTACTCTTCTATTCTCGCGCTCCGCAAACAGCGAATGCCGCGATCCGTTAGTTCTCAATAGCGCCAACCGCAGCGTCGCATCGCATCGCATCGCATCGCATCCGTAATTGCTCAACAGGGCAAGTGACAGTGATCGGGAAGAGGAGGGGATCTCACCGCCCTCGACCCCGCCTTGGCATACCCTTCGCGCTCTGCCCATGCGTGGCCCTCCTGGTCCACCAGCCATTGTCCGGCGCAGAGGGGTAAGCCTACACAAGCGACCGCGTCCATTGTGCTGTGGTCGGCCCCGTATCCACGAGCTGCTTTCCCACGTCCATCGATATATATCGCCGGCGATCGAGACAACGCCAAACGGGAGTTTTATGGGGCGTCGCTGTCAGCGCCGGAGTACGTCGCACGTGTGCGGAGCACGTGGCCCGTGGACAGGAGAGTGATCCGGATGTTCCCACGCGGTTTCGTGCGATGAAAGCGTTGATGGACAAGCTGCGGACGGAATTTGTATCAGGATCATCGAAACTCACGAAATTATAGCTGCTCACTCAGCGATGTGCAAGGACTAAAAATATGCCCTGATACCATGAAAAAACATCAAGAATTAAATTCGCTTTTTAAATTCCTAACGATTGTCTAAAAACTATTCGATTATTTACGAAAACATTACATAATCACTATATTTATTTCTACAATGGAAAAACTACATTTTACAAGTTTTCTTTATCACAAGGGAGGCCTGATTTATACGAAAGATGGCATACGTTTTTATGAGTTTCTATAGTCTCTTTAGGGACAAATTTTTAAAATCACAAACTAAAATTGCGCGATTTAGTTGCTCTACCTAAGACAGACTATTCATATTTTAAGTCATAAAGAAAAACTCTGATATTATTTTATCTCCTGTCGAAGTATATGTAAGTTGTATTAAACATATTGTATGCTTTTCTACGGGCTAAACTAATAAATATACAATAGTAAATTTCTTTTATATTTGTACATATATAAGATGAATTGTAAAGAAAGAGTACGACGAACCCGAAAGCCCCCCCCCCCCCCAAAAAAGTATGAGAGATAAACTATACAGTCTAGATTTAAGAACAAATTTGTCACTTACAGATAGCAAAACGAAGCAAGAAAATTCAGAGAAAAGTAAATGATTTCTTATAAAAACAAAATATTTATTAGGTAGTTTATATGTGACGAGGATTATATTGGCCTTTTGGTTGTAATTGGTCACCCCTATAGTAAGAGAACTTTCAAAAGAGACATCTCACATGGCTGAGGCCCACAAAAAGATTTCCACATTTCATTACTTCCCCATTGTCTCAGTAGGGGATGAGGGGTAGTTATAGAAGATATGAANTTCCCCATTGTCTCAGTAGGGGATGAGGGGTAGTTATAGAAGATATGAATTACGAGGATGTACTACAACAATGAAGCAAATCTAATAAAGGATAGAAACGTATGATTTACGGGAGAGATGGTGATATGAATATATTGCTGGTGGCACAAAAAGGGAGGGGAAGGACCATAAAACAAATGTTTATGGACGTATCTGCTGGTACTTCTTACAGTCAAGAGAAAGTAGGGGTCCCAGTTTTACATGTACAATTGGTCACGTCAGTGTATTAAAATTTAACTCGTTTTGTGTGTGATTGTAATGTGAGGATGAATATGTGGTACGTTCAGAGATTTTTCTTCTGGACATTCTTCGTTCGAAGTATAAGATACATGAATTGCAACCCCTTTTTTATTGTATGTGCACTTCGAAATTTGAATGAAAATACTTTGAGAAATTAGTCACATCTAATTTGACGAACCATTTTTTTTAGTAAAACCTTTTTTGGGGGAATCGAAGTGTAAAAAAGGTTTTGATTTATTCGCAAAATGTATTCGCAATAAAAGGGTTAAAACTATTTTGCTCTTTTTTCTTTAACTAAACATTCTCGTTCGTGATGCTTATAATGTTTAGTGAACATATCCAAAATCAAATAATAAAACAAGATATTTACTAAATCCATGCTTGTTCGTTTTTTAAGAAAAATAGTGAATAGTAATAGTAGCGATTGAATATTCTGCATTCATGGATTTTAAACAAAAATATACAATGTAACAGTGTAGCGTTGGTCAATCTCAATTTTGTCTCCGATCTGGAAACACCTATCTGCATAGAACCTCCTCCACAAAATTTCTCCAACCGCAGGAGTTTTAAGTTTATAATGGTTCAACAGAAAGAGGAGGAGCGCGCGTTAAGGAAGTCTGTATAAATTACCTTTGGTTATCAGAATCAATATTTGATCAGGTGAAAGAGATGGAGAAACTTATCGCTAAATCACCACAGTGAATTTTGTGGACAATACAAAAACTGAAAATGCGTTGTTTTGAATCAAAATTCGGAGGCTCTCTCTTAATCCCTTGTTTCCTCTTCCCATTGGCATGACTTACAACGTAAATATTTCACTTCGTTTGAGGCATTAGAGGGATGGTAAGCAAGGGATTAATATTGATGAATTCGGAAATCGAACTCTCGCGTTTTCACATGACGCACATTGAAAGAATTATGACGAAGGAGGGGGGAAGGACAATAATCTTCTTTGAGAGCAACACTGTGTCCTACGTCCGTCTAAGAGGATGTAGAGTGCCCTTAATCGAATTATCAGAAGATGTGTCACAAGAGAATCAACGGATGCGGGCGTTGAGGCGGTAAAAGCAATGTATCATCGCGACACACTTCGTCGGACACAATTCCAAAAATAAATTAGGATAAGGGGGTTATGAGTAAGCAGAGGAAGAGACATTTTCGAAATAAAATAAGTCAATTATAAAAACGTCGAAAAATTCGTAAATATTCTATGAAAATAAACAGAAATTGGTGTTCGTATGAGCGCACACGAGCACTTTTTGAAGTCAAGATACTCGAGAGGAGAGAAATGATAAATTATTTCTTTATTTACCAAAGTTTAAGATTCAGATACACACAAAAATGAAACTTTTATCAAATTAAAATATTTTAATTTCGTATTCATTCACATCTATGTAATGAGTAGAAATAAATTATCGCTTTTTGAAGTAGTTGACATAACTTCCCTGTGTTTACTTGACTTGCTTTAGACGGCGAAGTAGGTAATGTCCAAATACAGAGACCAAATGTTACGAAACATGGAATAGTACAAATTATTTTGAGGTCAGAATTAGCAATGAGTTTAGAAAAATTAGATGACTTTTTTTTATAGAACCGTAAAAATTAAAGTTTTGTTTTAAATATGTTTTTGAAACAAAGCTGTCGTTTACAACGAGCAATTCCTTCATTACCCACTCATCTGAAGTCCTTATGAATTGTTAAATGTCCGTTTGTATTGTCCAAAATCAATCCAAGATTTTGCTAATTCGTTTATCAAAAAGCATCCCATCTTTTATAAATTCAACTCAAAAGAGTTGCCCAGAATTTGCGAAGATCAAAACTTCGGAGCGTTCCACGAAATTCTCTTAAACCGAAAATCCCACCCTCTCGTCCTAATAGACAGATTTCGTCGCCTATTCAACATCGAAGACTAACGCTCTCAGTATAAAGCCAGCACTTCCCCATGTAACACAGCCCATAAACCCATTAAGATAATACCTTAAGGAAAAAAATTGCATTTGCAGTCTTTGTCATCGTCACCGTCCGCTAATGTGACGCGGAGGGTGTATTCCCAAGGGACGATTATAGTTGCCACAGAAACCGAGTGCGAACTGCGAGCCACCCTCACAACACCCCCTCGCGATACTGTGGCACCAGTATTCATATCAATCTGGCACACGCGTGTGTGTCACGCTTCGAACTCGATTAGGCCGCCTAAGAGGGTCCCAGAGGGAGACAGAAGGTTCCGATAGAATTGGGGGGAGGGGTCCGAATTAATTGTGTGACGTGATGGGTTACTCCGCGTCGTGGTCGGCTGCATTAAAAGAAATTTCCCCTTTCCACGTCTCATTGCCGGAGCCCCCCCCCACCCTCTCCAACAAGGGAGGACGTACCCCTCGTGGGGGATCATGACCTCCTCTATTCTGTAAGAAGGGATCTCGGAGTGGCGTGGAAGGAGAGGGAAGAAACGACTTTTAAAAGCGAATACCGAATGTGGTTTCGGAGGGACTGAGGCATAAATCGTGCAAGTGACACTTTGGTAAGAAGAAAAATGTTGTTAGTAGGTTTCAGGAGGAGAAATAGACTATTTCCAAGAAGTACTACACACATGTAAGAGAGACAAAAGTGGTCGTTACCATGATTATTTATAACTAAAATTATATTCATAATAGTATCAAATAAATAGCATTCGGGGCTTTAGTCGGCAATTATTATTATTTTCCAAAGAAAATACTCAGCATGAAAATGTAAATTAAAAAAAAAACGTATTCCCCTAATACTTAAGATTTGTATCCACACATACCGTTAGATCTGAAAAGACTAAATCGACAGTTTTGTATGCCCTTTGCGTAAAACACATACACATATACACACCCACAAATTAAAATATACATATAATCCATAGCTAGAAACGAAAGCAAGTAAAAGAGTTTAAATTAGGAACAGATTTTTTCTAAACACAATAAAAAATGAATTAAAAAATTCTTTAACTAATAGCAAATCTCAAACACAATAGTTATCACATACGTAGGAATATTACTCCAACCTAGACATCTATAGTTTATTTATATTCATTCTAATTTCGTGCATGGACTGTGTATACTGTAAACAACATTTTTAACCCCAAAGTTAAAAATTCCGTTAGCAATACATCTGAGCTGTCCACCTCAAAGATCCAATCAAAAGCGTGCGCCTTAAATCCAATAGCAGAAGAGCGAACCTCGGGTCACTGCAGTCATCTGTCAAGACGATCGGAGGCGATTCGTCGCTGTCACTCAATCGTTCGTCTGATCGATGGACCGATCGATAAATCTCGCGGGACCAGTCCGCACCAACGACATCACGAAGTTCTTCCGAACATACCCTTTTTGTCCGCGTCCGCTTCCCAGGAACCAGGAATTAGTAACATTAACGACACCTATTTGACACGCTGCGTTAAAATAGACATCAAAGGGAGCTTCGGGTACACGCTTTCCAAGACACATCGATTTGAATGTACTCGTCTCAGAGATACATGTTCTTTGGACTTGTTATCTGGAAGCTTTCGATCTGTCCTAGATCCTTAGAGTCTTAGTAACACGAAGCGGTGTTTCTAATTGATAGTTACAAAACGTTACAACTTGCTCCTTTAATTTGTCCAAGTCTGAAGTGAACACAAGCACGGCATGGAGGAGAAAACGTCTACTTAAAATACGGGCGATCAGAGGCAAAAAGAACACTTCTTTATTGTGACTGAAATATTAAGTCAAAACTTCAAAAGTACAACTGTAAAGTCATTGATTCTGAACTCGAAACTTATACGACATCAAGAATTAATTATCTAATTATACAAATAACGTGATTTTGTTTAGTTTCTTTTCTTTTTTTTTCTTTTTTTTTTTTGAAACAATGAATTTGAAATTAAATACTATTAGTGCTCAAAATTTGCCGAATGGGTTAGTTGGGATATTAGTTTTCAAATATATTACAGTGATTCAGTTAGAAATATATCCCTCAAAGAAACTACTAATATATTGCTAATTATACGAAAATTTCATGATATCAAAGTATTTGATTCATTCAAATGCTATTCTTCAAAAAGTCATACCGACAGAGTAGCGTTTGTGATTTAATTACTGTGTTGTATTACTGAAATCTATCTCGTGACGTAATATACAAATAAAAATTATTCCACAAAGAGACGTCGTATTTTACGGAACGTAGCATAGTTTAATTATGTATATGTTATCAAATGCAGATTCGCTTGCATTTATGACAACTAATTTTTTAAAAATAAATAAATTCGGTAATGAACAAATTGAACTACAATAAAATAAGTGAAATTAGATTTTATTTAAAACTAGCTGAGTACGCGGATTTTTGCTCGCGTGAGTTGCTTTTGAATATGTATTTCACAACGCCATTCATAGCTCCACACCCTCCGTTAGGAAACGTTTTTGTTGCATTTCGGAAAATGTGGGGACTAATTTTGATACATTGACTTCATTTTTCATTCCTCATTGCTCAGTGTTTTCTATGAGCGGTTTAGTACATGATATACAGTGACAAACGTTAAGGTTAAAAAGAATTCCGAATTATCTATAGTGGGACAATATTACGTACATGTGAACTATTTTTATTTTGCGTTTCATTAAATACAAGTTTTATTATATACAGATTTGTTTGTGCTGGAATTTTTAATCCGCCTCTGCATTAGGACCCTTGATCAGAATTAATGGGATGGTCCCTTGCTTGCTCTCAGAGAGGAATTTACTATATTGTCCTCCACGTGGTCATTATCAGTTTGGAACTGCTTTTTTGACAATAACTATATAAATTTATTTAAGAGCCTTATCAAAAATATCCTGTAAAATCTGGAGTTATGGAACACAGAGTCCTCGTCGCAATGCAGTGTAACAATATCACAAACCTCTCTCTCATCCCAGGTGCGTTATCTAAGAAATGCATTTTTAGAAGACACCTATCGAGAAAATTTTGTAGAAATATGTGGAATACAGAGTTGTTTGGACCAAGTCGCAGCTGATTCCGTTTTACATCTCACGTCCAATGCGATCTGTGCGTTTGGGAAGAGGCCGCCACGCGTGTAGCATCGGAGATGATTCCTCCGAAAGCAACCAAGTAGGCAGCAGGCAGGTTACGCGCGGCTGCGTACTGCGCCTCGATGTAGCAGCAGCAGCAGCAGCAGCAGCAGACGGTTCTTTTAAGTGCCATTTCAAGTCACGCCTTTTGGGGCGACTCTCAGAACCACCTCCTCCTTGCTCCCGACGGTTTCATCTCCATGTTTCCCTTCAACTTCGTCTCCATTTCTCATGCTCGGTTGGTCTGTTTCTTTTTCGTCTTCGTTTCCTATTTCGTCACCTCACGCATTCCCTATAGATTGTTCTCACCATCGCTCCATTCTACCTACGATTCGATAGTAACTTCCATATGCTTACCCCAACCTCAATTACCATATCCCACACCCTCATCGCCTCAACAGCACGCCCACTTCCGCGAATCTGGCCAGAACCTCGGTTACTCACAATCATGTTGCAGTAAGTAAATAAATCTGTTTGAAATAAATTTTGCAGTTTTCCCAAGAAGAATTAGTTTTTTAGTTTGTCCATTATTGCATGTACGTAGATATGTGTCATTGCATTAACACGTCACTTTAGTAACAACCCCATACATCTTTGCGGAATTTCTGGAAGAGTATTGCCGTGAACAGGCGCAGAGATTCAATTTTACCTGTTTCATTAAGCGCAATTGATATTTTTTTAAATATTCGTTTGCGAAGTCTCAAATTTTAATCACCCAGAGCAATTGAACTAAATATTACGAAGAAATAGTTGGTTCGAAGCAATCCACTTTGTAAGTGAGGGGTAGCAAAATGAAGCAGATGCTCTATTATTCGGGAGAATCAGAATAATATTCATATTTACTACCAAGAAGTAAATGATGGTAACTAAGATCAACACTTTGGATTAAACGTAAAGAAAATACCACTATTTAGTATTTTTTACTTTCGTTTCAATAGCGTTGTTGTATAACTATTTATGTTAATGATAATATTTTAAACGCACATTTTTTCAGCTTTCCAGCGATTTTCATGTAGAATAATGACAAGAGTCTTATTTATCAACATTTTTGTGGTTGGTAATAATAATGAGTTTTTACACATTATGGTCCCAATGCGTCAGGATAAACGAAATATTTTTGTTTCTCGATTTAAAATAAATTTAGATCACGGTTGTTGCGATTGGAGTTATACAACGTTTCCCACGCATATATGAGTTAACTAAGCATCGTTCTCAGTGGCTTTCCAAGGTCGCACCTTCAAACGAGTCCTGCTACCAACAGTCTTATAAATTTAAGGTCTTAATTTATGATGAGGTGAGATTCAAGATCTCTTCTACGTACGTGATTTGGGTAAGAAAATTGGGAATGAGAGCTTTCTGGGGAATCTAAGGTACCAAACCGACATTCCCCAGTTGAGGGAAACCCCAGCTCACCGACAAGTCCAGTTGAGGGAAACCCCAGCTGTAAACCTCTTCAGGTTTTGAAGGAGCGGGGATCGAACCCGCATTCTGCGGCTCAGAAGTGCACAGGAAACGTAGATCCTTTACATTGTATTTGTAAGTGAAAAATTTAGCGTGCTACTGAAGCTTATCTACATGGAGTGATAGGAGGTACGAGTTGGGTGGTAGACTATGGTTAGTTGGTGTGTCGATTAGCTGGGATTACCAACAACTTGGAGGGGTTAGTAGAAGTGGTTAGTCACAGTAAGAGTTATTAGTAATCACAGCTATATGAACTGGAGCATTCACGTGAAAAGCTCCCAAAAATTTTTACCCCACCGGGAATTGAACCCAGGATGATTTGATGAAGAGCAAGAACGCTACCATCTGGGCCACCAGAGGGGTTATCCTTTCACTACGCCACGTCTCTGTTAACCTTCTGTGCGTCTATATGATAGTCGATCTCTTTCAATTTCTCCTCCCCTTACCCCATCCCCAGCACAAGTAGTTCTTCTTCTATTCGCACTCTATACATCGCTTCCCTTCCACATTTTCCTTCCACCGGAAAGCGAAGTCCCCTTCAAAGACGGAGGGATTCGAAGCACGCGCGTAACGTTCACTCAACTTCTCATGCGCGCGTCGTGATACGCGTCTGTCTCCGTCTTCCGCACACGAAATTCTTTAACTTATATAACAATGTTCGGAAGTCTTTTCACTCGGCGGCGGACGCGCTCCAAGCGGAGGGATGAGGAGAATCGCTTCGCTAGTCGAATCGCTGCCGCCGCTGCCGCCACCACTGGGTTATTTATCGCGAATGCTGAGCGAGTCGAGTCGATGCATCCACAATCGATACCCACAAAGGGCTGTTCGGAAAGTTCTTCCATCGCTGAGGTACGGCTCGTACGAAATATGAATGCGAGAAATAAAGTTCCGGAGTTGGGAGAAGTGTTTCGCGAAGAAATCTAGTATGATAGATGTAACAAAGTTGCTTTACTATAGCTCGTAGTAGAGCGCACACGTCCAGAATATACATTTATATACTACAGGCACAAGATATGTCAACAATATTCTCTTCTACTATTGTATTAATTTTGTAATATAATAAACCACCTTGTAAAGTACACTAGTGTTTTTTTTTCCTCACACACGACGTTTCGATCAGCTTCGATCAGCTTCGATCATCGTCAGACAGATAAAGTACACAAATAAACGAATTATTTAGCCAACATAAAATACACCACAAAGATACCAAAAAAAAAGCTTCCAGAGAATAATAATAAATACAGAAAACAAACCATTAAAGCAGAATAATTAAATAAACAATTTTACACCTTATACACGAATACGTTGAAACGTTGTCTGTAGAAATAAAAAAATTAGTCTACTTTCTATTAGCCGTTTACAACATTAAGAGGCATATTGAAATCACAACAACGAAATAGCTTCATTTTCATCATAATGTACCGGATAATTTAGTCAACGTGACTATAAAAGACAAACAATATCGAATGACAAAGAACAACTACTAATCTAAGAAAATGGTGAAACTAAAGTTAAAATATTCTTTTTCAAATTAAATAAAACTTTCAAAGGAAATTCAGAGGCACTACTCGACACTATGTAGACAATGTTAAGCAAATTCGCTTTAGAATTGCAGCGTATTGCCTCTCTACTCCGAGTGGTTTTCCGTGAAATGCCTCAGGGAGCGCAGCGCGTTCGAGTCTCGACTGTTCCAGACACTCGACGAGCCTTCAAGGGCGTCGCAGAGCCGCGGCGGTAGGAAGCGAGGCATAAACTGGAGTCGAGAAGTGCGCTTCTCGCTTCCTAAGTAGCTATACGATCCATCGCCGTAGGGTCTGCAAGGACTGGAGAAGCGCTTTGTATCAGCGTCATACCCAGCGCTTCTACCGGCGGAGGAGGACACCAGCGGTGCTCCATAGACTGCAGATGACGATGGCGGGGGCGGGGATAGTGGAATCTAAGGTGTTTTTCGAAGGGGATTGTAGAATGATGCAGAGGAGGGAGACGAAGTAAAAAGAGTTTGGTATTGTAGTTTTCATTTCATGACAATGGTGCAACAGCTATTTTATACTTGTACTTTGACGTCTGACGTTTTATAGAAGTATATGACGCAGTCGCTTGATCCATTTTTTTAAAATTTACTCCAGCATCCAGTCGAGAAAAAAAACAACTCAACCTTCCATTATCATTTCTAGATTACCATTCCATATTTTTTTTAATTATTCACGATTCTCGAAGGTATTTCTTATTGAAGAATCGTAGCACTGAAAGTCAGAGTAAATGATTTAGGGTCATCGTTATGAAAATGATGCTGCAACAATGTCGACTGCATCAGGGTACAAATTTGCCACCGCCCTGATATTGGAGAAAAAAAATGCGGTAACAAATCACAATTTCCGAGATTTTGAAAATAATGTTATATTAGGTATTTTGACGGTGAAAACTGCACCATTTCGTTATGCAAAACGATTTAGGAGTATTGCTTCGAAACCTCATCTCCCTTAATGAAGAAACATGGTCTTGGCGAAGGCAATCAATTTCACGAAACCGCAAGGCGGACTCCACGCAATATGGAGACGTGTGTCCTCCAAAACCGAAGGGGAACATCCTAAAGGGGCGAAACGTCGGCGTAAGAAACTAATTCTCCTCTCTCAAGGCGGGGATGTTCCTTGTTCCGCCCTTCGACCACAGGGCTCCGTCCATCGGAAGGTTCGAAGGGTCGAGAAGTGACCGGAAGGGTTTCCACACCGGTCACCCTTCGGACCGGATTCGGCACCTGTCTTCCATTTTGGTCTCCCCTTGACAAATGGGACGTTTTTATTAGTGGCTGCGTAGGGCGGCGAAGGTAGCAGGGAAATTCCCGATTTTAGGTATCTGCACGAGAGAGGTGGCGGGCCCGCTTATTATATGGAAAGGCTGAAAGGGAAAGGAGTTGATGAAGAAGGGGAATAGGACAAAGGCCTTGGTCGGAGAGGGGAGAGAAAGTGGGCGTAATGAAACTGGGAGGAGAGAATGAGAGACGAGGGGGGAAGAGGAAACATGACATACATCCTGAGAACGAAAGGGAACTAAAAGCATGGATAAACATTAAGAACGCTATGCGATCTTTCCCTTTTTGAGTTCACTCCTAATCCCTTCCGAATACTTCACTCTTATAAGCTCCCTGATCTTATTTTCGTGATGTATACATATACATTTTCAGACTCCACAATATTTAAAAAAATTATATTATTTGACACAGAACCTACAAAACCTCGAATTAGAGTTTTGAAACATTTATGTTCTAAAGCTTGCCCCCAATCCCGTTGTAAAGGGTGTAAAATAAATGATCGCTATATGTGTAAAACGTATGTTCAATGTTGACTAAAAATTTGTCATAAAACATTCGAAGAGAATGACAGGGCGAAAAAAAGAGGAGGATAGTATGTCGTTTCCGCGTATAATGAGATGTAAGGGAGAGACAAAGCATAACAAATGCACTTTTGGAAGAAATATGAGTTTGAACAAAGGGATGAACAAAGGTTGATCACCAAAGAAAAAACAGAAAAAAGAGATTTAGGGAATAGAGAGAATGAGAAAGAAGGAGAGAAAGGCAGTGGCACACCCTCGGTGTGTGATGCTCTCTTGTTATAAGCTATTCATTTGTCGTCGAGGTCTCGTGACGTTGGTGGGGTAAGTGAGGGGGGTGAAGGCATAAAGAACGGGACAGAGAGACGGGCGTCTTCGTGATAAAGTCCAGAAGCGGTAGGGGATAATATGTATAGGGGAGAAAATCGCCCGTAAATATCAGACTAACACAAAATACGACTGATCGCAGGGAAACTGACGTTCTCCGGAAAATAACAATGCGGAGAGGGAAGAAAAAGAGAACTGAGAGGTGAAGTGGATAGGTTAAAAGAGAGACATACGTTGGAGGTGAAACGAAATATGATAATACATCGAAGACACATATTTCTCTATTTTCACAAAATCATACGTTACAAACAAGATATAAAAACTTCAATGATAAAAATACGATATTGTTATTAATAGAAGTGAATCCACCGGACTTCTCAGTCAAAAATCTTAATTATGCCAAGTATAACTCGATCATTGACATTATTCTCTTAACATCAATGAAGGAGAAGAAAGTCTTCTCAATGTTTTATCTGGATTACAATTTCTAAAACTAATCTTGTAATAATAATGAACGTTCTTCTCACGCCCGTTTATTTTTCTTCTTTTAATAAAACATTCTTATAATATCATCGCTAATTATTAAATTACTCGTGAACCCATGTGAACATTTCGTAGTCATACGTGAATGTATCTAGTAGAAGAATAACTAAAGGTAAAAAACAGTAAATGATATGAACACTGGTATTTCGTTTTTACGCCAATTAATGTAATAAAACCTACGATAAATGGAAATGCCGTGAGAAGCGTTACCTGGGAAGTAGTTTAAGATCGTACTAAAATTCCAACTCGAAAACCGATAGTGCACAGACAACAATGTACGATCACGATAATTCTTTTGCCTTTTAGAAGTAAGATATTGCTAGACTATTTTTAACTATCTACTACTAGAGATGATGCTATTTCTAGAGAAAGGACGCGTGAACCGCAATGGAGCAGCGGCATTCGCTTACGTCCGTGCCTTCTCCTCCGCCCCTCCGCCATCTTGGTCCTTCTGCCCCTGCATCCATCGCCTGAGGCGCATAAGGGCGTCATTAGCATAGCGCTTAATGGCGGGGCTGAGGCGGCACGGCGGCGGCGGCCACGCTCGGCGCCACTAATTGCGCGGTGCGCGTCGTTTATTTTCGCGGGCGACGTCTCCTCCACCGGCGCCGCATCTCCTCCGCAGAAGTCGCGTCCGTCGCCTCCCGAATGCGGAGGACGCGATGGGAGTGACCGCAGCGGACACTCGCATCAACTACGTTGTCGTCAACGATCTTCGGTCGATCCCGATACTCTGCAGCTTATGACAACCAATGTGACTTCTATCTTTTATATAATCCAAGTCATGTAACCTTGCCATCTTTAATATAATCCAAGTCATGTAACCATGCCATCTTTAATATAATCCAAGTCATGTAGCCTTGCCATCTTTAATATAATCCAAGTCATGTAACTTTGCCATCTTTTATGTACTTTAAGCTACGTAATTATGCAATATGGCAACATAAAATGAATAGCCAACTTCTGCGAATTCAAGTTATTTCGAAATAAATATTAATAGTAGTCACAAAAGCGACTATTCACCGTACAGAAATACAAGTTAATAACACAACAAACTAAGACACAAGGTAATATTCGTTCCACACACTCGACGCAGAAAGAATAGAATAGGACCACAAGAGCACGCGAATTGAATTGGTGTCCGAGGTCGGGGATATATTTAAGTTTTCAGAAATTGGAATGTCCTGCCAACATAACGTGAGATGCAAATGTTATTACTCATATGGATGATCGAGAAGTAAAAGCGTTAGCTACATTGATCGAGCACTGTACCAAGTATTTAAGAATTCCAAAAATTCATAAATTAATTCAAAGAGAGCTGTTACAAACCGCTCATTACCATGTTGAGGACAATAAAGTAATTTACTCCAACTAATTCTCAATAAACTAATATACACAATGCGTATCTATTCATGTTTTTTCCCTTAAGTTAAAATTTTTCGAAGCATCTAAACATGACTTCCGAGTATACGAGAGGAGTGAGAGACTGAATCAATTAAAAGAGCTTCTGGGTTCGAGACCATTATAAAGCATTATTGGGTAACGGAAATCAACGAAGGGTAACATCGTCATGGGATATCAACGAGGGGTAACATTAAATCCTAAATGTTCCACCAAAACCCATTTAAAACACTATTGCTACGTATTTCTGTTCCCCTTAACTGCAATCTAAAGAAGAGCTAAGTTCCACTAGAATAATTTAGTGGGGTCATCTACAGTTTTCGATTCAAAGGACTGTCTCCGGATTATATTTTAGTAAGATTTTCAGAAGTCGAATGGTAACGGAAGTACTAAAAAATTCTTTAGTATTTTTCTGTCACATGACACAATTTATTTAACCCTGTTGATAGAGGGCAATAGTAGAAGGGAGATTGAGTAGATGTGCAACGAACTTGGCATTACTCGTAACAGAATGTAGCAAAGTGGGGCAGACAATATCGCAATCTAAGCCAGAAGGGATAGTATTAGGACAGACGATCAAGACGAAAACAAGATGAAATCCAATAATTTACTTCCCATCCCACAAATTGGATCATGAGGAAAACAAAAATATTAAATAATTATAATATTTCTTCAGTAATTGTGTCACCATTCCTATCACCTTTATTACGCGCGACATCAATTATTTCCACCAATATTGTAACAACAAGTCTACTGACAATGTGAACCATGAGGCTTACAATTCTGAAAAGTTAGCATAATTTAGACAATTTAATGAAAATTTTCTGGTCGTACAACAAAACTGTCCCATTCTTCCAATATTTCGTGTGATAAAATACAGTGGATGTGACAACCCCAGGACTGGGTGTGAGATCCCATTATCCAAGAGGAAGAAATAGAATTCTCCAAACGTTATAGTTCTGATGCTACACGGTTGGGATGTCACATACAAAGATTTTGAGAAATCCATTCCATCCCCTGAATTTGGATCTCACACCCAAACCTGTTCTACAAGTGTTACATTTATGTTGCGGTACAACAGCCAACAGATGCATCCATTCTCGTTCCTGACGTCATTCGCACCGAAGTGACAGCGATACCGAGATCAACTCATGACTTCTTTTCCCCGACTACATACCGTTCGTTCAGATCTTCCTTTCGAGAGGATACTATTTCTGATCGAACTTCTCACGACTTGCGCCATTTGCTACGTTCGACGTCGCTTCAGGCGCTGCGCCGGACAACTTCTTTTTTGCGCAGATATGTTGCTCGCTCTTCCTACACTCGCGTCGCAGAAACATGGACTTCTCTAAACCTTTGTAGTCGAACTATAAGGTTGGAATTTCATATCCAAAGGTTCGAAGAAATCTTTCCTTTCTTTGAATGTTGGATCTCAATCCAAAACAATGGTAGTCACATCCATCTTAGATAGTGGAGCGTTTACATTTCATTTAATAAATAAATAAATAATTTTATTGTCAGAAAAGCATTAATAAACTGCGTTTGACTACGCCGAGTCAAATAAATAAATTTATTCTTAATAAATACTGTATAATTTATTAACATATAATTCCCGTTGTCTCCTTGTGTTCTCATCGAAATACAACATTATACATGCTTTATTATATTGTATCGAGCGAATAAGAAAAACACTTGTCCTTCCACAATATTGAATTTGCAAAAAAAAAGTAATGATTTTTTCATCACAGTACAATAGAAATTAACTTGCGGACCCGGAGACTATCATGATTTTCAAACAGTGAGAGCTGTCCTTCATCAGAAAGGTGGATTAGTTGTGGTTCATATTCTCGACTCACAAGAATACAATACCATTAAACTCGTAAATTTGCATCAGTAGATGAGTACAAAAGTTTCCATAATTTACACATATTTATTTATGACGCATGAACTACAGTGGTTTGAATTTGTATTAAAACTGTATTCATTGTACTGAAAGTTGGAACCCATATCACCTCTTCTATAAGTGAAATCTATGTAATACTGATATAATGGTACTTTGAATCACAATGATAATTTATCGAGCCCACTGAAATAGTATTTTTAAGCACATAAAGCTTATCCTTCCCCAAGGAAATGCTATTTGAACCGAGGTCTCAACCCAGTTTCCATTTTTAACAAGCAACGAGAGTACATCTCACGACTGCTCCAAAAAACTAGGATCCATAACGCAGGATTCGTTACGAGCAATGAGCGTGAACGAATCGTTTATGAGCATAAGAACATACTAATGGTGTGGTTTGTGTGATCATGTTTAATACGTGCACTTCCCCGGATAATAGAAACCTTGGAATTTTAATTTATGCGCTACCTGAATCATCCCTGTATGTAATTATAAATATAATAATATAAGAATATCTCGTAAAATGCTTCTCGTTTATAAATACATGTTGAAATCATGCGAATATTTATTTACAAATCCTTCATAATTAATTTTTTTTTCATTATAATAATGTTATTGCAATGTTCTACTGATCCCTTGTTACACACAGAAAAATATATTAAAAAAGGGAAAAACACATTATTTGGATCACTGATCACCTTCCGTAAAGTACGCCCTCTGACCATCCATGAATAGCAAAGTCATAATTCATTGCCGATGCATTGGTCTCTCACATTTACTACAGCAATAGTCTCTATGTTATTCCATGTTACCAACATATTGGAAATAATGCACTATTTTGAAGCTTCTCATCAAAACAAAATCCCTTTTTATTCCTTTCAGTGTCGACCTATTCCTGTAGTCTTAAGTTGAAAATGGGGTAAAATTAACGAAAACAATACCTCACTTTTGACGGGAAAGTTCGAAACTATACACTGACTAAACCCAAAAGATGATAAAAATAATTTGTGTTCATAGCCCACCACTGTGAAACTGATTTCAAGAATAATATTTCTTTATCTCCATGATGAGTCACAATATTCAATGGCGTTCCACATTCTTATTTGGGCAGCTACACCATCCTTTGACCAATCGTACGTAGACGCTATGTCCGTTCTCCAAAGTGGCATTTTAGGAAACAACTCACAGAAGATGGAACACACCCAGTTGTTAGGGATCAAGATTCTGTTACAGAGGGAAGCTTAAGGAGAGAGAGAGAGAGAGAGAGAAAGGAGAGCAAAGCCGTCAGTAGTAATGAATGGGCAGACGTCAAGCGATCTCCAAGAAACAGTGAGCGTGTGGAGGCATCATTGCGAAACAGTGAAGCCTGACGGAAGGCAAGTGGATAGAGAACTCGCTTCACAGGTCCATGCTTCGGATTCCTTCGTTATGACGAACGGAGATACAACGCACGTACGCTGATCGATGACGCAAGACACCGTTGGGACAACAGGACCCTCACCGGGGGGGGG
>NNCF01126016.1:311780-342398 GCA_002313205.1 Laupala kohalensis
ATACACTGTGGCTGTAGTTCGAACCCATGCCCACGAATAAATGAAGAGTGGGGGGGGGGTTGAGGATCTGCGAGGCGTCCTAAGCTAAACATCTCGAGAGGACGGTAGGGCATCGTAATTACCCGCAGAAAACGATGAGCGCTTTAACTCTGGCGCCGTTAAGGTGAAGCAGGCCAACGGCGATAAAACGCCTTCATTACGCACTCCACCGAAAACCTGGCAGTAGAAAGAAGACGAGCACCTGGAATGGACTACGAAAGCGGAGGTTGTGGAGAAAAGTATTCATTTAATTTATTTGGTAAGGTTCTTTTTTTGAGTCGTCCTTTGGGAATCATAAAAGAGACACACCTTGGTTAGGCTGCATGTGAAGTAAACGCAGAAGATGAAGACGACAGAGGGAGGTAAGGCTATAAAGGAAGAAAGAGATGATCTAATATTCCGTCGTGAATAAGCACGACCAGAAAACTAATGTTCATCAACGTCTAATAAGATAGTCATGTTTCAGCAAAGTGTAATTTTGTGCCTGGGTTTTGCAATTATTTACAATTATATACATATTAATATATTACTACGGATACTTTATGTATTTTGTAAGCTTTCTTCGTGAATTATTTTTAATTTTTGAAATTTACAAACGTACGAAACTAAGTAGTGAAAGGTAAAGAATTAAAGAAACAAACATATTTTAGAATAATTCAAGAATCCTGCGCAACGCCGGATAGAAGGCATACTTGATAAAATACAAGATAAAATTATTTCAACCTAAGAAAAAAGATAAGAACTACGGGCAGAGAATGTATTAAAAGTAAGAACGAGATCAAGTATTTCAACACCCGCTCCTAGTTCTTCGCTAACAAGCTCATTAGGGGCCCACAACGTCATATCTACTATACAAATACTTGTTACTTCGGATACAGTTCATTACAGTATACGTATAAGGGTCTGAAACACTATAAGCAAAGAAGATGAGCTCGTATCTCACACTAAATACGAGCCCCTCTCCTTCCTGATAACAAGTAAGTCAATGATTTATCTACAAGTATCAAAAATCACGTGGTTGTTACCAATAGTTTAAAACCTTAGACAATGAACGTGTAATAAATTTTTAAGCTATAAAACTCGATAATCAGGTATGCTGACTGAAGTTCTAAAATCGTTTCTAGCAACAGATAAATATAATTATCAAGTTATATTTATAAATTACTTGATGATGAATATTACATGACCTCGGAGGTATTCCGAATATTAACTACGAAGTAAACAGTGTGTGTATATATAATGTAAGAATACATATAGTACGAATCTATTAATTACTATATATATAGTAAGAATCTATTAATTCTTAATTAGAGTAATGAGAACTATGACTAGCAAAATGTTTCGTAAGCGAGAAGAATCGCAACGGCAATTTGTGTTACGCAGCGGCGAGGGAAAAACGACCGTTGTGAAGGGCGCAGTGTTTCGTATTTTTTGTTCGGAGGACGGTCATAAAAATTCAGCGATAGGAAGTGTGCCTGAGTACTACGCATTTATTTTTGGCCAGCAGGGGGAAGTAGGTAGAAAATTTGCCAACACATAATGGATGGTGTCGTTAGATTTAAACTGGGAAGCAACGAAAAATTACAAGAATTATTTCGAAAGAGAACTACTGCTGCAACTTCCGAGAAAGAGAAACTCCAGGCAGGCGGGGCAACTCCCACGGAAGGCTGGTTTTGAACACTGAATGGGCGACTGGCAGGTAACGCTCGAGCCGATGCTGATCAATGGTATTCCAATCTTCACCTACGTTTTTAGACTGATCTGATTATCAATGTAAAGGTATCCTGAGAATACTGGCTGCGACCAGTAATAGATGTTTAAGTGGTGGCGAGAAGATCTAGTGCAACGAAACAATAGTAATGACCCACGCTCAGAGCTTTTGCGATTGTATTCTTAATGAGGGCAGAAACAAGTGAGCAATAATGATGGGTTTCTAAATTTAATTATGTTTTTGCTGTAATTAACTGGTAATAATTAATACCAGAAATTCTCTTAAAAATTTCATGTCAATGTCATGTGATTTTTGGGAGTTTGTGGATGGTAGTGTTAATTAGAAATGTATCAGAGATAATTAAGTCAATATTATTTTTGTAATACGCGTTTTCCTAAAACAAGGAACCCTGTGTGTTGTTTCCACTTAATTAAAAATAATGCGAAGTCACTAATGTTTTTATTGGCACTATAGCTAGCTAGGGAAAATCAGGTGAGTGGTAACCACTACTCCAATCACCCTTTAATCATCCAGTTTCATTACTATATATATATAGTATGTGTGTGTGTGTGTGTGTGCGCGCAATTATGGTCTTAAGGAATTTGAACATGGTTAATGATATAATTATAATCGAGGAAATGTAATATGAAATTACCCACGAGTATTAGACTTCTTTGGATCCCGATGGACCCGAGTGTCTGCTGTAATAGCTAAAAAAGGTGGTATCACATGTCAAGTTACTATAGAAGTTTTTTTATCTACTAATGTGAACTTAAAAACCATAATCAGTTTCGAAGAAGAATTTTACTTATCAAGACATGTCTTTAAGAAACTTTTAAAATGTAGCAGCAACACAAAACCTATCACGTTTATCAGTATTTCTGTTATCGCAAAGTGATAATCGTATTTAAAACGCAGTGTTTAAAAAGGAACCTAACGGGCTAAATGATTCAATGTCGTATTCCCGAAATAAAATTATATCATCTGCAACACTTGTGTAGCAAAACACCCATGAAATAAAAATACAAATATTTATCACTAAGCGGTGTGACCGCTGATTTAAAAGTTCAGTGTCTCCTGTTCATTAAAGTGAAGTGCCTTGTTAACAGCTTCAATACACTTAATTTTCTTCTAGACTATAACAAGTTACATGGCAAAAATGCTTTACGGTCCTCGTTACCTTTATTGCAGCACTTGGTAATACTAGTTAGTAGCATAAACAAATAACGATTTCTAAGATGTTTTCCGGAAATGAGAGTTACATACAAACAGTACTCATTAAGGTAAGATATAATTTCTTTACTAAACGCACCAGTATATAATTGTAGGATTGATAGAACTATAGTTTAATCTCAGTTATTTAATCCACATGTTTCCCAATGTTTTCTTTTCAATTTTTATTGTTGATTGTAGTAATTTTTATAAGTTTTTTAAAAACATTTCCGGGCATTCTGAAAATTTATTTACCTACTAGTTGACCCGACAGATGTCCTTTCCAAATTTCAATAAATTTGTTTGTGATCGTTTTGTAAATTTGTGAAAAGCTATTTTAAATGTGTAAATAAAGTAAAAATGAGGAAAAACGTATTTCTGAGTGATCATTGTATCTATTAACGATTGTGGCTATGGATATTCAATTTGAGGAGGAGTACATTCAGAATTACGGCAATGGGAAATTTTTAATGCGAAATGAATTCTATCGGCAGTACACCGCTGAAATACTGGGAAATGTGGCATGTTCCTGGAATCTGAATTCAACTGAAAACCTGAATGAAAAAAACCCCCAAATATGTCGTTCGAATCGTGAGTTATGATCTTGAGTTCATACAAAAATCCCATAGAAAAAGCGCTTTCAATTTTTTCCGAAGCTTGCAATTTTTCAGGCAACTTTTCCAATTTTTCTTTCCCTAAAAACATTATTCTGACTATTACGAAAATTCTTTTAAGAAAATTAGCGAAATCGGTTCAGCCGTTCTCAAGTGATGTACTTACTAACGAACAGCAATTAATTTTTATTTATATAGATTTGAAGTGTCTTGTTAGCAGTTTTATTCTCGTAGAGCTATCCACCATTGCAACCTAGGCCATGGGTATACAGATGCTATTGGCAGATCATGCTGCTTACAAATGGAGTCGAGAGAATTTGAGTGTATATAGTATTTTGTAATGAAAAGTTAGGTTTAAAGAAAGCAAGTTGTTACATCGAGGACTTACTATGTTTTAAACTAACCTATAAAATAATTAAAACAACTGGAACAGCGGTCCTTAACCAGTGGCCCGCGAGAATTTTTGTTGGTTCACCGAAAAATCTGGTCAGTAATCGCAATTTTTAAACATTTGTTGAAGTAACTAGTTTGCTACGACATTAATAATATGTTTTTAAATTTCTTTTAATACTTTTATTTTTTTTAAGTGAAAATAAAAATAACATTTTTCATTTTTTATGATTTTTATGTCTAATTAGGATTTGAACTAGGTCAATGTTTTAAACTTTTTTAGGTACACGTAACCTCTTATTATTGTGTTTAATAAACTAAATAAATATTTTATAAAATAGCTATTTACATTTTTGCAATTAAAAACATTTTAGATTTGTATATTAAGTAGATGTATTGCACAACTTTCAAAATTTACATTTATTATAAGACTGGTTCACTGGTCCGCAGAATGCAGAATGATGAATTTAGTGAGCCGTGAGGTTCAAACAGTTGGCGACCGCTGAACTAATATCTACTCGTGAGAACCTCGGGAGAGAAAGCGAGCTCTTAGTTTCGCCTCGGGGAATGTTCGTCGGAGTGTCGTCAAGCAAAACAACTCCGAAGAGTCAGTTCCCGAGTCAGTCCTCGACTTGTTCGTTCTCTGACTTGAGGAACCAACCGTCCGCGCTTCTCTGGCGTCGCCGCCGCCGCCGCCGTCGCCGCCGCCGCCGCCGCCGCCGCAGGCAGCAGGCGAAGCTTCGGTTATCGGTGAGCAACCAAGCTGATTAACGAGAATTCGATACGGCGAAGCGAGGGCGTCTGATGGACTCCGAGAAGTCGATGATCTCGACCTATCGATGCACAGAGAGATTCTCGGTGGTTGCTCCGACGTGCTAAGGCTCAGTGGATTTTGGGAAGAATATTTGGTGCAAATGTCATTAACACCAAACTTGGTACTATTAACTTTTGGTATTATTAATCTCGAAATTTTACTACGATTTATTTTGGAATAATAAGGGGATAACAGTATATATTTATTAAATAATTATATGGCGCCTTGGTTGTTTCTGGAGAGAAACTTAATTTATTACTCCCCACGTGGTCAAAAGCATTGTGTACCTTCTTTTTTGACAAAGTTTTATTTGGAGTAAGATATGGTAGATAAACGAAGTTTAACAAATATATAGAAAAAGGTGAAATATTGAATCATTTTTTAACCAAAATAATGTATTTAAAAGACATTGTGACACATTAACATGATGACAGTATGACGTTTAACAAAAATGACTACTTGAAAATTAATACAGACAAATCCATTTACTGACAATGTTTGCAGCATTGTTAAAACAGAAAAATACATTTTTAAAGAGATGCAGGTTAGTGGAATATAAACAATTTTGTTACATATTATGCAGAAAACCAGCAGAACCAACGCAAATAACTCACGCACTCGTATAAAGAATGAGAATATGAAAAAATCGCTATCTTTTGTAAAAATGAGTTAACAATTCATACCAGTGCTTATTTAAGAACATGGGATAACAGAAGATGATCATACACAATGGAAAATAAGACCATAACATTGTAACAAACAAGCAATTTTCTATTATAACAACATCTACATTTAAATATCCGGATGACCGAGCTTCGCATGGAGGGTGATAGACAATATTTTAAGAAATGTATACATGGTTTTAATAAATCGTTACTCTAACTTTAAATAAATATTAAACAAATGTTTCAAACAGTAGTACTGAATTACAAAGCACATTACGCTGTCGGCTGAATGAATTCAAAAAGAAGTTTACAGTGAGATTGTAACACTGCCTTGTTGATGCTGCAGCAGAACCTGGGAGGCAATTTGTGAATTAGTGCACGCAGAATAAGTAATATAAAAATTGTAAATATTCTGTAATTACAATAATTTTTAAATTTTCCTAATTAATCAAGAATTTAAATGAGTAGATTAACGTTATCTAAACAGAGATTGAGTTTTTGATAGAACGCAACCAAACCTCCAATTCTCATCGTTGAACACCAAAACCTCTAAAGAACAATTAAAATGCTGCCAAGAATGTACTTAAAATAGCGCAATAGTGAGATTCTAAAATAATAACGCTCATTCTCCCGAAGTACTATTTTATGAAAATATCTTTTAAAATATGCTTGATCTAGTTGATATTATATTAAAAGAATTTCGAATTTATTAGACCCAAATCATTATTAAACAATAAATCGGAGCAGAATTCAATTTACGCATCTGTTATCTTTACATAACAACAACATTATCAGCACGAGATACGGAACAGCAATGCAATTTGAATAAGGGTGAGTAATTACCACAAACTGGCCCCGAAACCAATTTCAGTAACACACTAAAACGCGTATAATTAATTATGCATAATGTGATAATGCACTTTGCGGTAAGTGAGTCCTACACTGCTTTCATAATGGAATACTTACAAGAAGAGTTTCTGTCTGAAAAATAATTCAGCTCTTTTACCCATGAACTGAAATCGATGCTGCACGAGCAGAATATGCACATTTCAATCGATTTATCGACATAGAACGAAAACAATGCTGTGAACAAGGCAGACACGATAAGAAGAAAATAAAGCATCGAAGAAAGAAATGTGAGGCGAAAAGCGTACATCATTATGATCCAGGAAGAAAGACACAAAATACGACTGTTTAAAAGTAATATTTTGCAAAAATATATTTTTGAAATAATCATGATTTCATTTAGTCTCTTCATAAAGAAATATATGCCAGTGAATAAAACAGCGTTTTACATTAGTATGTTTAAAAATAATTCTTCCGTAATAAATAAATGATATAATTTTTAAAAAACGTAGAAACTACATTCAAAACACACGGTAAAATGCAATATGACCATAAGACAAAAACATATTTCATTCTCCGGATGCTAACAGTGCACTGTAACATTAGTTACCCAAAGGAAACCCGGAAAACGATTCGAGTAATTTGGCAAAGACTGAATAAGCCTAAAACCATAGTTTAAAAAATACAAGTTTCTTTGAAACTTATGCTGACATGAACCCTGGATTACAATATATTCGCCAACTAAAAGTGCTTGATCACAGATATTTTGAGTTGAAATTTGTTTTCTAATATGATTTGGTTTTCTAACGATTTTGGCGTGATTCATAATATCATAACATTTATAGCATCAACTCTGTGTTCCTTCCGTTCTTTTATGGATATATTCATCAAAATGATCGTATGTCTTGGGATTCCATGGAAGAATGGCTAACACGTAGTATGGAGGTTCAGATAATTTCGATGTATTTCAGACGATTTGTATCAAGATCATACAGGTGACCACGCTGGGAAAACACCAGAAATATAAATACCTTAGAATAGGAAGTGAAATCCAGATTTAGAGGATTCATCCCAACCTGTGGATATGGCATCCCAATCTTACAGTTCGGATAATATCCAGAAGATGAGATGTCACATCGAACAAATTCATTCTTTCCTGTGAATTAGGATTCTCTCAGTGCTAGGTTTAAATAATGGGCACTGGTGGTGGTGGGGGAGGATAGGAATCGCAACGATCAAAATGCATACTTTGCGTTTGATGGATCGCACCTCAGGAGAAACGGGTGACACTCCGTGATCCAGGGGAGTGGGGAGAGAATAGAGACTCAGCTCAAGCTGACTACGTCATTTCTCATATCGCGCTCCAGTAATTCGTCACTTTTCATGATGCCCATTCTTTTATTTATTTGTACAGGATCTAAAGAGAAGTCCGCCCCTCGTCCGCGTCTTATCCTGAACCCTCGTGAAGCCCTACCCCGCTGCCTTCATCATGACAAGTCTTACGCCCTGACATGCGCCCTGCCAATTATACCACGCTCCCTTATTTCGAAGGGAAGATTAACCCTTCCCTCAACGCAAAACCTCACGTTCAGTCTTAACACCCTTGCATCATCTCCAGAANAAGATTAACCCTTCCCTCAACGCAAAACCTCACGTTCAGTCTTAACACCCTTGCATCATCTCCAGAACCGAAGAACCTTTACGTTCGTAATCCACTATTTTCCACTCCTCATTGCTTCTCTCAACTGTGCAAATATAACTTCTCGAGATAGGAAATTCGTTAAGCAAAATTCCGTGACCCAAACTGGTTGAACGTGTATCCCTAGACCCGTCGGGCTTCGACATTAAGCTATCCGACCGCATACGATTTATTGAAATATTCTAGTGGGTTACCAAGCAAGCAAATTTTAAGAGTCCCGGGAATATAAATCACATTGAAAACACCTAGACGAACCTTGTTAATCCAGATCGTGCTATCGACATTAAAACACATACAACATGATACAAGATAAATAACAAACATATCATTCTGCACAAATAAGAATAGCATCGGAGTATCGCTGTTGGGCAGAACTTTCAATGTATGTCGTAAGTCATTCATTGTTGAATATTAAACATCTAGATCGCTTTCTCAATTCCCATTCTAAAACCTTTTACGCGCCTGTTTGCCTGCGTGTACGCCGTCTTCTTATCAGTTTCATTCGTTCAGATTTCCGTACCATAATGATTCTGGTTCCTTTTAATGTACTCCCATCTGCCCAATTTCTTTATATGGAGATCTGCGACTTGTACCTAGAATGAAATTAGTGGATTTGTTTTTTTCATATTTACTGATATAAGTTATTAAAAGCATGTATACTGCTTAGACACGTTGAAACGTCTTTCACTGCATATTAAAAATATAGTATATAATAATATTAGTTATATATATTTTGGATAATTGAGAATATTCATAGATTGAGACCTTCATGAGATGTAGCAAACAGTAACGTAATAATACATGTTACACCTGATGAAGACCAAAACATTGTATCAAGAAAAGAAAATTAAAATGTTCAAATAACGTTGCACAATCAGAAACAACAATCATTATGTACTATGTTACGTTTTTTCTCCAGATTCGAGTGCCTGTATTAAGGTTATCGAAAGCCATGTATTTACAATGACGCCGACTGACGTCTTCTAAGTCCCAGTCAGTGCTCCCCGCCCGCGTGCAGCATTAACTCATCATGGGCGCCCAATCTTCGCGTTCACCCTTCCCTTCTCCGACAAAGTGCTTAAGACGCGAGCGGTCACCCTTCCGATCAAGGGAAGAAGCAGACGGCTCCAAGGGGGCTGGATGGAGGAGCTGGAGGTTTGGTGGATGGGGAGGGGGGAGGGGGGAGGGGGATTGTGCTGGAGCGACGCAGTGGAACATCAGATGAAGAAAACGTCGATGAGGATAAGGGACAATCATGGACCAATCAACGAGGACGGAGTAGAAAAGAAAGACGAGTAGTAGGAACACGAATAGGAGAGGGAAATAGAAGATAATGATGGAAAGCGGGATGGGGAGGAATTGCTCGTCGTAAGTGATGAGAAATAACAGTTTGATTGATTTAACACATATATATCTTTCTTCGTCCCTACTTCTTACTACAAAGTTTCCCAGAATAGGAACAGGAATCGGTATATTCTGATACATGAACTATAAATGACTAAAGAGCCAGGTCTGTAACAAGAGATTTTTTGTGAGGGAACTGCACATCTAGCAAAAAAATATCTCATCATATTAATTATCTCATGTAATTCGTGAACTAATTAAAAATTAACATTAAAATTTAAGGTTGGATATAGGTGAAACGATACTAGTATTTATTTGTGAGAATAATGACAGATGTGTTGTCTACTAGCACAATATTTATTCAAAAGAAAGTGCTTTCGGCAAGTATCAAACGGGAAATGTGAAATATAAAGTATTAAATATTTGCCGTTCGATACTTGGCATTGTCAGACTGAAGGTGCCAGCTAAGCTGGCGAAAGTACTTTCTTTTGAATAAAATTGCACTACTAGACAACACTACATGTCATTTATTCTCAAAAATATTTTAAGCCCATGAAATACAAAAAGTTATCTGATATTTTGGGGTAAACTCCCCTACCCCCCCCTCCGGATCTGGTCGCAATTTTCCCGCAAGCTACATATCTCTGAAGACTTTTCAAGAAACAATAACCCAATAATTTGTTGGAATGCTCAAACGCTAGGTCTCGAAAATGAGTTCGTAATACGGGCATCGTTTGATGGAATATATATCACAGCGAACACGAAATTCAAGTCAGAATGTGAGACTATATGATAACGAGAAATGTAACAACCAGAAGACTTGAGAGATATATCGGCAGATGGAACAAGAACTGAATAAATCCAGGAAGTTGAAGGTGGAAATGTACTTGTTTGACGACGGTTTCGGCACAGACATCCTCTCAGCAAAAACAAGTCAGGCATAAGAAGTCGAGGAGGCAGTCAAGAGCATCTAAGAGTCGCTAGGATCTCAAGAGCGGGAGAGATCGAATCAAGGGGAAATCTGGAAGAGAGCAACGGATTGCGACCGAAGGGTTGGCAGCAGTGTTGTTAATCGCACTCGCTCATTTCGGGAATTCGTCGGTCTCCACCCCCGCTGATTGGTCGACGTCCGTTGATTGTGTTCGCAGCAGCAGAAGGAGCGCCGTGGAGACCCTTCTACTAATGCGAGAGCGACCACTCGTCCAGAGACCATTCTCTCTGCTTTGCGTCGCCTTGTTTCTTGCTTTCTCTTTCAGACAAAGAGTTCTTTTGTCTAACTCCTTCAACAGCTCCCTCATAATTATACATCATCCTTATGAACTTCTTTCACCAAATGCCTTGTTTCGCTATCTGACGTCACATGAAATAAATGCGTAAGGAATTCGTTGTTTTTATGAAGATTCGTAAATAATTTTAGTATCGACAAAAAAAAAATTTAGACGTGAAAATATTGAAAAGTATAACAGAAGGTGGATGTTATATCTTGTTTACCTAAACAGTACACAAAATCCGGTTACAAGACAAAGTCAAATATATATTTTTTATTGTAGAATTTGTAAATGGGAAATGTAGCGTGCTATTGATGCTTATCTTCATGGAGTGATAGGAGGTGATGTGTAGAGCTATTGTTAGTAGATGTACCGCTTAGTTGGGTTTACCAACAACTTGGCCCACGTAGTAGGGTTAGTGCGAGAGAGTTAGTGATACTATAGAGCAGTAGGAGGAGGATAGAAGGAGGAGGGTTCACTTTCTAAACACATATATGCAGTAGATATAATATATTATTGTGAAAGTATTTTAATAAATTGATTTTGTGGTATTCAAATAATTTAATAAATTTTGGAATTTTTTATTTCCACTACTAATAAAATAAAGTCATCGTTTGACAGTTCTAAATTCAATCGTTTCTCTTTGCTCTATTAGTCGTAACGACTAAATACTCGTATTATATAAAAATATTTTACTGGTAGAAAATCAAGCGAAATCCTTGAAAACTTGATATATACTGGGGATGAATGGAACATTTTTGTTTGAACTGATACTCCATATTTGGGTGTTGATTGGAAATCTTTTTATTATCACCCAAGAGTGGCGGAGCAAGTTATTTCGAGTTTTTATTCTATTCTGAAGTCCTTCACGTGTACCTCAGCACCTCCAGTAATTCCCGTATCAAGCACCTTGATAGTGTCATTAATGTGCCAAGCCCATTTGAAGGATGTAAAAGAGAACCAGAGTACACTCACATCAACCAAATACAGACCAGTTCCATTAACTTCAATACGACCTTAAAAATATATTTTTTATGAAAACAAAAAAATTAGCAGTTTTTATTTTGATTTTTGAGGCGGGAATTTAGAGTTTAAAGTAGGAAGGAAATTTTTATCCAACTCACATTCAGAACCTATAACTGTATATATCCCAACGAGGATGTTGAACGTTTCGTTCCATTTTCTGTTGCGTATGCCACGAGTGTCGGCACTCTGAGAGTTTCTAATCGGGAAGGCCGCGGTAGAGAGAGTGAGCTGAACCCCGAAAGAGACCGCCATTCATCATCGCCGACTTCATTCCTCGTCCACCTGTAGATAAGGAATAAGAGCGCATGGCCTCCTGACACCGACGTCACCACGAATGAGTGATCATGTGCAAAGACGCACTCAATACTGATACGGAGTAATAGGCATTATCTACAGATTTCTGGGACACTGTACGAAACGTTATAAGAAAATAAGGACCGATAAAAAGGAAAACGGTAAAATTAAAATTTATTAAGCGAAGAAGGCTCTATACCGGACAAACTCTCAAAAATGTTTCTCTCTCAACAGGAGAATGTAGGATTTCTGTATCGTGAGAGCAAAACAACTGAAGAATTAATCTTAGGAAACTGGACCTAGCCTATGTAAATTATTTTGACTTTTAAAGAATTGTAGCGACAAATGTTAAGTAATTGTGTGCCGTGGTGAGATCATCAACAGCAATTTTGTATTCTAGGAGAACATGCGCACATTGTTTCCTATCCTTCACAAAGTGATTTCTCTTGTTTAGACACACAACGAATGAGTGTATTGGTTTGATATATGTTTTGTGTTGATATATATTTAGCAAAAGGTTGATTGTTACTGGATTAGTATGCATATATAAAATGAAAACAATCACTTAAATAATTATCATCTTCCGTGAGATGCCATTGAAATATCTAGTAGAATCTTTTCCTTCTGAGTTGCAAAATACTGATACCAGCCTTTCTTGTATTGTACCTAAATGCTTTTATTCTCACTTAAATATTTATTTTATTGGGTATAACCATTTTACTTCTCCAAACTTCAAAATTGTGTCTTATATTCGATGTAAGAAAATCAAAACTTGTTCTCAAAACAGGAGAGCTATTTGTATACGAAGCAAAACAGAATATGTGTTAACACATGAACCATAATGGTGGACCATTAAATATGAATACGCTTAAAGGCTCAGATTTCGGAAGTAAAAGTACACTCCACCACGCAAAATAAAATATACACCAACGCACACATCCCTCTTCAGTGACACAGAACCTCCCAATCGCAATCTTACCCTTAAATTCACACAACCTTCCAGGGCGACAGGAAGTCACCTCAGTCTGCGCCCACGCTTCATTCATCCCCCTTAACCCTCACCTACACATCTCTTCCCACCCTTCAGCCCCATCCGGTTCGACCCTCTAGACCCACACACCCCTTCGTCATCCGTCACCCCATCAACCACCCTCTCGTCCACTGCCTCCATTAGCAGTAACAAACCCATTAACCGCCTCCCAATGCCACCCCCGAGCGTCCTCCGTCGCCACGTGACTGCCGCCCCCGAATTATAAAAAAAAGTCGACGAGGAGAATGGGAAGTGATCAATCATTAGACGAGACCTCAGCGAAGACAAACACTGTCAAGAAAGGCTTCCACGTTGCCTACAATGCTCCTAATAGGGCGCACACAATGCAGGAGCTGTCACGGAGAACACGTTCCACGCTGCAGGGGAAGGGAGGGGGTGTATGTGTGGTGTATGAGGAACAGGAGGGGATGTTGATTGAAAGCCATGCCTGAGGAATGGCGGGGGATTAACGGTAAAGAAGGTACAGGGGAAGAAGTTGCGTAAAGGGCATGTAAAGGAATTGGTATGATAGGACGAGTGACGTGATGTGAATACAGGATACGAGAGAAATGATGAAGAATGTTTCTTTTTCCTTCTGCAAAAGCCGTTGCCCCGATGAGGCTGAAAGATGTACGAGCACTATAGAATTCATGTAACATTGTAAGAACCAAACATGACTTATATAAAACCCGTTAATCTAAAGTATATAAGACCATAAAGGTAACCAGTATATGATGATGGGCTATAATGACCTCGATGTTGACGAGCCCTAAAGCCCCACAAAAAAAAAGTATATGATGAAAATGGACGACCAACGAGTAGGCTTCAACACTTACGAGTACATGCACTGAGATCAGAGAGACGAAAATAGCACAGGGGAGAGACATTTTAGTCGTGCAAGAAAAATACTGGGATTGATATGGCTGTTATATTTTCGTCCATATTATGGAATGTCAAAGCAACGACACACCGAATACGTCCATGTCGCTCACACGTACTTTGATGTTTCAATGTATAGTTCATTTGCCTCCCGAGATATGTGATTCAACACTTCGAGGACAATCTTCGCCAGGACCCCTTTCATTCTCGGAAGAGTTCCCACCACCTTTCGATAGAGAAACAAAATTTCAAAGTTTTCAGCAAAAATGTTTCCCTCAGTTTTAAAAGACCTGGACACACACACTATATATTGATGAAGTGAACGTGTATCACTGTAATAACTTTCGGTCAGGTGAAAATGACGACAAGCCGGGGATTGAACACAGGATTTCTGCTTTGATCGAAAGGATGTTAACCACTACACCACCCGTTCGCCTTCCACAACTGTACACCATTTCCACCCACACCTAAACCCCGGATGACCTGCTTTTTACCGTAAATCGAAGCTAAAATGGCAACAATACATCGCAAACCATTTCGTTGTTCACTTTTTTTACAAACAAAGAAAGGAAAGAAAGAAACCGGATTGATAGCACTTGTTTCCCCGCAACAAAAGCTACCGAATGCACTCCGAGCGATACGTTATTCCGCGGAAGCAGAGGAAACGTCCGATTGAGCTTCGTCATTGGGTGTCATATATCGTGCGTCATTCGCGATGCGCATACGGATGAGACTGTTCGACATACGAGAAGATTCTCCACGTTCGGCCTCCCCCCAAGGTCACATTTATCATCTGGAAGAAACGTATGTTCCTTCAACGAACGTGTTTTCGCAAAGGTTAGGAGTAAATGATGATGATGATCTCTCGACTGCCGTTATACAGTGTTTCACGTGATATATTTTATTCATTTTTTTACATCATTCACCAAAAAGATAAAGAATACTCGTATTTACGAACTAGTTTTCTCAATAGACGTAATACACACAACAATTTGCGTAGTAGATATTTTTAAGGTAAAAGTTTTCAAATCAGATATGTTTTAATTTGATCCTATCAATTTCCACAAAATACCAAATGATTGTTCAATTTAACCCATCGAAAAATCTTTTGTGATCATTTACAATGGTATGTGAATAAATAACGAACCCTCGGTATAAACATTACAGTCACCACTCGAATTTAAAAAAAAAAGAAACAATTAATTAATGATTTAAGAATATTAAGAAGCTCGTTCGAAACCCACCATTAACCTCACTAATGTAATGCACTGTATTACCGCTGGTTATAACTTAGTTATAAATTTTGCATCGTTATAATTTTTTTAAGGGATAATTTTTTTAATTTTTCTTATGAAATTAATCATATTTAAATTACACAAAATTTCAATTTATAAAAAAAATTGTTTTAATAGGATCGGGAGAACTATTATCTACAATTCCTACTTTAACATGGATATATTCAGTCCTCCCGATACAACAGGAACGTACTCGTGGTCAAGGGAGTTGGGTTCGTCGTCAGGGAGGCTAAGGGGGCTATAGTCCATTTGATGAGTTGATGTACTTTATTGAAAGATAATATTTATAAGATTTGAGTAGTAAAACCATGATTTTCATGCAGAAATGCTCCACGGTTAGCACGTCGTCCCCTTAGCTACGGTCTGTTCCTCGTGTACTTAGTCCTGTAATGAATTATGTTCTTAGGCAGAGGAATCTTGTCCTTCGTCCATGGGATTGGGTTTGCTGTCAAACGGGATTCATTCCGTCGTCAAGAGAACAGCAATATCCATGCTCGAAGCTCATAATAACTCGGACTCTTGAGCAAAATGAATTAGTACCTACCTGCAACCTGGAGTGTAGCATTGCGACTGACAGCTTGTCCCGCCGTGTTCCTCGCCACGCACCAATACACGCCTCCATCTTGTTCCTTCTTGCCGTGCACCACTCGAAGAAAGAAGAGCGATCCAGCAGGAAGCAGCACGCGGTGGCTCTTGTTGTCAGTGGGAGACGTGCGAACCGGTTCGCCATCTTTGAACCATTCGATGCTCGGTTCGGGTTTGCCTTCCGCTTTGCAGTTGAGCGTCACTGGTTCGTTCTTCGCCACGATGATGTCGGAAGGGTGTTCCGTGATGCGCGGGGTGCGGTATTGTGCTGCAACAAGAGAAGCAACCCCTTTGAGTATGGACCAGTCTCACACAAGAACATGTTAATGGTAACAACAAGTTTACTTTGTTTTATTAAAGCATCGGTTTCAGAAGAAAAATTAGCGGGACATATTTTTATTACTTCTTTGTTTTAAATCTAGAAATCTTAAATCATGATAACTTTTCGAAAGAAAAAGAAGAAAATTTATAATAATATCAAATTTATTGTCAAAAAGGCAGTTATAAACTAGTTTCTGGAACACTCCCATAAATTCCGATCAAGGGTCCTAAGGCAGAGGTGGATTCAAAATTTCAACACACTCCTTAGAAAAGTATAAAAAGTTAGCTAGTTTTGTAATGTCAACAAAATACCAAAATATTTGTAAAGCAAAAAAAAAAAAATAGTTCACAAGAACGTATTATTATCGAACTATAGATTATTCGGGATATATTGTTAATAAATCGTATCTATTAATTCTAAATTCGAGATTAATTATTACAATGGACCGCCGCCCCTATGCAGGAACATAAAGAGCCTAAACATAAAATCCGCCTCTATCCGCGGGAAAAACGAAGAAAAACCCAGGCAAGGATAAATTTATTATACTAGAAAAAATCCAAAAACAGATTACTGGCTAATTTTTATTAGCTCTTGATTATACTAAATGAATAACATTTAATAGTTGCGGACATTTCCTGACGTATAATTAAAAAACACTTCCATACGTTCACCAGTTCCAAACTTATTTATGAACATGAATGTTACAGATTAGTATTGTTATAAACACCTACAATGTGACTACTACTCTTTTTAATTACACTAACTTCAATACTATTAAGTTGTCATTAGGAAGTCAAGAATAGTTCTGTATTTACAGATTCATCCATTATCTCATTTCCCACCAAAAATTCAAAATAATGAGAAATGTTTGCAGCTAACAGAAAGGTGTAATTGAGAACACAAAAAGGATATATCTAAAGAAATCTGTTGTACCAGAGTTTTAGGATCGAATCGCTATTTCATAAGAACTCTGAAAAGACCATTAATAACCACAGACAATAACCGTAATTTCAAGTCGATGACTGGCATTGAAAAGCAATGTTCCGAAAGGAAACAAAGGCCGGAGAGAGATTCGTGCAATTCATTAGTCGAAGCCATTGCGGAAAATCACTGGTTTCACGGAGGTAAATAGGCATGCTGATTTGCTTTCGTAGTTCCCAATGTGACGACTGTCGCTTCAATCATGGAAATGCTGATCCGTCCGCAAACGAGACGCAGACACAATCTGGAGCATTACGATCGGGAAATATCGAAACAGCCTCGTGATCAAACCGCAGAAAGTCGATATAAGGACGAGAGAGGGTTTTACAAGAGGAATGAACTGTTTTGTGGTGGTTTACAAGTTGATTTGGCGTCCAACCAACTTTGGAATATTGAAGATAGGATGAGTTATGAAATGAATTGTTATTTTTAGGAGCAGCTCGACACAAAAATGTTTTGGCAATTACGTTCACAGAATGGATTCAAGTTCAATTATCTTTATTTTTGTTTCAATATGATGAAGTTAGTTTCGAAGAGACAAATCAGACAAGGAAAATATTTAAAACTTTACAGTCACATTTTAGATATCAATAAATTCTGGTAACACATTTTATTAATTTTGAATAATACATCGGAGTAATTAAAAATCATCGAATGGAGAAATGCAAATTTTTTTCCCAGACCGTCGACAAAGCAATCCAACTTTCAGGAGTCAGCTAATTTCATTTACTCATTTATTTTATGTCTTTTGGCGAGGTTCACGCAATTATGACTGCTCTTCCATCTAACCGTTGGACTTGGGAGAGAGAATTGGAAAGGATATATATTGGGTTGTCAATTAACTTGAAAATAGGATTAGTCATGAAATGAATTGTTATTTTTAGGAACAGCTCCACACAAAAATGTTAGGGAAATTACATTCGCTGGGGAAACGACGTTTGCCTGGAGTAGGCGAGGGAAACCATAGCTGAAAACCTCACCGAGTTTACAGAAGTGAATTGCTGAAAAGTGAACAAAATCCAATTTTATTTAAAACCATGCAGGTAGTGAATACTATTATAGCCGAGTCCATCCGTGTCGGCGTTGCAGGGCCTTTCCCCTGAACATTGTAGTGATTGGCAGTATCGTATAACCAAACACACACGTAACATTTGTCTATCACAGAAAACAAACCGACACTGTTAAGAAAAACCCCAAAGATGAAAACGGTCAGTTTGATTCATCAGCTCCGGTGAGATTCGTCAGCTCTTCCCATCTTCACGTCGAGGTCAATGCACCTCCATCGATCAGCGAATCCCAATTAACGCAGGTGGTCTTCACAAATTCACGAAGCGCCCGTGTCTTCAAACGAGGATGGGATCAAGCCACAACCCGGATGAAGGAGCTCATCTCAGGACAGGGGCGTCAAAAGACTTCACTCTACATCGCAATAAGACAAAAATAATTTTTTTTTCATACGAGAAAGTGTTGTGCAATTCCAAAAAGATTTGGACGCAGTTTTTAGGGGCAGCCCATAAAGTGCGAAACAAAAAATTGGAAATTTTGTAAACTCCCACTCTCACACCCTGAAAAATGTGGATAAAAATATTGACCAACTTAAATAATAATTGTAATGTAATTGTTATAACAATATTAATTTTTTATTCCTCATATCTCTTTACTCTCGCTAAGCGGTTGAGTATGTGGATCACAGTGACACAATGTACGGTTAAATGTGACCCAGAAAACATACCCTTCAAAATTTAGTATTACGTAACAACCCCTGCGTAACACCCCATACCCCGCCGTAACACATTGTAACCATAAAATAAAAAATTCCATAATTACGGGTGCGTCACGTTATTTGCGTAAGGAGCTTCTTAAACTCACAGTTCTACTTTCCACGTTTTCGTCTCTGCATGAGTCAGTTTAGTTCTGTGACAACAGGGAAGCTGTATGTTGCTTAATTTTTATCTCTCGAAGCCTGAGTAAAACATTCTCCTTTCATGATCCGGTGGACACGTAGTCCAGAGTCCTTTAGAAAGATATTACTAGTTCGAGTACCGGTCCACGACAATATCATCAGGATAAAATTAATATATTTACATTGTAATACAAAAGAAGAAACAATAGGTAAAAAATAACAAAGATCTTAACTTACTGCAGCAAGGTAAATATGCTAAGAATATAACGAAAATTTAAAAAATTAACTACTGAGAATAGAATTTGCATAGCAGCGAGTACAAGAAAGATGATTTCCTCAAAAGTCGTAATCAGGAGAAGCAAGATGGTCGAAACACATAGGTAGTAAACAGTTAAAAAACTTTCACGACTTATAACTGCGTTTACGATTTTATTTGCGTATTAAAACTCCTCTGTAATTCTCTAAAGCGAGAATTGTTTATGGAAAACTCATTTTAAAGGCAAATAAATATTTACAGCAATTTTGGGGGACTTCGACAGAAAATCTCCACCTCTCCCATTCGCTACATTTAATCAGCCAACGCAATTCTATCCATAGAGATGAACGATTTCAACAATCAGCTCATGAAATCACTGAATCAAAGCATATATGTCACGCACGGCGCAGATGATTGCCAGTTTGGTCAGCATAGGGATTCATTCTGAAGGCTATGAAGAATCTTTCATCTAGACCTCTAAGAAAAATAGCACTGAGTGGATGTAGAGACAGTTGAGTGATTACTGCGAACGACAGATGCACGGTTCTGATAAAGAATGCTCACACACGTACTCAAATCGACTGTTGCTGCGCCATTAGCAATATGAGACTCATCATCATCATCACTTAGGGTTTACATAATATCCGGATCAGAATAATGAGATTTGTCGGCATAAACGTGAGACCAAATATTCTATTATTACTGCCGACGACCATCTCGTATTCCTGTATAGTTTGGAAGGCACTGCCTATAAATCCCACGCCCCGAAAAGAGTCTTTTATGAATTAAACCTAATCTCTTGTGGGAGTCGAAATATCATACACTAAATATTTTAATCATTGATAACAATTGTTTAAAAATATACTTCAGATCATATCGATGAACGCGAACATCGATAATAGAGGCTGCTAAAATAAATGTGTGGCAAAATAAGCCATAGATTAGTCTTCGGAAAAGTTTGATATCATTGTAATATTCGTGTTTTGACGCAAGAAAATTGGAGAATAGTATTCCAGATATATTCGAGTTCGGAGATCTAAGTTGTAAAATAGAATGTTCACCAAAAGAAATTGCATATCATTACAATGTTCGAACAAGATGTAGAGATGACTTATAGCATTAACAATTTGGAACACAGCCAAATTTGATATTCTGACGCAGTCTGTACTGTTTATTTGACAATAAATTTATTATGATAACAATTTCGTCATAAGTTACAAATGACTCTTCGTTCACTATAAACCATTCACCAACAGACATATAATTAGTAACAAACAACATATACTAAAATATTGTAGTACAATACAAGATAGTAATATAGACTATAATCGTTTCAGTTAAAGGTATCCAGTCATTGTTAAGTTTGATATGTTTTTTCTTTGCACTCCTAAGCATACGTTCTTTGCCATTCTGTCCCACGGCATTATGCATATGATGTGAGCAGCACTAACACTTTTTGCAATGTATTTGTGTGAAACTGTATTTTTTTTCTTCGAAATTTGTCAATTAAATTGATAGGAAATTTGTGAAGGAAATAGTCTGATTATTTTGGTCGAATTTAATTTTTTTTTTTAATTTTACACGCAGACGTAATGCATATGAATGCAACAGAAGAGAAGTCAACAAATGAGTTCGAAAATCACACCAGATATTGTTGACAACGCGTTCATCTCCTTTAACACGCTCCATTGTTTCGAATACGACGAGAAAATCGTTACTCGTTTGTTAAAGGCTTCGCGCCGGGAATGACTAATCACACGCCCAATGCCGACAGCAAAGGTGACGTTCGCAGATGATGCAGCTCGCTAAATGCAATGAGAGTTGTGCTATTCTCGATTGAATCTATTTGCATACAGATTGGATGGAACGCTCATTTGTCTGGCGAATGGAACACTGGCAAGGAGAGCAGCAGCGTACACACGACCTGAAAGAAGCCTTGATTAATGAAAGGGTAATTATCATATCGTGGAGAGTGTCAGATTATTTACGACAAAAATACTTAATGATTCTTTCAATTAAAATAATTGGGGTAATTTGTATCGAGAAAGAAAACACACAGCAAAATCCAACCAACAAAATGCATTTGTAAATAAGAATTTTCAAATTCTCATACAACTGTGTTCGACGAGGGGGATGGAAAACTCAGTAATTCCTCAATGTGTACTCGTCATGTTCTTAAATTTATCGATGGTAATTAATATAACAGCAAAATCACTAGTCTATAATGAGTTTGCATTCAGATTCACTTCTTCAGTTTCATTAATTCTACACACACAAAACCGTTTCACCGAGTGCAAAATTTAGGGGAGGGGGCATTTAAGTTGTTAGAGCCCCGAAGCTTCTATAACAAAGGTATGTCATAGTGAAAGGGCAATAAGAATTTCTAAAGAAGTCACGTTTTCCCTTGAATCTAATATACTGTTCATGATTGCAATGAACATTATTTACAATATTATCCAAAAGAATATGTTGTGTGGTTTGAACAAGGAAAGCTAATTAGTCTATTTAAATGTAAATAGGGGCTATCTAAATGTCAAATATTCATTTCTACATTTCTTGCTTTATAACACGCTAAAAAAAATACATTGAGTAAACTAACACACACCATAGCGAAGAGATAGACACACACGAGTCCAACACGTACGCTGTTATATTTGGACTGGAGCGATGAACCACACCAATCCAAAAACCGCAATTGACGTTCGTTTGCGAATCGTATGTGAGTATCCTCAGAGGACGCACGTCACCGCAGTTCACTTCACCCCCCCCACCCCCTGCAGGAACTGCATTGGTCATTATTCCCACATCCCATCGCCCCATCACACCTCCAGAGCGTGTGCAAGTGTATTATGTATAACCGGAGGGCATTGGATCCGAACGGAGCAGGTACACGGATAGTCATTCGCCGTACACGCGGGACTGTGGCAGCGGATCCACGGTTCAGTTGCTTTCAGCGAAGGTATATTTGGAGTACTATCCAATACTAGCTGTGGGCCCTACGTAATTGGATGTGAAATTGCGCCACGTGCATATGGAAAGCTTAATTTCTTATTTGTGTTATGGGTACTCCTACTTCAAATCGGTAACAATTATGTTTCTTGTATTCTGGTGATTTTTTTTAACAAAACGCACAGGAACTACTAAACAAGGAGTCGTTTTTAAAGTAACTCACATCAATGTGTTATTTCACCAACGATTCAATAACTTTAAAACAATATCTGATATTCGTAATTTTCCAAGTCAGAGTAAATTGATTCCCTGGTCTAAAGTGGATCAAGGAAAACCGATTAGTAATAATCTGAATATTTGGAAATCTATTTTTTATGAGTTAATTCCTCATTCGTTTCGCTTGTTTCAATTATACCGAGTGCACAGTTTAAATACCAATCAGTCGAAGAGAACATAATAAAAAATTTTGAGGTAAAATGGTGTCTATTCTATAACTTTGACATGAATACTAGAAACGCTTTCAACTGCTTTGAACCCATTAAAAAGTCACTTCTTAAAGGTTGATCATTAATAGTATTAAAACAACTAACGTATCGTAAAAAATAATTTATATTAATGTGTAGAAGAGCAGGTTTAAACACGGTGCATACAGTGCCTATCACCTGAATGAAGATTTATTGAAATTAAATTGCTTTTTTTTCTGTAAAATATCTATACTACGAGAGAACGTCTGTTTTGGTCCTTCAGTTAAGCTTCCTGTGTCGTGACACCGCACAAATGACACACTTAATGGTAACTTTAAAGGAAATACAAGAGTACGACTATCATTCGTGTAGAGCGAACGAGCTATCCACATTGAAGGACGTGCATAACTACCGCTTCTCACTCCGCTTGGCGACACGCACGCTGCCACGCGGCGTCACTCCACAACAGTCGTCCGACGCGGGATAACTGTTCCTCGCGCTCCCGACGGCTTTTCACAGCTGTCATCATTCGTATATCCCAGTAATAAAGGGGGTTCCCCGCGGAATTCTGATACTGCCGTCCGCTCCACGAGGCATAACAGCGACATCACGCCGCGCGCGTGTCATATTTCTCATATCCCAGAGTTGTCAAAATGAGGCGGCCTGCATGTCATGTCTCATGGAAATCTTTTATATTCGCGGTTTGCGTAATATGATGGTAGCATTTGACGGAAAGTATATCACGAGGAATCAACAAAGAATAAATCTTTACAATTCATAAAAAATGAATAATGACTACGTTTTTTCTGTCTGCCATTTCATTGAAATTAAGAAACACACATTTCTCAATAAATACACCGCTATTTTCCCATTAATGTATTATCGTTTTAAAACTAATTTCATCTTCTTATATTGCGAGGCGGATAAACTAAAATCTATGCCATACGTTTATCATTCTATTTCTCTCTTAATAATCACTTTACACTATTTCCATCCTGACAAATACATATAATTTTCTAGTGAAAACAAATTTGCCATGATTTCTTTCATTGCGTAAAAAATATTTCCTTCTCATTAATCTCACCTGATAATGAAAATGACTTTGAAAATTAATAGTTATTTCCTGATTTCTATAATTCTCCTTTCATAGCATCTTATTTCATATCAGTCATAAAATTTCATAACTTCCGTGGATGCTATCAAAAAGCACACTGTATTTAAAAAAACTGCATTTGCTTGTCGAAAGGCACGTTCCATCACTCTTAGAAGGAGTCACTCGTAAGAAGCAAGGGTAATTTTCTTATATGTAATTACATATCAATATAAATTATAAAAGAAAAAGTGAAAAGAATAAAGATCTTGTGACAATCACTTATATATAACATATATTGGCAAAATTGTGGTAGTGTGATCTTACTATTCTCATTAGAAATGTACACGTCTAAAGGGTTAAGAAATAAGAAATACAAATTATTCAGGAATCTATAATTGAAAAATTGGGGTATTCCATTTCAACACTTCAATTTCAATTTAACAAAACCTTGAAGAGGAGTGATCAAGTAATTTCTTTAAGTCAAAGAGATCACACAGACTCGACTCGCGGCCAACAAAATTCTCGAGTCGGACTCCCTTCTGAGAGATCGACTTCGACGGCTATCGATAGACGTAATGGAACTGTTTCCATTCCGTTTGTTTTATCTCACAATTCCGGAAATATGAGCTCTCTCCGCCCAAATGCTAACGTCCCGAATTACGATCGGAAAGTCACGGAAGTGCGGCGATGATGGGGAAAGGAAGAGAGAAATGAATGAGGTACAAAGGAGACAAAAAGTGGGAGATAGATGAGGAAAGAGAAAGGGGTAATGCGACATGAGAGAGAAAAGGTCAAAGGAATTAGGAGCAGAAATAGTTCAAATTAGAGACTGATAATTAAGCGTAATGTCGTGAGACACTAATCACTAATTTAATAAAGAAATAATGATCGGAATATATAACATGGATATGAGCAGTTCAGAAACAGTGCAGTATACTTCTGAACATTGACGAAAAATTAATTTTTGTAAAGGAAACAAGATCGGTGTAGCAAAATGAGTAACATTTAATTTACTTCACGTGTTAAAAAACATTCAAAAAAAATTTTAGTTAAAAATTTCTGAAATATTACTACAACGAAATTTCGGGGGTCGGTTTCTGTACTTTACTTGTACACGTTGAATTTGACCGCACTCCGCCCGGCTTCACACGGCTTCGCACTGTAGACAGAAACAGTTTATTTACTTGTAGAATTCGCGAATTCTTAGTTAACTCGTGAGATTTTGCACAAAAAAAAAATCACTTTAAATCACCGTTTTCAAATCAGAATTTCGAAAAATCATTACTTAGAATATATATTTAAAAAACTGAAGTGCCTATCATAATATTTTTGTCATGCGGGTTTATGTATGAGGAGTAAGTTAGTCTTACTCATGAGAGCGCCGCTTATCCTGAGTTAGAGAGATAGATTTAATTTATATAACAATTAACGTCCATTACATAATCAAATTAAATAAATGACCTTTAACGGTCGAACAGTATATGAGAAGTAGAGGTGGTGTCAGCAGCAGGAGTTGGCGCAAGAGTCGTGCCCGTGGAGTGGAATGGATTCCATCTCTGTTTTAATGGAGCGACGGCCGAACGGGAACGACTGCTCGGACACTCGATCCACATGCGGATATGCGACGAAGAAGATGTGTCAGAATCACTTTCACGGAACGAGAGACGCATTAGAGGAGGAATTGGCTCGCAGGACATAACGAATGTAAAACGTCTCTTATGAAGTTGAGATCAACCACATCTGCAAGAGGCGTTTTAGTTCATCACGAGATATGACGTTCATCAGTCCCAAAATATTACATGAAATATGTTTTTTAAGCAAGATATCAATACTATCACGTTCTATTCGGTAATCAGCAGTCAGGATACGAGTCTTGTCTAGTATAGATATTCCGGTAAATGTACATTGACCCTAATAGTCGCATTTAAGCCACATCTTTTTTCTCTTCAGGGTCTATGTATGGTTACCAGAATGTCTGTCATTTCCATACTGGGAATAATTCACCCCATTTTCAATAAATTCTAAAGAATTGCCTTCCTGATGTTTATTACATGAAATAATTTGAATGTTGTTAGAATAATCAGCTAGTTCAATTAATAGTACGTCACAACATGACTCAAAAGTAGATTGCAAGTACAATTTTGTAGACATATTCATAAAATATTTTCATCATATTTTCAAAATTTTGCCAGACTACCGAATCTTTGACAGTAATAAAAATACATATTCTCGTGAAACCACAGCATACACAAATAGTACTTTCCATTTGAAGACACTATTCAAAAGAAGAAGGAAGACCCATATCTTTCACATATCCAAACAAGAAAATTCCCCGTCGTTATCGTCGTCCATTGTGTGCGGATTGTGCAGAACCGCAGTGATATCCTACGCCGAAGCAAAGGACTCAATTTTTTAAATATCGTAAATCTTTATTTGCAATTTGTTCTTACAAATTGAACATTAAACAAATATTGCACAAGGAGTAAAAATAAAAAGTAAAAATACATAAGTATAAAGTAGACACTCATAAGTGTTACTTCAAATGAACATTGAGAAAAGAAAATATGTAGTTAAAATCTAAAGGATGGTGGCGTTTGAGACGCCTTCTATGGTCACTATTGTCAAGCAGATTCATGGCGAGATAATTGGGGAGTATGTCTGATTAAATAATTTGAGCTGCATCTTGCAATTTCTTACTTTACTGTCCGGATGCACGTACTCAATTAAAGACCACGATTGCAGCGCTCGACCCTCGATGCGGCCACAAGAGAAAGTATTCAGCGTAGAGGGTCAAGCATTGGTTCTCTAATTTGTAAGAGGTTCAGTGAGGGAGTTATTGACGGAAAGGAACGAAAATGATTCTGAAACGGAGGAAAAATAGATATGTCTCGGAGGGTTAGAAAGATGCAATTTTTATGCGACAAAAATATTAATAAGATTAATGTGAAAATCATCATGAGGATCTAAACAAAATCGGTATTATTCCATGATTTAAAGGATGCCACAATTAATTTCTATTGATTTCCTTTCAAAAAGTTCGTTTAGTCTTCAACATGAAAAAGCAAACGTTTGAACAATCATAACCAAAGACAGGAGGTGAAGACACTACAGTACGCAAAAAGTGTTCACAACTCAAGGTGCTGTCAAATTTCAAACACAAATATTCAAAAAGAAATAATCTAGAAAAGATGATAAGTGTTAGAGAAAAATATATTAAGTAATAAAGATACCATATTAACAACTCTTTTGCTAAGATACATTTTTGTTGAAGAAAAAAAACAAACATCCATAAACAAATAACAAAATAATCTAAAAAGTACTTGCATACTTCACAAGATCGGAGTAAAGTAAATTTTCACAACAAATGTGTATTTCAGCACCAATGTAGTTGTTTTCAATAGAACGCACAACATATATTTTTAAGAAGTTATTAGAATTTTTGAAGTTACAGCTATATCGAACCAGGGTAGAGTTCGGTTCTCGATCTTATGAACCGTTAGAGAATAAACTAGTTTATTCGAGTTCTTTTCGAGACGTACTGTATCAAAAGTCCGTGTTAGTGGCAGCATCACACTGTATTCGTGAGGTGTGAAACATTGGATCCCTCCCGTGTCCAAGTCCCCTTTTCCGAAGGCCGCTTTGATGGCCTGCACATAGGCCTGACGACCGAATGATAGCGTCAGGGAATGGACCCACAAATAAAACACGTTCGAGATTACAGTCAATTCGTGGTCATCAGTTTGACGTACAGTGTGTAAACGACTCGGCCATTCCGTAGAGAAAATGATTGAAGATACCAGATAGTGGGAAATGAAAGTACCGCCATTGAGTAGTTTTATAGAAGTCGTTTATGAAGTGTCGATACGAGGAAGGAGTAATCGACTGGTGGATTTCGAGCGGAGACTACGAGGAGTGATCGATTCCAAACGATGTGGAGTGATTCGGGATAGTGGAAACAGAAATGGATAGGTATTTATTCATAATTACGTAATAAAACAACGAAATACCGGTAAAGGTCTATGGGGTATTATTGCGCCGAGATGAAATGACAATTAAATTAAAATGTTACTATACATCAAGGCAATGCGAAGATGATTTATTTTCATTGAGTTTAAGATCGCAGTCAAGAGTTATAACATCATTAACTACAAAGGACAATCCAACATAGCGGACAACATGACATGTAAATCACCTACTCATAACAGTCATTTCCTAGTAGTGAAATTGAATAGGTCATGTTGGTTTTATAGCTCCATTTATGGTTGGTTAATTTTGAGAGAATAATCGTGAAAATAAAATAGGTTTGTTAGGGGTATCACAAGGTTCATTTATAAGTGTTTTAAACTACAAAAATATTTGTAAAAAATTGTGTTTTACGTAAAAATGCATCGGATGGAGAGAAGAGCGATGAACATTTGTTATCCTGAGCACATTATAATGTATTCGTCTACACATTATAATGTATTCATTATGATAGTCTTCACACGTCGTCTTCCGAGGCATAATAAGCTTAATGAAGCACCGCTAATCTCCACTTTTCGTTCTTGGAAAAGAGGCGTGTCCTCTCCTGATGGTATCCTCTCCACCGCCATCGAAAATGACTCCCGTCTCAAGAAGGATGGGTGCTCGACTGCGGAGGAGGATAAGCCGAAGAAAGCGACGCTCGCTCGGCCAATTCGTCTCGAGCGTCCAGTTAAGTAGACCTTCGTTATGGAAATGAGAAGCAGTGGGGAAGAAACGTCCGATGCGACGACGGAGATAGCTGCAACGGGCGATCGCCTCGCGGCCCACGCACGACGCTCGGAAGCACGCACGGCTCGAGGAGTGCTCTACCAAGACGATACGAAGCAACGCAAGTATCCGTTCGAAAGTGGACAAACAAAATAAATAGTACAGTGCCCTTCTGTTTTAAATTCTGCTTCATTCGTGTATTTTTGTGAAAACTAAGAGCTCAGAAGGATATTCATATTTGATATGAAGGGTTTATAAGCTGGACAAGTTCATTGAACCTAGTCATCATTCCTAAAAGCAACCGGCTAAGACCCTAATCAAATGAAAGGATGATACGTATGTGTAGGCAACCCGCAACGCGGGTAGGTAACAACCATGGAGTATATATAAATATATTTTAATTTATTTAATTGAAATCTCTACAACCCTGTTCCTTGATGATAATACCAGGGATTCTTGGCCATTGTATTCCTTGTGTTTTCAATTCCATCTTTTTCTCTTCTTTTATTTATGTGAAATTACTACTATCCATATTTTATTTAATCTCGTATTGCTCCTAATAATATTACATACCATCCGAAATCTTCAATCCTACACTTTGACGCAAACCATCTTTGTCTATCTTGAAAATTTGTCAGTCCGTGATGCTTCATCCTTTCCACATATTCACATCGTTCGTGTCCATAAATATCACAGTCAAAATGTGATCCGGAAATTCGATTCCCTTACCACAGACACACTCATCATCTTCTCCCTTGCCCATTCTTTTCAAATACTGATTGAAGATACCACCATGGAGTATAAAATATGGAGCATCAGAAGAGGAAATAAACGACCACACAGTGGAATAAGACAAGGTGTGCTATTGTGTATCGAGGTGGAAGGGACGTTGGCCAGCCAATGAAACGCGAGACATTTTTTGAGAGGGAAATTAAAGGTGCTGTACAGATTAATGTAATATGTTTGACTGAGTTGTAGGGTGAAACGATAATGCACCCGCTCCGAAAAGTGTCTCGAATATGATTGACTTGCATTGCGTCCACGCTCGGGACGGACACACCTAGTCTTTCTCCACTATGGAACTACCAGAAATCTACTTCACCAGTAGTCAGCATTTGTGTAAGCGCAATGGTGATTCCGTACTTCTATAGACTTTTTTCTCTTCTTTTCGTTTAGATACGGAATTGCTATATTATTTCTAATACGGGCAATTGGAGACGAAATACTGGCCCGTAAATACATTTCTTTGGAGAAAAATCTGACATAAGTTTAAGTGACGGATGGTAGTACTATCCTCCGCACTGAAATGTTTTTGTATCTAAGCTCTGAGAAATTGAAACTGCCTCACAAGTTATTGGTTTTGTTACATCGCTATATTGATTACTACGTACTTAGAAATCAGGTAAATTGTGAAACACACTTCGTAACACAAAAGACAGATTTTTATTTTAAGAAATCGATTTAAAGGTTGACAAAAACTCGAACCAGTAGCAGTCACGGTACAATCGTTCCTTATTAAAATAAAGAAACAAATCATGTTACGAAGCTGGAGAACTAATAATGGAACGGTCCAAATGACGAAAGGAGTTTAAAGAAAGATTAAGAGAAAATGAACTATTGTTTAATCCCTCCCATATTTCCTAGTAAATATCCTTCTATCCGCATGTAGAAACTCCTTGAAAGCACACACACGTCGAGACCTTCCATGTCGAATCGTGACTTCTTCGCCTTCCACCGAACCTCTTGGAGCTGCAGGCGACAAGCTGATTTACCAAGTGCGCGTCCGACCCACCCTTCTATACACACATGGCCCTACCCAAACACCAATACCACCATAACAGACATCTCTGTGCGACGGGCGTAGACATCCAATATCACTTGCCACAAGTGGCGGTCCGAGACCGTAATCAGGGGGTGGGGGTAACCGAGGAGTATTTTTGTTTAAAAATTATGGTTTTACAACACAAATTTTATAAATATTACCTTTAAATAAAATGTATCAAATAAATAATTAACAATCTGGTATTATTATTAATAACAAATAAATTATTTATAAACATAATAATATGGTATTAATTTTATTAATCTGGTATTAATAATTACAATTATATTATTAATATTAACATAACAATTATTAATCTGTTAACTTTTTTACAAAGTATGCTATTTATAAACTTCTATTTTATCTGTTAAGAGTTCTGGTCTAAT
>NNCF01126016.1:350411-369571 GCA_002313205.1 Laupala kohalensis
ACGTACATTATGCGATGCACATGTTCCTCGCGGACATGTCTCGTATTATCGAGAATTCATGAATATGAAAATTAGAATTCAACAGGTTGACAACTTAGAGCCCGAAGCGAATTCTTTCAATAACTCGATTAATCATAATAAGGCAAAGAAGAATCAATCAATGGATAAGCAACTATTTTGTTCTAAAAAATATTCGTAGCTGGAGTCCTTATAATGACCGTTACTGCACTAGTGTTACAAGGGAGGGTTTGACATTCTGTTACAAACTCAAATACTCCAGTTAATTACGCTACACTCATTACTATAAACAGAGCAATGTTTAAAAAAACACTCCATTTTAGTATGATGTCATTGTGTTGTGTAGGTTAGCCTAGCACAGATATTTGAAGAAATGTTCCCGTGGAAGTTACGAGAAGTAGAGAATGCAATTCTGTAATAAATGGATACTTTCTATGTAATAAATCGTATATGAACTCCTGTCTGCATTATCTTGAGACGGATACCCGTAATGAACAGGGGCTAAGGAAATGTTATTGGTGATTTACGAGAGAGTAGGGATAACATTTTTTTTAAACATGTTATTAATTATTTTTATTACGTTATTGTATAATTTGTATTTTGTAGGTGCCTAAGAGTTTCCCCATTCTTTGTGATTTCTAAATGTAAAACTTGTCATCCATCTTTAAAGACTTTCGGGTTGATTGATGGAGAATAATTCTCAATAAAAAGAATTAATTTATAAAATCCAGGGTGGGGATAAAAATTGACAAATTTGCGTTTCGAAATTCATAAACGGTGCCAACACTAGGCACTCGGAGAAATGTTGCTCCATTGGAGGAGTCTTTGGATCAGCCTAAAATATACTCTCAAAGCTCTCGGGATCGATCAAGCATTTGCTGAGAACCGAGAAAGAAAGCTCGAGTTGAAATGGAAGCCCTGAGAAAAACTCGTCTCGACGCGTGAAAATTACACCCCGAAGCCACCCTGTAAGACTGTGAAGGGAGCAAAGCAAGGCGTGGATGAAGGTGGAGGGCGGCAGACAGTCGCCCAAGGCGTTGGATGGAAGAAGGATGCTGAGGGAGGGCATGAGAGCGTTTTTTGTGATGTTGCAGCGTTGGTTTGAGCAAAGAGCAAGCAAGGAGACGTCATGGCGGACGGACGGGAGGTGAAGCTGTCGCCCACGGGGAGCGCTGAGCGCGGGTGGTCCATCCAGGAGGCGATATAGGGAAGCAGCGTTAATGCGTTTGATTTGGTGATACTCTCCATCATCAATGGCAACAAATTCATCGAATTGGTTCCAAGCCGTACAATAATAAATTAACCATGAATACTACCTATTAACTATTATTATTATTATTATTATTATTATTATTATTGCACATTATTGCCCTTTGGACAGTGTTTAACTTGAACACATCTTCTGATTATTCCTTTTCCTTCTTGTTTACTTCCCAAAATCTCTTCATTCTCTGGCTATGTTCCTGTTTTCTTTGTTCTGTCCAAACTTTCCGTTTTCTTTCTTTCTTTTACTTCGAATTTTGTGTTCTTAATTTTGCTTCTGAATTCATCTCTTGATTTTATCATTTCCCTATCAATTCCTGTTTGTTTTAAGTCTTCTTCTATTTCTTGAAACCAGTTGTGTTTTTGGTTGAGCAGTTTACTACATCAAATATTAACTATTAATATATTACTTTTCACTAAACACGATTGCTTTCCTTTTCATGTTCACCAATATTCCATATTTCCTTAGATTCGATATTCATTACCTTACCTTTTCATATCCAGTTCGACTGATACGAAGATTTTCATAAAGCCACTACATTTTGAGTGATGTTATTAAATTTCGGGACATTGAACCTATAGTAAAATACCCTGCTAATCACTCAAACCTTGATAGATTGACATTTGGTCGCTTATACATGGGCTTAATTGAGATTCATATCACTTTATTACTAATCTGTATGCGATAAGGACACGTATTGTTCCCATGAATGTTCAAGCATTAGTTTGTTTCATACGTTAATACATAATACATCGATATGAAAAAAAACGAGAAAATTTCAACGAAAAATTTTTTAAATTGTGATTCACATCATTAATAAAAGTATTTTTATGTACAATCTATTCAGCGAAATATTTCTTTCAGTATAGAGTTTTTAGATTGCTAGTTAATATATTATTTTCAAGAAAACTTTTACTTAATAACACCATTATCATTCTGCCCAGGTCTTACACGCGTCGAAGGTGAAAAAGTAGTGTGGAAGTATTTCAACCCCGAAGTTTTTGCCGATATGTGGAGACTTGCGTGGAAGAAGCTTAGAAGAAACGACTTGTGTGTCCCGAGAGCCTCTTTCCTCTGAAACGTCGACCTCCGACCTCCGAGAGTCGTTTGACAGTTCCTTCACAAGAACATCCGCAACGCATTAGCACCAAGAGGCACTCATTCGCTCACCACCGACTCTACGCAGTCGGAGAGATAGTAAGTGGAAACTCTGGGTGATTGTCTCTCACCGACATAGTGATCGGAACAAAGGCTTGGATTGAAATATATCAAGGGAGATTTGATGACTAAAATTCAAATATTTGAAATGTCGAAAACGTTGAATAAATTGATACAATACATATGCTCACACCGATTTCAGCTTTTCAAACAAACTGTACCAATTTGTAATAAAAATACAAATACTTTCCGAATGTTTTAAACCGATGTACTTAAATGATAGTAAAAAATCCGTAAATTACCTGAACGTATTAAGTGCCCCTTTAAACTATCCATGACCGATTGCTCAAGATTCCAAAACAAATGTTAAAAACCTAGAAAACGTGATAAATTTTTTCAATAGCTTCCCCCTCCCAGGAGAATGAGAAAACAAGTTACCGAAGGGGAAAAACTATAAAAATCTGGAAAAAATGTAAGAAATTAATTATAGGAAGCCGACATAAAACTATCAACAGTTTTTGGTACTTTGAGGGAATAATAAGAAAATTAAATTGAGCAGAGAAAAAAAATTGGCCAACCACTAATGACCCTTTAACCTGATTTCGTACTGTAAATTATTGAGAATTTGCTACTGAGTAGGAAACTGTTCAGCAAATGCACGTCGGGAAGAAAAATATAAACGCAGTAGAATATTTATTTTACTTCACTCACGTTCGCATAATAAAATACTTTATTAATTCAATAAATAAAGAGTTAACTAAATACGACCGACATTAAAAAACACTAATTAAATGAAAATAAACAATTTTAATTAACATTGTGAAGGGATGTGAAGTTTATTTTGTAAACACTTCCTTTGTCTGTATTAAATGACGGTAACATAAAACAATAGGTGAGAGAGATATTTTCATTATAATTCGCAAAATCCTTTAAATAACACACGCAGAGGGAGGAATGAGATATTCACCCCGTGATGCACTGAATTGGTGATTTTTATTAAATAAATATATAAATTCCCCAAATGCTGTTATTGTAGATCGGAAATGTATTCCGAAGAAGAAATTAGTTACGACAGGCAAGTACTGTAACTGCTATCTGCATAATACGTCGAAACAGAAAACGAAAATTGGAAATGTATAAACATTTTCTCGAATCATAAAATTATATTATTTCAAAGGAATTCACGTTCACGAGGACTTTTATAATAACAAATAAATTTACATCCTTGATCCTAATATTTTATGCATATTCTTCAAAATGAGAAAATTATATGAGTCAATGAGAAAAAATACAGAAGTCTAGTTAATCCTCGTTTAATCAATTCTGAACTAAATTCATAAACAGCACCAAAAACGTTTGGAAGGTAAGCTAAGTTTCTAGCCTCATCTTGTAGTCGCGAACGTTTGAAAACTAACTGAGGGATACTAACACTTCGGGTCTTGTTAACAAATGCAATGCAAAAGAATAGTACAGTGATGAGTAACAAACTGGAATCCAGGGAAGATGGAAAGCCCTGCTTTTAAAAAATTTCAATCATGTTACGGAAGAACTCACTGAAATTTACCATTGTCTGAAGATCACTTTCTAAATTTTTACAATAGTTTTTTTTATATTCACAAAGGAACTAACATTTTATGTATTTATTTCAATTCTTATTTTACGATGTGGCGATGTTCAGCCCATCAGTAAGATTGGGAGGGGGGGGGAAATCTAAGGTATCGAACCAAATTTGGTCTGAAATAGATGTGAGAAACCCCTGTAGAAAATCTCAGCCGGTTGGGACGACCGGGAATTCGAACCCGGCACTTCTGCTCAGCTCAGGTCGTAGAGCACAACCACGTCCTCTCAATGACTTCCTTCCCTTTGTATATCCCTTATATCCTACCATCTTCCACCACATTTCGTAAATCTTGTCCGTCGCAGTTGTCTTTTTTTATTTTTATCATGTCGCATATGCCGCGTCGCGTGGGGCGAATGTTTACCGTTGCTGGCAGCGCTCCAAACGGACCACGGTGACGACAGCGGCGAAGCTTCACAGCGGGAAGGATTAAGGCAGACGCGCAGATATTCACGGTTGCCAATGAATAAACGCCTAAGTGAGGTCTTTCACTCGACGAAAGCCTATTGGATCCTGGGATACTCGTTGGATTTGTTGCTATCATTAGAACCTGATATATACACGACCCTATAAAAAATGGCGGCGCAATAATTTCATCTCTCCGTAACTTTTATGTTTTAGAATATATCAGAGTGACATTTGGGATGAGACAGCTCCTATGTTTGATCAAGACCTTACTTATTCTGTGCCGCCCCCCATCGCGCTGGAACACCCTTAAAGTAAAGAAAAATACAATTTTCGAAAAAAATCGAGCAAAAAATATCACGCTTCATAATGACGGGGAGTGCTAGTCTCACTTTTACAGACTCAATAATGTGCACTCCAGTAGCTGAGATTAAAAATCCCCCCCCCCATCTGATGTCCCACACCCACTCCCTCTGAAAACGGTGTATTTCAGATGTTCCAAAACTACTCAGGATTGTGTGAGCTTGTCCAAGGAACATGGAATAAGTGTTTCTTCATCAAAGGAAGAAACATCTGCGAGTCGACCCCTTCAACATTTCATCCCTTTTGGAAAATTGGGGTTTTCTCAGACTTAAATCGATTTATTCGTGATAAAAAGCATTGCATTCAGTGTCATTAGGCATAAGAAGTACATTTGTATGAAAAATTTCAGTCCCATCATCTAATCACCCACAAAGAGTGGGTGTCCACCCCCGTCTCCCTGAATCCTGAGTGACCGCGGGAAAATGATTTACGTGAATAAGATAGGGAATCGCTTGGTGTGTTAGGACACAAAAGTTCAAGTTAGTCACTCCATTAGTTTTCCACTTTTTCATAAAAAATACGGAAAAATGCTATCTTGCACCCTTAAGTTCAAATCTCTTTACCTGTTGAACGGGTAGTGGTAGTTTTGCGACTTTGACACTGTACGAAGGACAGAACCTTACTGCGATCGACGTATGACATAAATTTCTCTGACAATTAGTGTGAGTTATTCTTCCACCGATCAACGAAGCGTCATTTTTTCGAATTAATGCTTGAATTTTACTATGCTTTCCAATACGCATTTGTAAGTGTAGCGGGTTTAATTCACATTCCGAATAAGAAATTTCATGTTTCCTAATACTGAGTATGACGATACCCGCTACACTTATCAATGCGAAAGGGTTGCATATTAAAAGCCGCAGACAACACGACCGATAATTCAAGAGAAACATGCATCGTTGTGTCATGCAGGAAGTGTCTTGATAAAACATAGCAGCTTCCTCATCCCAAATTTCACTCCCATACATTCTAAAACATAAAAATTATGGAGCGATGATATTATTGCGCCGCCAATTATGTGGGGCAGAGTACATTGACGAAATTCGGGACTTTCAAACGTGTACGAGACTGGAATCAGAGGTGAATTTAGTTGGGGGATGGGGGCGCTTCCAGATTCAAGTCTCCAGGATGTAAAAAAAATTAAATCCTGTTGTACTTCCTAATAAAGTATATCATTAACAATAATAAAATGCACGACCATATTAAAAAGAAAAATCATATATTTCACCAATTAAATAATACAACACAATGTTTCGACCCTGATAAGAGTAATGTCTAATTAATTGGTGAAATATATGATATGTCTGTTTAATAGGGTCGTGTAATTTATCATTGTTATCACTGATATACATACCTTATTAAGATGAAAGTAAATTATTTTTGGTACGAATTGTTACTCTTCTTGGGTAGTATAAATATGTTATTGTAGCATTGCAAATTACTGCGGTATTGCATCACTTTGCACTAAAATTTTCAAATTTTCCAGATGTCTACACCCCTCGGAGATCTAGGCCCTTCCTTAAATAAAATCCCGGATCCTCCTCTGGCTAAAATGGAACATTTAGATGGAAAGGATTACCATCGAACACCAAGAATTCCGCGAGTTATTTCGATTCTATTTTCTTTTTTTACTCATTAAATCTAGTGAACACTGAGTTTCATACGTCGCGTCACAACATTTTATTCAACGATATGATCGCCTTAATACCGCCAGTGATAAAATGTGTGCTTCCAAAAATGGTTTAATTTTCAAGTATGAAACCAAAAACTAAGCATCTTTACATACAAGTGATCCAGACTTATTTCATATTTTCATTGTTTTAGAATAAAATTGATCTCGCAATAATAGACACAGCACCAAAATTTATCTGAATAAAAAAAATTCAACTTCTCTAATTAAAACCAATACTACTCGAAATGCTGCTCTTAAGAACCAGCAAAATGACGAACAAATATGATGAATGAGATTTTCAATCACTTATTGCTCTACGCGATGGAACTTAAACATTTTGTTGTTTTCAAATTAGAATACGTAATATTTTGAAAACCCCGCATCGACGATCGCGTGCATTCCATTGCACAAGTACAGAAATGTAGTAACCACGTTTAATGAATTCAATACTTGCCAACTGGAAATTGGTATTCATCTCTTGACAGGAACACGCGAGTCTCTATCACAGCGCGCGCCTGTTGGGCGTTTCCATTACCAAGGAATGTACCAGCGCTCCGACAGATCATGTACGAGGCTCGGTGGAGAGGGAAAGGGGGATTACCATTCATCCATCAGTGTACATTTTGTTCTAGCATATTCCGCCACCCATTTGTAGCATACAACCAATGTAAAGCAATTAATGCTGATTATTGAATAAATTCGATGAAAAGGGTTCCAGTGAGGGGACACAGCGCAAATGGGAGTATTGCGAAGGGATATTGATATTCTGAATGGGGAGCTCTTTGTGAGAATATGCGATATAAATATTAAAAGCACGCCGTGCGCCATCAAGTCATGGAATGTATTAATATGAGGAGTTTCGTCGTAAATATGGATCGTATGAAATAAAATGTGTATTACATAACATGCAACGAATAAACATTAAAATAAAATTAAATTCATTATTTTCACGCATATTTGGTTTTTAAGATATACTTGAGGAATATGTTCTTTACTTCCAAACTTTTAACGAAATATTTTTATTGTCTCAAAAAAAAATTAACTTCATGAGTTAGGCAATAGAAATGATGATGAATTTAATTTCATTAAAAATAAAATTACCCGTAATTCTCATATTTGTACAGATATTGTGATTATGACGACAACAATGTTTTAAAAACTAACCCGATAGAAAACGAGACATGCGTATTAAATTCGGAAAGTTCATTTTTCTTGGAGAAACATATGCAAAACGTTCTGTAAAAAATTAAATATTTGACGTTGGAAACATAAATCGGGANGTTCTGTAAAAAATTAAATATTTGACGTTGGAAACATAAATCGGGAAATCATTTAATCTTTTATAAGCTAACATGAGCATCCATTCAAGTTTATTCTCAATATGAGCTTTAAACATTCCTAAATAACGAAATTGAAGAATAGGGAATACACGAATTCGTAAAAATAGCTGTATACCCGAGTGAATTTTTTTCACGATGTACCCAATTACGTATTTCAATTCCCTAGACGGATACAGATGTTCACTCGTACAATTACAATTCCGAATCAATTCAGTTCTCCAATGTAACTCGCAATATTTTACAGATAATAAAGAAGAGTAATTATCAAAAGTATCGAACATTAACTTATATATGGGTGGTACTGTAGTTTAAGCTTAGGGCATTGAATCAAATAGTAAAGAACAGAACAACGTATCGTCACAGAAAACATAACTTGTAATATGACAATATTCAGTGTACGAGGTGAATAAAATACTTAAGAGTCATTTCTCTCTAAGTCTTATCTTTTTACTTCCTCTTCACAACAATATAATTGATATTGTAACAATTTTACTTTGTGTGGCTTTGTATAGCTTACGGAGACAAATTTTGAGGCTAAATGTGCCCTATAAAACAATCCCTACAAAACTTACCGTTTCGTAACACCGAGGTTCACATCACCCTCAGAACCGTAATGGCAGTGTAACGGTTTAGAAAAAACCCTTCCCCTTCGGATGCGTTACGTAATTTTTGAACTCTTCTGTTACCTCCGAAATTCCCTTACACCTTTTTTTTCTCCTTAACAGGTTCTATGTTTTCTTCCTTCACTTCCAAGACAAGTTTTTTTTACATCATCAACGACCGGGTGAACATTGCAACAGATTTCCATTAAATTACAAATATATTGATATTCTATTAGTATTATAAATCGTAGCTAACTTTTCATCTTATCTAGGAATTTTTGCTGAAATTTTTGAATCCGCCTCTGCCTTCGGGCCCTTGATCGGAATTGATGGGATGATCCCTAGCTTGCTTCCGGAGAGTAATTTAGTTTATTGTCCTCCACGTGGTCATACGCAGTTTGTACTGTTCTTCGACAATAAATTTATTATTATTATTTTTTAAATGTTGCGTAAGAGGTTGAGGAGTCGAGGAGGGTGGCGCAATGGACATCACACCTCCGGCCACGGCAGGAAGTCCCGGGTTCGAGACACTGACCGTTGATGCAAACTCTCCTCCACGGCATGGTACTCGGAAATTGTGAGTAAAAAAAAACGTTTTTTTATTTGTGATCACCTTGCTCCCCGTCCTCTCCTCAACACTTTCTCTCACTGTCCGTTGTCCCCAGCCCCTCCCAACCCGTGCGTCTACGTTCCGTCGCGGTTTCCCTGCACGACTCCCGGGCGTAATACCTCGTGTTTAGCAGCACCATGAATAATTCCCCTCCTCCCCAGACATCCCCCGTCTCGGACGACGGCGTTCGCCGGCGCGGCGGCGACGATATCCCGCGAGGGTGATCCCGAGCGCCCCGAAGGGCCTTAATGAATTATCCATAGCCTTCGGGGCGAGGTGGGGCTAGACGCCGCCGCCGGTGGGTACTATGGGGGTGGGATGGGGCGGAGGATTGAGAGAGAGACTTTGGCTGTGGTTTCCAAGCTCCATCGGGAACGCTGGGATGAAGATCGCGATACAAGAAAGGTGTGCGCCACAAAAAGTGCACGATTCAGAAATACAATGTGTAATCTGTAAAGGTGTTAGTACTATACATACATACACGCACACACAAATATGTATACACATTTATCAATAATTTAAATTCGTGAGTTCACATGCGGGGGTTGCGAGAAGGAGTATACAGGAGGTTCAGATAAAACTTCCCTTTTTTTCCTAAAAAATAGTAGTAATTAACACTTTTGTCGCAGACTAGATTAAATAGAGCTACACTCATAAATTATTTAGAATGTATTAGGACCTTGAAGGTTTGTTCATTAGTTTATTACAGAACGTTTCCACCGACGGTATTTGAGTTCCACAGGTGTATGAAAGTCGTGTAATGTACTAATTAAATCATACGTTATCTACAATCATGTCTTTGAATAATTTAAGAAGATGATAGGCAATGTCATAAATTCACTGTTTACGAAATACTTCATCACGATTCGTAAGTTTAAGCAAATTGAAAAGATGAATTTCATAAGGTTGATGAATTCTTTTAATGCCAAGAAGTTGTTGAATCAGGACGCTCGGCTGAAAAAAAAAGGTGACTTGGCGCTCCTGAAGGAACGAAAAATCTTCCCAACTTTTTGATCATACCTCCTCGGAAAACCTGAACAAAATCGAGATCGGAACGACTTCGTTATTCTCAGCACGTAATGTTGCGATATTCAATAGGTGTAATAGGATCATGTATGCGGTCTCCATCACGGAGCCTTAGCAGTGCCTTAGTTGAGTGGGTCCAAGGGCCTTAGGCTCTGCTGCAAAGGGCTTGGCGTTGTGGCTCCCCGCCTGCATCCCTCCATTGGACAGCCAGTCGGGGTGCATATTGGACGCGTGTTGGTTCCCTCCGTCAATACGAGAAACAAACCGCCCGGGGCTTGTCCCTTGGGCCAAGGGGACACCGAGCCTCCTCCACGGATATCGCCTCTACTCCTCTACTCCTCTACCTCATCCTTCCCTCTTTCCTCTTCTCTTCCCTTTTACCTATTCTCCATTTTATTCTTTTCAGACATTCTTTTGTATCGTATCTGTTTACTTGTTTTAAACTATGAGTGCCACTCATATCTCTAATTCATTCAATTCTCAGTTATTTATTGTTATTCTCAACCAATGCGCAAGTATTTGTTGTGCAAAAGAGGCAAGTATGTTCGTTTTCCTGTGGTTTTACTTTTCCTGCGACACGATTTCTCCGGAAAATGATTTTTTTTTTCTACGCCTAAAGTAGAGGAATAGACAAGACCGACCTGTTCTGTTTCGTTTCATTACTTACGTTCATTAATACGCAGTTGTTAGTAGCACTTAAAATGATGGCAACCAAATATAACTGTTCATAAGTACAACGTGACCTGGATGTCCATGGAAACATAAGAGTTTCAATCGTAACGCAGCACCACCCGGATAGCCATGGAAGTTCAATAGTTGCCACAGTTGCTTGCTGTTGCAAATTATAACTCCTTTTACCTTCTTCTCCCAATCTAAATTAATGGACGCCTTCTTGACTTGAGTTGTTCTATACACCTTAATTCATCTCCTGGTCAACAATATCCCCTGCAATCGCAGAAATCGATGCGACGTGTTTCTCGACCGAAATATCGTCCCCTGGAGATATAGCAAAGTAATGTTTTTAAACGACCCCAATATATTCGTCTTGCAACAGTAATCCGAGGTCCACTAACAGGAGAACAATTGGGCCATTAGCTGAAGCAAGATCATCTGTTTCGTTGGTGGAATGCAGGATCAAAAGAATAAATGCGCTACTGAGAGAAACAAGCATTGAGCTACCATAAAAAAGCGGAATGGGTTAACTAGAGCAGAATGTTTTAACAAATAAATTACAGTGTTTTATTTTAAATGGAGTTCATTTGATTTTTTATCCCATCTGATTGTCCATTACATATAATTAACTTTTATTTAATACCACACCCTTTGTTAAAGAGCTACGAAGTATCGAAAATGTACGGGAGAATTGAAGCAGCCGAAGTTAATAATATTGAAATAACATATTAAAATTGCAAACATGTTACATAGAACAGAAAAATTACATTGTAGGTTTTTGACTCATATCTCCCTGTTATTATAGCGTAGAGAATAATTAAAAGTGTTTATTTATGAGCTTCGAACACAAAATAAGTTACGGAGAATATTCATTTCGATGGTTTCGATGAAGTCTAACTTCACTCGGAATGAACCATTTTCTAAAAAATGATACCTCATTGAATTGGTTGAATAAGACAAGGGAAAAAAAGGAATATTTAAAAACAAGTCGAGTTTTAGAATTCACTATCAATTAACATTAAAAGTATTGTAATAGCGACGTGATGAAGCGCATAATTAATTCTAGAACAATCCTTACGTAGTAAGTAAAACAAAACTAAATCTAGCAGATTTGATTATATATGGTGCCTCATTGCATTGATTCCATCTATCACGAGAGGTAGCATATGTTGAGGGTGGATTGGCTGAGTGGGTGGGTGGCTGGATGGAAAGGGGTGGGGGGAGAAGGGTGACACCGGTGGTGGTCAGCTGGGCGCTGGTGTCGAGAGCGGAGCGACGGCGTGTCGCGCGTAATTAGCAAGGGACGCGTCGCGTTGCCCGCGCGGCGTCACAGTCGCCTTCCGACCGACGCAAAGGGACGCGGAGCTGGCGACGGTGCGGCGGTGCATGCAATTGCTCCGGCGCCACCGCGAGCGGACGCAGCTGACGCAGTAGCGTCTACCTCCCTCACCCCGGCACGCCCCTACCCACCCTGTTTACCACGGTAGGGGAGAATGTTTACTCAAATAATGTTAATTACATGTGCGCTATTATGTTGAATATTGATGCGATTACGCGATTAGTTTATATTCCCTCGCACAGTTGGGTTTTACTTCACGGTTATATACGAAACGTATACACGGAGTAAAATGTTCTAGAACAATATTCTATCCGGAGCAGCAATATTTACAGCAACATACGATCATGTCAATGTGTCACTGGATAAAAGTTGTTTCCTGAACTACGCATTTTACGACTCTAATTTTGGAAATATGGAACCAATCTGTGAGTTTATATCTGATTATATATTAGGTAGTATATATAAAAATACAATGACCCACTTACAGGAGTAACACGAGGAACCACATTTCGATCTTAAATTGGATCCACATCGGTTACGAGAAAAGAAACGCATGATAAGAGTACCACAATTTGTAAACTTTTTACAAAATTTTCGAGCGTGCCCCACACAACTTTCCAGTTGTAGCTCTAACAACAAATCAGCAGTGAAACGTCTCCTTTCACGACATACTAAAAGGTTCAATCAGTTAAAAAAAATATATTCTCAAATCCTACAAAGTATATGTTGCCTTCACACCTACATAATGAAACACGGATTATCCTACAATACCGTATTCCTCCTTGAACTCTTTGCAATTCACTTATTGGCTGATCTGGACAAGGCACCTCCAAGAAATGTTTTTGCGTAAAACCTTGTGTAGCGTAATCATATTTCGCTGAGTCTGGAAAATGGAGCGACGTACTGGAATGCTGCTTATCAAAATTCTTTACATAATAAAAAATGTTCATATTCACGTTTTCAAAATTTTGTATTTTAAGCAACTGGAAGTGGGGCACCGAGTGCAAAGGAAGTCGAAGTGAACTGCCCAGAAATAGGCTTCTCTTCCCAACGCATTCAAAGTCAATTCTCACGTTTCGTGTAGACGCATCAATTTGTTCGTGAATTATGGGAGGAACAAAATTCATAACATACACACATACGACATTGGACATCATCGCCAAAATTTGAAAATAGACTCTCCTGGAGCCAATTAACAAAGATCCGAAATGATCACGAATTTCTTTTCGACCAATTTCAATATTTTCTTTTTACATTTCGTAAAATTGGAAAGTAAAAGTAGCTCTCAATCTCTATGAAAAATATTCAAGTACCTACTCCATTTCGTCAACATAAATGCGGAGCGGGAAAATTAATCACAAAGAGACAAATTAGAAATCGTATTCGTTGCTCACATAATTCATCACGCGTACGCAAAGCCAAACACACTTCGTGAGACAATACCTCGTAAGCAATCGAAGCAGCGAGTAAATGAGGCATCGTACTCTACACGCATAACGACAAACAGGAGACAGCTGGCTCCTCCACGCAAATGTCGACTCGCGTTTCGGCTGGCGTCTTCATGAATATGCGCGTCTCCACACCTCGATAGACGTGCGCGTCAAGTCACTCCTTCCACATTACCTCGTCGTTCTCAACTTGTTTCTTTCCCTTCTTACTGTCTGGTTGAGGCATCGTCTCGAACAATTCGTTTCGTTTGTTGTATTTGTAAATGGGAAATGTAGCTTAGAGCTATTGAAGTTTATCTACATGGAGCGATGGGAGGTAGGAGTTGGGTGGTAGGCCATTGTTAATAGGTGGGCCGGTTAGCTGGGTTTACCAACAATTAGGTATAAGTAGTTAGTAATTGTTGGAGTTATTGATACTAGGAGAAGCTGCATAGAGGAAGGAAGGTTTGGGACATTAATGTGAAAAGCTACAAATTTTCTGGAATCGAACCCGGGATGACTTGGTGATGAGCGACAACACTACCACCTGAGCCACGGGGTGGGTGGATGGGGGGTTCGAACAATTACTTGCGCTACGTGCGCGAGATGGCGCTCAGAGCGGTTGAAGGGACAGTTGGTATTTCAGCAGTAGTTCTTTTATTTATTTACTTGAGGTGGGTGTCACAGGCGTTGCGAGCTAAATCATTTGATACTTCTAATTCTCTTCGTTTATATTTAAAACACTTTGTAATTAATTTGACGAGTAAAAGTAACTAGTAACGACGAACTAATGTGTAAAAATGCGTTGTTAATTATTCATGAGCTGTGAACGCGCTTGACTTCGTTAGAGCATGATCTACCATTACACACAATGTCCATGATGTAGTGAGATGAGCGACAAAACGAAAAGAAATTTTAATATATCTTCGGAACGTCCAGTGATCTCTTTAAAAATATTTAGAAAAATTAATGGTTTTCGACTAGTTTAAAGAAAACAAAAAAAAAGAGAATAATTTACTTTCGAAAGAAAATTATTCTCATAATATCAACAACAAAAAAAGATATTGAACCTAATATTAAAAAAGTATATATACTTCTTTTTTACATACAACATATATTATTGCATTTTTCTTTCTACATGGATATTTTTACATACAACATACATTATTGCATTCATTTCTAATTTTTGCCATTTTGAAAAATAAATTTTCGGTAGAACTACATTAAAGATCTTTAAACCAAGTAATATAAAATGTGAATTCATCAATATTACATTTCCCTCGATACCCATAACACAGGACAAAAAAGATTCTCCCAATTCGGATTACTTCACTTAGTTCTATCCCTAAGGGGTTTAGGAAGCTCTCTATCGACCGTTTGAAAGTCGATGTATCGATGAGTTGACCGAGCGGCGACCCTGGAGGGAAGTGGTTCCGATATCGTATTTCTCTTAAAATAGACTTTTGCGTTGGAAACCAATTTGAACGAATCCGGCATTTTATGATTCAATGAATTGAATTTGCGGCAGGACTTAGCGAACGATGAAAACGTAATTTCTGTGGAGATGTTTTTGGAAATATTCCCATTTGTCAGAACATTTTAGTGAATGTGAACGTAGTTTTCTAAACTCTGTAGATTTGTAATACTTGTTCATTTGACACATGACATAAATTTCGCATAAACTAAACTAAAGAACCATCGCGAGAGCTCTCGTGAATATATGACTACACTGAGAAAACGCTATAAATGTGAATACTCTCGGATTGAATGTGAGATCCAAATTTAGAGGAAGGAAAGTACTTGTTCAAACCTTTCGATATGACAATCCAAACTTATAGTTAGTATACTATAAGAGTGAAATGTCACATCCAAAAGTTATATAGTTATACGATATGGTGCCTGTATGGGGGGGGGGATAAAGGAATACTCAAGGTATTATTATTATCAGTACGTTGTATGTCAAGGTTCGGTGTTTGCAATCACATATTATTAATACATTTATTATTAAGTATATAGGAATATTCATATCAGTGAAAATTGATCCCTTCATTATATATTTGTGTCCGTTCGCACGCAATTCTATATTATATAATTGTTAAGTATCTTTGAGATATATATATATATATATATATATATATATATATATATNCACGATGTACTAAGTTGAAGGAATAATCATTCAAAAATTAATCAAGTTTGGCATCGTAAAATATTTTCTACTGTTACGATAAAATGATATTAATTATCTATGACAATATACGTGGAACGGTTTGTGATCAGAGCACCTGGACCAAAATTAATCGCAGCTATAATTTAACACCCATTTATTGAAACAGCAACAGCAAATAAACAGCCAGGTACTCTCAAAACTGGTTAAAATAATGGGAAACGGCTACTAAGGCAAACAATCTTTACAAGGTTTCGTCGGAAACATAAAACTGATTCCGCAGTATGGAACTTGATAGATACTTAAACGCGGAACGTACTAAAATTCTAATAAAAAAAATTAATTCTCCATTAAACTAGCGAGCATCAACGTTACGATTTCAACCTAGTCCACACATACACAGTACGTCTATTAAGAAACAGTTCAGAAATAAATATTATTGATTATACTAAACATTTTACAGATAAAACTTAATATTTATTGTCCGGTAGCGTGTACCATAAGAACTTAAAGTGTATTTCTTTCATAATTTTACAATCAAGATATTGAAGGTCATAAAAGATCTATAGTGAGAGCGTATGGAAATAATCCATTAAATATTTTCAAAGTGTTCAAATATTGAAATGGATTTGTAATATTCAGCAACGCTATTCGGTCCATCACACGCTTTCGCGCAGTGAAATAGTTTAGTAAAGTACCACACCGCATTGGATTGGATGTCTGAGTCTCTAAAAGGAAAGTTGTAAAGGAGAGAATTATTAAACCTCTAAAAGCTTAATTATGAAACCTTTCAAGAATCTCTTCCAATAGTATTGCATGTTTAATGAAAGGAGAAATTGCGAATCCTACACGGAAAGGAAATGTACGGCGGAAGAAGAAGAGATGAATTGCATCGTATCTTTTGACTGAAAGTTCTCGAGTGGTTTTGTGTAAAATGAGAATCATCCATTTCGGAACTGGAAACGAGGGGGGAAGTAAAGAGTGGTGGTGCAACTGGGGTTGAATTGATGTCGCCATCATCTCGTTGCGGGAAATGTCTCTCGTCGCGTCTCTCAAGTTGGTAACAATGGGAAACAGCAACGTCGAAGTAACAAAGACGCTACAGATGAATCTGGACCAATCCACGTAAATGTGGATGGAATTATGAAAAAAAAAAAAAAAAAAAAATCAGAAGAGATAGTATAAAGGAAACATTAAAAATGAATGTAACAGAGAATTAAGAATTATAGGTATGGTATACATTTCTTTCAACCTCAGCAACCAAATGCGGAGGTTCATACCAAATAAAAGAGTTAAAAACTCTTCAATTACCTCACAATGGAGTCTTAACAGTTCTGAAAGGACATGAGTTCAACAAATCGTTGCAACAACGTGATCGAAAAGAGCGTGAAGAAAAACTAGGTATGGGACAGAAGACTTTCTCAAGATAGTGTACGTACGAAATGATATTTATCACATAAATCAAGAAATAGAAAAACTAAAAACAAGCGTGTAATGAAAAATAAACAATACTCACAGCGTTGTATAATATTGCAAAGGATATAACAGTTGGAATCTTCTGACAATGAATTTGGATAGGAGACAAATTTTCCAATATTTTAATACTCGCTCAAACACCAATTCCATATCATTTGCTTAGAGCTCGTGGTTATATGAATGTATCAATCACTGCGGAACATCCCTTCTTAAACAAGGGGTCGCGACACCCGGGGGGGGGGGTAAAGGAATACGTAAGGGAGGTCGAGAATTAATTATCACAAAACTTAGCATGTAATACAACAACAATATTATAATTATGAGAAAAAATTATAACATTTTCTTCATGAATTATCAATTATCAAAGACACAAATTGCTTTCAAAACGTAAAAGACTTATTTTGTGTTTAGTTTAGTCAGTGTTTTGGCTCGTCACTGGAGTTTCGCTTACTACTGAACGGTAAGACCTGTTATTAGGATTCTATGATCAGTCCTGCTTGGTCAAGGAAATTTTGCTCTGAATTTTGTTTAATGCTGTAAATAACTTCTAGTGAATGAGCAACTTCATCAGATTAGTTATTCAACTAGAGAAAAATTCCTTAGCCATCGCAATATCATGTCATTTCCATAATTCTAAGAATGTCAGAAGCATTGCAAGCAAGTGGCATGTACACCATTTATTTATATTAATCCGTTTCCTTCTAATAACGATTCCCTACATGTTTTAGCAACACATTACCCACGTGATTTTCCTCCAGGTATCCCTCCATATATTTGATTGGAGGTATGACTACTATTATGACTTGGGTAATCACTCTCTTTGTGATGTACAACAGAATCAAATTATGGGTGTGGAGTAGTTCTCCGTGTGTTTACGCAATTTGCATACTCAACGAACCGCCTCCTGCAGATAAGTAAAGGTGAACCAATGCAAAACGTCATCGAGTACCTTCGCCATCTCTCTAACGGTTTCGCAACGCAAATGAGAGGAAACTGACGGTTTTCAAGAGAGCGAAACCGGATAAGGCGTGACGGAGAAACAGATAAATGGAACGAGCAAGAACATACAGATATACAGGCACTATGTATAATAAACAGAGCAATAACACGTATCAGGGAACTCGCTTAGGTCTTACAGAAATCCATTTACACCATACAAATAAATTCAGAGTAGCTTTTATGCGAGATATCATTTCGAGCAAAAGGAAATGTTATCTTGGAATACTTAGAACTTCATTTTTTTTAAATATTAAAATGATAAAACAATTTAATTTTCCTTTGCTTAATAGAAATGTTTGCGGAGAGCGTAGAAGAATATCTTTGAGTGTAGAGGAGAGCATCTTTTTTTCTGTAAGAATGAAATACTACTATGGTACTAAACGATATCCATTACGTAAAGATTCATTAAAATATTCCGTACGAACTCATAAAAGAACAAATCTCACGTCAAAAGAGAGAGAGAGAGAAACAAGGGATTTTTTTCGGAATATTGGTCAATCATTGGAGGTCATCAATCATCGTGGATTCAAAATATTGATACGGGCTACTCAGATGATTTGAATGTACGAGTTATCTTTATAGTTTTATTCCATAAATAATCAGAATCGTAAGCTAATATAAATATAATAATTAACGGGTCTAGCGTAGCTGGTAACAATTTAAGGGCAATTATAATATTTGTATTGCATTTGTATACGCTGAATAAGGAATACATCTTAGTGACATACACCGAGAACTGCAGAAATACTGTTGTATTTGTGTCCCGATTTCAGAGGGACTTCCTCCATCCAACATTTCCTTAAGTTTCATAAACAAAATTACTATGAATAAAGTTCATCTGCATGCATAGAATATCAAAACGATTAATTCAAATATTTCTACTGTTGCGCGAAACAAAAATTAATATGTAATAATTTGTCATTGGCATGAATTTGCATTCATTGTTCAATATTCATGGAATAATTTTCTTACGCTAAATATATATATATATATATAATACAAGA
>NNCF01126016.1:369737-434429 GCA_002313205.1 Laupala kohalensis
TAATAATAATAATAATAATAATAATAATAATAATAATAATAATAATAATTCCTACATAAGATAAAAAGTTAGCTACGATATGGATAGATTTGCAAAGTTTGACGCAAAATGACGCACATTTACGACCCCTTGTAAAATTAAATTGTTACTGAGCAGTGAAAATACTTGCATGAGCTGTGTACCAAACTAAATTGATTTTTCAACAAAATAGAAAAAAAAAATCAATTTTCAACGTTGGATCTACTACATGTTATTTGGATCGGAGTTAGAGGATGAGAAACGAGAGTTCATATGCTTCGCGATAATGACTCTTTTAAGATGTACCCTCCAAAAAACTTCCTATTTTAATGCGTAGAGACGGTTGGAGGGGAAAGAAAGGGGTTGGCGCGGCCTCAGAAAGGAAAATCCGGCGGCTATAAAACTTGCATTGAGGCGGAAGTGTTTAGCGTTTCAGAGCAAAATATCGATAGTGTGCCTCCCTTCTCGATAGATCGCACGCACAGCTCACAGCCGCACCGCCGCCGCCGCCGCCTCCTCGGAGTCACGCGATCCTCATGCAAAGCGTCTTATATTCTTCCCTTCCTTGCTTCCTTCCTTTCCAATCCTTCCACTCAGACAGCAGAAGAGAAGTTGATTGGACAAGGGGAAGATGCAAAATGCAACGAACATTCTATCTTACAACAAAAATGATCTTTCATCTACGATCTTCACAATATTCACATTTTCCAGACCCATATGCATTCATCATTTCTAAAATTATCATTTTAAACATAACTTTTTCGTTTTAAACAGACAAAGGTATAAAAATTATTTTGCAAATGACACGAACGAGGTAATTTTATTTTATTACAATGATATTAATATTCATGTTATTATTTATAAGTAATTGTTGTCTTACATTAACGTAACAAATTAATTTCATTCACGAGTTATGAAACTCGGAAACTAATGTGCCTGTTTTGTTGTTCTAATTATTTAGAACTGTAGTGCTAATTATTTAGGGATGGTAAATAGAGGGTGAGTTTCTCATAGCTGTCGTTATTGTTACAACTAAAGTGTGTAAATGCAATGAAAGTCATTTTAGAAATTGAGAATGTTAAATACTTTAGACCAAAATTATCACGCTTACAGTATATGAATATCTAATTGTAATGCACATTTTATTAAAATACGTGATAGAATTCTGCTATTGCTCCTAATGAATTCTGACATATAGGATCCCAAAAGTAGGTAGTAACTAACACTAGGATTTTAATACCGTGAATGAGAATTGAATATGCTAAACAAATTCTGTGAAGCAATGGAATAATGGTCACGGAAGGCTATGCAAAACAGATTGGTATTGCGTGTTCTTCCGTGTTCGCTGCTCACAATGAAGCTGGCAGAACATTACTGTCCTCACAAAACTTCGAAAAGGAAAAGACAAATGAACCGAGGTGTTTTTAATGTTCGTTACAAAATGGAGCAAATTTCATTAATCATTCGGATTTGCTGATCAGAGATGAATCGCTATTTATTATTTTTAAAATGAAACATTTTCTAAGTATGCCTCATTTACGTCCAATTGTCAACATCATGGTGTCATTTCAAATATTTTGTAGAATTTGGAAGGATATTAATCTAACATTTGAATAATGTAATAATTCCACTACAATATGCTTGAAATTGAAACTTGAATTTGACTATTGGTTATTTGTATAAAATTATGCTTATTTACAATTTGTGAATTAATTAATATTATAAACTAAACAATTAAACAAATTTAAAATATTTTAATAACAACTTGAAAATTGACATAAGAAAATTTGTGTACCACATGAATCCCTTCCATAAATAAATGAATTTTCGGCAATGATCCTGATCCAACTATAAATTTCATTGAAATATATAAATGATTTCAGACTTACGACTTTTAAGATGGACGAACACAATATGTTTTGTGATATTACACAACGTTTCGACTGTATGTTGAAGTCGTCGTCAGGAATTACAAATTTAGTAAAAAAACTAACAACAGAACAATTGAACATGATATTAAATTTAAATAATAACGTGTTTTAATTTGTAACACCTGACAATAACTTCAACATACAGCCGAAACGTTGTGTAATATCACAAAATATATCGTATTCGTCCATCTTAAAAGTCGTAAGTCTGTATTTCGTAATANTTATTTTCGTAATATAATGGACGGTTATTGCACTGGCATATATTTCATTATTTGAAAGAATTTTTAAAATCGTAGCATTCCTGCCTCGAGGCATCGTCTTCTGGCCTCAGTGCGATAGTCTCTTCTCATGAACCGAATCTTCACACCGCGCAGTCACCTGGGAGTACACCAGGGACATCCAGGGGACGCACTGCTCCCAGCATGCACGGCGGTGGTTTCCTCTGCCCACCACATCCCCGGGGACTGAGTTCACTTCCCGGTCACGTCGTTACCTTTGCGACCTGCGCGGTGGAGGGAAACGAAAAGGACCGATTTTTAATCCTTTGCATTCTGTAACTCCGAATTTTAAAACATATCTCGGTAACAGGGATTATGGTCAGTTATTTCTTTCTGGGAAAACGTTAACCGGTACTCTCTTCCCAAAAATAGAATACAGAAGTTTCAGAGAATATAGAATAGAGAATCCTTTTTGTATTTTATTTAAACTGCCATGTAACTGGTTATAGCATTTTTTTCTAAACTTAAAACCCGATCGTAACCAGATCTATAGTCCAACCTTAACTATAGTCCAAATAAATGTTAAACTTAATTCACATGAGGGAATTTTTGAAATTTTAAGCGACTAGTACTTACGAAGTAAGTAGTCCTATCGAACCAAACTGATAATTTTATGACACTGTGGATATCTATAGATGAAAGTTAATCGATACTTTCCGAAGCCGTAATTCGAATATCAAGTGATGATGGCAGCACCAAGGGACACCCTTTTAAATGGTTCACTTACCTTCTGCTGGGGATGCGTCAGTCTTCCATGGTCAAGGTCTCGGTGGAAATGGTGTACAGTTATGGAAGGCGTAGGGATGGTGTAGTGGTTAATACACCTGTGATCAAAGCAGAGGTCCCTGGTTCGATTCCCGGTTCATCGCCAATTTCTCCTGACCGAAAGTTATCATACAACTGCTCCACGTTTTGGGGACACGGAAGAAATATATGCGTAATAAATTCAAAGTTTTAACACAATTATTTTCAACCTTCAGTTTATCGGTATGCGTTCCAGATCCCAGGAGCACATTGAATAGAGCCAAATATGACATTCTTGCGGATCATACGATATGGAGGCATTCACTAACCCATCACATGGAATATGAACGAAGTTTTTATCTTATCAGTATATTCTGTGAACAAAGACAGATTTTTTTTTCATCCGATAAATCAATTAATACAATCTATCGGAGATGGGGAGTGAGAACTGGTATTTTTTGTTAATTCGTAAAGTGTCCAGAAGGTTAAACATGTTAAAGTCATCTTCTATTATTTTCAATGGCCCGAAATATAAACTGTGAGAGAATTTCGGCTTGCACTATGTGTAAAATGTATGAATTGTTATTTCAATTTACTATTTTTATAAATTTTATTTAAGACCGCGCCAAAAGGGATCAGCAGAAAGTATTTACTTCTTTAAAAATAACATTTTGAAATGTATCTTATGACTATTTGAAGAATGATTCAATAGAATTTTCATGAGAGTCAAAATCGAAAGTTCACTTCCATGTAGTCTAAAAACAACCCCCTTCCCATAAAGATATTTTCCTTCCTTTTTTTACGTCGCAAATAGGATTAGATACTCAGCAGCAATAAACTTAAAATGCTAAGCCTAAGATGTAGGCTCGCCGATACCTTGGACCGCTGCTCCTGGAGTATTTGCATTGACCGTAAAGTTGCATTCTGCGTCTAGTGAATAAAACATGGACGGCTGGGCTGCACTCGCTAATCTTTCTTGCGTCGGAGATCGAAGCAGCCATCCGTCTAATCCTGTCATTCACTACTCCCTTTCAATGCCAGAGGTAAATAGTGAAATTTTGGAAATTATTTTCAAGACACTACTTCAATTTATTAAGTAAATAGTTAAAGACTTTAAACTGTACCGATACATACTATTCTCCCGTTTAAGGTCGCTCGTCTTGAATTATTTATTTAATTTCAGGACTCTCAATTCGATTTTATTAAAATATGCCGTTGCACAAAGGTAGCTGTTTCTTCGTGTTTTTTAGCTTGTTTTGTCAGCCCCGCCTGACAATATGTCTCATACATTAACGCCCAGAAATAAGGTATACGGTATTTTTTAAACTACGAATTTTAATACATTATAAATTATTTTCTGAAATACCTTGGAGAACACTTTATTGCATGATTTTTATATTTTGAAACTACTTTTTGAAAATTATTTTTCTTATTGCTAGGAATGTGATGAAATGTTAAATCCGCCTCTGCCTTAGGGCCTTGGTCGGAATTGATGGGATGGTCCCTTGCTTGCTTCCGGAGAGATAATTAGTTTACTGTCCTCCACGTGGTCACACGCAGTTCGTAATTGCTTTTCTGACAGTAAATTTATTATAAGTAATGGATTTATTAAAAAGCAACACCTGTCTTCACACACTAGATCATTATTAATAAAAGAATACTTTAAAAGTAAATTTTACTTCTAGTTCCTGATTGGCACGATTTTGTGTATATCTTTAAACTCACACCAAGTTTCTTTTGACTGGTGGATTTGTTGTGCAGAACAGATGTCCTTCATCGGTCTTCCGGCGAAAAGTTTTCACCAATTTTCGGAATATTGACTAGCTCTTCTTCAGAACTATTTCTTGAAGGTTGGTAACGCAATAAAACGAGAACATGTCCATTTCTAAAAACGAGTAAGCAAAGTCCGGATACGACGCGCATTAACAGCGAAGACGTAACAATGTTAAAATCAGAAAAAAAAAAAAAGATAAAAAAGTATATGACAAAGGGAGACACAAAATAGACCTGAATAAAACATAGTAATCCCATGATGCAGTGCCTTCCCATCGTTAGCCCTTCTAATCCCTTCAGCATTCCCCGTCGCAAATGGGATCTCCTCCACATCCCGCATGGCTGTCACTCAGCTCTTCCTCCACCCCTCTTATCGTCAGAGAGGACCCCTGTGTGCAGCAGCCACTCTCGTTCCTCCGATTCTGCCTCGCCAGCAACGGCGGCGGCGGCGGCACTAGCATAGTGCAGATAATGCACTCGGTTTCACTACAGAGTTCCCTATTCTTCCTCAATTTGGATTAACAGACTATAGAGAGGAACGAGTGATTCGAATAACTCAGAATTCAAATTAACTGTTCACGGTGAATCACACAAAAGTCACGAGCAATGGAATTTGTTCAGATTATATTATCTTCCTCATACTTATTTCCAAAATACTTTTTAAATTTATTCCAATACTTAAGTTATAAAACAATAATATTCACATTGAAATACTTATATCATTGAGTAAGTAGAACATCAAGTCACGTCACATTAAAATCCTATTTTATATGCATTGAATATTATATTTTGCAGATTTTTTAAAAACATATTGCCAAGAAACATTTGCAAAAATGAGCAGCGTTGCTAATAAATGATATTACAGAAGGTAACAGGAGATAACAATTCAGATACAATAATAATAATTTTAAATTTATTGTCAAAAAGCACTGCGTATGTCCACGTGGAGGACGGAAAACTAATTTACTCTCCGGAAGTAAGCAAGGGACCATCCCATCAATTCTGAGGCCCTAAGGCAGAGGTGGATTGAAAATTTCAGTACACTCCTCAGATAAGATAAAAAGTTAACTACGTCTTTTCAATAGAATACCAACAAATTTGTATTTAACTCAAAAATATATTTCAAAAGTAAGTATTATTATTAATAATAATAATAATAATACATGATAATGAAACATAAATAACAATACATACATTAATATATTCATAAACATATACATAAATTATACTACGAAGAGGGAGGACTAGAAAATTACTCTTCTCTGGGGATCAAACTAGGGATCATCTCGGTATTAATTCAGTAAAGCAATTGAGGAAACCCCAGAAAAAAACCTCAATTAGAATTATTAGGAGTATTATTATCAAATTATAAATTATTTGCAAAATACTGTACATAAAAGTCGAAAGAATTAAAATAACACTAAATTCGAGATTATTATTTCAATAGACTCCGCTTCTAGACAAGAGTCTAGAGAACCTGTATAAAAAATCCGCATCTACCCGAAGGAAAACCGGATAAAAACCCGGGCCAGGATGATCGAATATAATATCGCCAGTTATAATATGGAATAATACAATATAATTTTGAAATATAATACAGTACCACGCATTTGCGATGTAAATGAGTTCATTCGTCATAAGAGTAATATGTAAAAATGAATTTATATCTTTCATTGCGTCCTCGCATACGTGGCCTGAAGGGAGGATGAACTACGCAACTGAGCCAATGTCATTCCACTACATAGCCATCCCCTCTTTAAAAAAAATATTACGAGGGGAAAATTGAGCTCTTGTGTGTTTAATTAAAATACGGCTGCAGTCTGGGTAAAATTGATATCACCACAATGTACGGATACAAATTCGTCTGCCGACAATCACTCTATCAGGAACAAAACTGCAAAATACATCACAAATTGGTTAAGGAAATTATTCCTACTTCATGTATACTGGGGCCTTAAGAGTCGATTTCTCCATAGATTACGGAGATGTTACTATACAATAAAAAAATTAACATACCTTTACGTGGTCAGATAAAAGTAAAAATTCATTAGTGTCATTGATAGATCTATGACAGTGAATTGGGAATATATTTCGTCAAATAAGTAGGCCACAACACGTTCCAAGATCTCAACAAATTGTTATGTAGCTCACTAGAGACAGAAGTATGATATTTCTTGTTTCGTAAAAGTAGAGGGATAAAAGACGAGTATCGCTAGTGTGCTTTGGCTATTTTTATCCCTGGTATGTGATCTGTAAAAGTATGTACCGATTGTTGGATAAAGTACGTCAATCCAGAACGTCAGTAAATATAGCACCTGCTCTCCTGTACCAACCTTTCCTCCATCCATTTTTTGTTCCATGATGACCATAATAACGCATAGTAAGTATGAGTTGCACAGAATTTGGGGAAAATTACGAGCGCAAGCAAGTTCGGCTTTTAAGTCTCATTTTGACCCATTGGATGAAATAAATATAAACATAATATTCACAAATGTTACACGAGTACCATAATAAACATAATTTAAATAGTTTTCATTATATTTGAAGCCATCAAGCATACTTTTTCAATTCTTTTTCTCATGACACCGGTAAATTATCCCAAAACTACGGCATCCATTTTAGTCGAATCAGACAGGGAGAATATGATAACGGTATTCTCTCCCGATTCGATACCTCCCTTTCTACCCCCTTCACCCTTAGAGGATCAGAACCCTGTCCAGGGCGGCAGCACTGTATTCGCATTACGCTGAGTACCGTGTGCATGTCGGGTGTCCTTAGGGACTACGGTTGCCCTCACCAGAGGATTTACTCCGCTCGATCGCAATGCGATCTGGCGGTGACATGAAGAATAGATGCGCCCTAATGGCTGCCGATGTCGCTCGCCCAGTCTCACTTGTTGAGGTTATGGTGCGACCATATCGATAGGGCAGCTGCGAATAACATCCTGTTATCAATCATTCATTATTTCCAGATATGGATGTTCATATTTATAATATCATTCAGTAATGATGATGAGTTAAGAAGTCAAAATGGATAAGGAAGGAACGGTAAGATATGATTGTAAGTGATGAAAGAATAAAAGTAAGTCAAGCAAAAACACGTAAATACTATACGACGAACCAGTTTTATATGTTATAGACATATCGATATTGACTACAAAGAAACTATTACTTAGAACCAGTTACATTTTCCACGGATTAATTTTACAGCAATCAAGTGTGCATTCAAGATTTGGGAGAGAGTTCCTTGTTATGTTAGCACCTTAAGACGTTTATATTTGAAAATACTGTGCGATTAAAAAAAAGCTACTCTTTTTAAGTTTAAAATCTAATCTAACGCAATTACACAAAAGTTATCCAACTATTTCTGTATTTTATTGATTATAATGTAAGGACAATTTGAAATAACTCTGCTTATCATAAAACTGGGAACATTCAGTAGTTTCTTTTAACTCAGGGATTTTAGTAATAAGATAGCAAGTCACATGAATTATGAAGTTGATTGTTTCTGAAGGAAATTTATCTTTTGGCACTATGAAAAAACGTAATTTCAAATTTACTCACAAAATCCACGATTTGTATGATTTTCAACTGAATTACAAAATGAACAATACATCTTCGTCCAAGTGTGAATCAGTACCTCATCGTACAATGTATTCCAGTTAATCGCATTGCAGTTTATTGGACGCAACAAAATAACAACGCAAAGAGCTGGACAACGTCATTAAGTGAATAGAACAAGCCAATTGCAATTCGCAATTCGAACACGTCGGGTTGCGAAGTTTACAGTTATTTAGTAGATAGCACAGTGACACAACGCCACGAGTAATCGGTCTGCTGACTGGGTAGAGAGGGCTCTGGCTGACTGCGCTCTTGCACATGGGGAGGTCGGTTTGCAGCGCTGCTTTCCCAACTCCATTCCCCCACCCCCGCCCGTCCATCACACACCGATGCTGAATGCATCCACTTTACAAGCCACCCCCCACCCCCTTCGTTCATGCATTAGACTCCATGGAGGAGAATTTCGAGTTCCAAACCACCGCAATTACACCGCACGCGAGTAGGAGAGATGGTGAAAGAGAGGGAGATGAATAGAACATGACGATTCGACATAGAAGAGATAGATGTACAAAACGAAGTAGTCCATTCCAGCGTACAGTGCAATGAATATTGGTGGAAACAGACTACAACAAGAGAATGGTAATGTGGGGAAGTTAAAGGAGAATGTGAGAGAGAAATTATGATAATGAAGACCAAAAAAAAAGTAACCAGAAGGAAGAGATCAAATTCGGGTGATAAGTGAGCACACCCCTCCATTTAATGTCACCAATGAAGAGGATAAGTTAACGAAAAAAAACTAAACATAATAAACGACAGGGATATGAGACATGTTACATTATTCAATCTTGACGATCGAGGGGAGAGGGAAGTTCGAAAATAGCGGCCGATTGTAATACTTGTTCGTATGATTTTTTTTTTGTGGGGCTTTACGGCTCGTCGACATCGAGGTCCTTAAAGCCCTAAAATTTTGTACAGGTAGGGAAAATGCAGTTACGCACTAGGGAGAGCCAACATGACTCTCCCCGCGTGTGGGACTCGCCGAATGACTCAGCCATACCCACTAAAAACCCTCCTGATCTACAACTCAGATCTCAAATATCAATATATCTAAAAAAAGAATCTCAACATAAAAAGAAGAAGAAGAAACCGGGTGAAAGATACCCTGGCCCTATTAGCGTCAGGATCGAAAAGAAGAAGAGGTGACCAAGGAAGGTTAGGAAAGAGAAAGGAAGGAGCCTTGCACACGTAAGTGGAAGTAATGCCAGACTCAGCTCGGGGCACCGTGTTTGCCCAACACGTACTTACTAGATGTAAGTCCCCTGAGGGGTTGTTCGTATGAGTCAGTCAGAAAAAAGTGCAGGGGAAATGTTAGTTACCATAACACAAGTAAACATAGGTATTGAATACCTGATCAAAAATAAGTATTGGTGTCATTATTAAATTCACTTTCCCGATATCAACGTAAAGAATCTCAGTGTCTCCAATAACCCATGTTTAGATTTACAAGATTCAAGTTAATATATCAAAACAGAGTATATAATCTGAAACTAAAGAAATCGCACACCAAATGTCAACAGAAAACATTTCATTCTATTATCAGAACGTTTATGTCCTCCCAGAAGTATCATAAGCCTCGTTTCCGCGTACCCTGGGGAATGATAACATTGTGGCATGTTTTTTCTTCTTGAACGTAAGCAAAGTCAATGTTTCACAAATACTCGGACGCAGAGCTTCGTTCCTGGGAATGATTTGCATACCACGACGCTGTTTGCACAGACGGAGACGAATGTGGCAACAATTAAAACACCCTTAGATAGAATCAGACTGACAGATGTTGGACAACCACCAAGATAGAGGGGGAGTGGCAAAGGGGCGAGAATTATTTCAACAGGGCGGACGACAAAAGACAACTGGATGATCTTAGATACAACGGCCTCGGGTTTTTCTCTGGTTTTCCTTCGGACAGAGACGGATATTTTATACAACTCGTTCCACCTTGCCCACGTGCGGCATATATTGAAATAATAAATCTCGGATTCAGTGTTACTTAATAGTTACAATTTTTAAACAATACTTTCCGAATAATCTATAGTTTAATTTTTACTCCCGAAATAACTATTTTGTGTTTTATTTAATACAAATTTGCTGGTATTTTGTTAATATTATAACACGTACCGAACTATTTTTATTGTTGGGAATGTATTGAGATGTTAAATCCGCCTCTGCCTTAGGGTCGTTGATCGGAATTAATGGGATAGTCCCTTGCTTGCTTCCGGAGAGAAAATTAGTTGATTGTGGTCATATGCAGTTTGTAACTGCTTTTTTGGTCATAAATTTATTATTACACTAAGATTCTCCTGATTTATTATCATTTTATCTCAGAGGCAAAATTAGAAATATGCGATGTCCGATCCAGGGGGCCATTTCGGGTATGAGTCCCCTCCCCAAATTTTTATAATTCCAAAATTTTATTTTGACCTATTAATTATTCAAAGATTAATTTTACTGAGATGAATTTTTGCTTTTGCCAGACAATTCAAATTAATCTACAAAAATAGTTTCCTTAAAATTGTTTAAGAAATTTAAATATCCACATTTTCTTCTCGTGACTTCTTTCCATACAAACAGAAAACATGAAATCTTGGAAACTTGTAATTTACGTAAAATTGTTTCCTTCATTTACCTGAGCCGAGGCTTAAATCTTTAACCTTGGTCCCTTAATAATTGATTCATTGATTCGGGAAGCAGTACACAAAAACACAATTTTAATGAAATTAATATTTAAGTTTTAAATGAATGCTTTTTCTATATTACACAGGTTAAAATAATTGAAAATTTTGCTGATGAATTATGTAAGAAAGTTATAGTTCTTTTACCAATCAACGCTATAACTGACGTGTAAAGAATTCCTTTAACCTAATTTCCCCTTTCCAAGTTCTCATTTAAAACAGTAAGTATAATAATTTGTGATAAATGTGAAGGTAAATCAAAATATATTCAATAATGATCACTTAAACTCATGGGATATGTTCTAAACATTTTCCCGTAAAAAAATACAATAAAAATACTGAGGTAGTTAAGTTTTCTCATTTTGTAAAGAATATTATAGGATTTAAGTAACAAGTGATTGACGAAAATCTTTGAATTTCGAATACAATGTAATAAATACCGTACTTGAAGATTCAATACTTCGCTATACTAACATATTCGAGACTATCCACACAAATCTCACCCCCCAAAACACCGCAGTCTTTGAAATCTCGGAGTAAACCATGGCTCCGGAAGCACGATCGAGCCACATTAATATACGAACCCCATTTCCCATTATATCGTTCCTTTGGTACCTTTGACTTCATGTTCTCAACAACAAATTGCCTTCTACGAAACAAATGAACCGCGTATCGATCAACCGCTTGAAGTTTAAATTAAAAGTGTGTCTTTTAAATTAAAAAAAAAAAATAATGACCGGACTGTTTGATTCTCAGTAAGTGTCTCTTTACCAAATTGAAACTGATGTATCGCAGAGTTACTCTCATTACATCGTATTTACCACACGCAAATATTGAAAAGGAACAAATATCCATGTTTCGTGCACTGTTTTAGTATTACTGTGTCCACCTGCCAGAAAACACGAAATCACGCATCTCGGAACACCTACGACCACACACGGAGGGCACGATTTTGGATATGCGTGTGAGGGATCCAACGACTGAGTAACATTCTAAAAAGCCGTTCGGAAATATCTTAGATTTACGTGTCAAAAAGTGATGGTAGTTTTGCTCGTGACGCCTCATCCAACATTTTTAGTTTTTCCCAGAAACCGAATAAACATTTGTGTGGGAAATAGATCATTAAAAATGTAGAAACTGAAGATGAAATAAAATACAAATGTTTGCAATCCGTACTATTCTGTTATTCCTCTAAATTCGATTTTTACTGAAAAGAGATATCTCATCTTCAACAAGAAAAAAAATGAAATAGTTGCCTCGTGACTTGTTTCCGACAAACTGTAGCTTTCACTCCTCCGACGTGCAATGTTTATGTCACTTATTGTAATGACTTCATTATTAAACAGTATGATCAATCTTTATTTTTGAATAAAAGGAATTGTGTTTCTGCTGCAACGGGGTGCAATGCCTGATATATTTATATACATTATTATTTTATATGTAGATCTGAAGATGCCAGGAAAATTTCAGAAAAATGAGAACTATATTTTTACCAAAATAATGTAAACGGTGTTCACGGAACGTATAAAAATGTTTTTGAAAATATTACATTTTATTGCTGTCATATGTAGTTTATTAGTTATGGAAGTGTGATACGAAGAAGTTAATAACCCTGAGTTACTCATAGTATCAAATGTATTCGGAGAAGTTTCTGCGCATAATAAACGTTAGTAAGGCTATCTTGTTTAAGACCAAAACATTCAGTTTATCGTGGGAACGATTCCTTATCGCAAACATACACACTGTACGTTACAAATTTCTCAGTCACCATCGCTTTTTTTCTGAACCAACCGAGAACAGGATCAATGCATGGGAACAATAGCAGTGGCATTCTTATGCGTAACGTTTCTGTTGTAGATACGAAACGCCGTTTTTACAACGAAGGTCCGCATTACAAAAACAACACATTTCATATTCCGAATCCATCGCCCAACCGCAATCTCCCTCGAGAAAGTTAAAATTCTTTGTCCACATATAAAGAAATCGCTTCCACGAATTAAATGACGTGTGTCTATCTGGGAGGTCAATATCATGGACCTCACACATTCCTAGTACCACGAAGTGTCTCTTCAAAGTCCGTCAAAGTTCAATGACCTTGGGGATATCTTCCATCATCCGCTAATGAGGTCAACCCTCGTTTCGAAGAATTCACTCGCCGATCAATGGGAGTCAAGGGTTCACGACGGGCGACAAACGTTTGACAATGAAAGCAATCGATCAGTGATGTGTCGCATCGCGTTCGCTCGAATGTCACGTCGCGCGTTTTACACTTTCGGAGAACGAATATGTTTTCTTAAGATTCGCTGCGTGCAAACGTTACCCGCTAAAGCAAAGAGATATTTTAAAAAAAGTAATATCAAATGAAATAAATAATTAAAGACTTACTACCTTTAACGGACGAACAGTATATACGTATTTAATATATTGTATCACCTGACGATAACTTCAGTATAATGTCGAAACGCTATGAGATTTAAATCTCAAAGTATATGCTGTTTGTCCGTTAAAGGTCGTAAGTCTTTGATTATTTACTTAATTTAATTATATAATGGACGTTAATGGTTGTGAAGGTTATATCGGACTATAGGAATGGCTTGATACTTCATTTTCTTAATATTATTTCAAGTGTTAATATTTTTTAGGTTTAAAAATGACCTACTAAGTTTCTAAGAGTGAGAAATACCTATGAACTATATGAATAATGGAGTTTTTTTCCAAAACCAAACAAAAGTCATTCGTTTAATTAAAAGTAGGCCCCAAAAATGTCGTAAAAAATGTTTTCCCAATTCCACGTGGAAATGATCAATTTTCAGCAAATAATTTCACAATATTTCGAAATCTGCACACTACTCACAATTTGGGTGAGATATTAGCTATTTGTTTTAACATTTACATTGCATTTAGACATGTCCAAAACGTGTACATTTCTTGCAATGTCAAAAATAAATCAAAATATTTGTAACACCACTGTTCCTCTAATATTTGTTTACGTCATCCTTTCATCCCCCTTTCAATTCCTTGCGTTCCCTCCCGTTGGAGATAGAAGGGAACGAACAACCAGCGGGAAGAAGCGGAGCCACGCAGCAATAATCACCGGCGACACGTTGGACTCGTACTGAATTCCGAAGCTGTTGTTCCAATCGACTGCATCAAATTACCGCACCCTCCCTGTCATTTGCGTGACATCCTGCAACCCTCCAGACGGGAGTTCTCCTCGTCAACTCGCCTTCATACGAAAGTTCAGAGGTCACGGGGGATGAGCATCCCGCGGACAGAACGTCGCTGCGTACTCAGCGCTTTTATATGGCACGAAAAGGAAAATAGTTGAGATGTCTACGCGAAGACCTAAAACAAATTGCGTTCGTTAATATGGAAGAGAAAAATCTTTGACACAAGTCCACAGCTGCGGGGGAAGCTACAACGGCGTTGGAACTGTGTTCAAGGAACCGTACAACTTTGTCGTGTGTACTCCATTGATTTCTTATCATTTTTATCCAGCGTTTCTTAAAACACGAGGATTACTTTAAATGATCACTTTAAATACGTGATCAATAAGCTTCCCTCTGGTTTAGAAACGAGTCCAGTGGAAGGAAAGTGAAAATTGTCATATTTCAATGAAGACAAGTCTCTTTATTAAAATATTTTACTTTAATATGTATTTTTATCTTCAATGTTTTCACTGGCAATAATCTACACAATTCTAAGCGATAAAAACTCTTCGTCAACTCACTTTACAATTTGAAATGTACATAACAATTGACACGATAAGTTCCATATTAAGTAATTTACTTATTTTTAAATATATATTAACATTCGTCGAATAAGTAATTTACGGTTAAAACAGAACACAAAAAATGAACTTAAAATCAAGAAGTGTAATAGTAGTGTTTAAAACAAATAATACCATTGAAGTACAGATAATAATTGATAGAATCAGAAATCGAATAGACCGACTATCACACATATTTAATTGATGTTTAAATTGGTTACAGTTTTTTCTTCGCTCATTTAGTACCCTAATGAATAAATGATGAGAGATCTAACCTAGATTTCTGTGACATCGGCGAAACTCGTGATTAATTTATTGAACATCATACCGATGCATCATCATTCCGTCGAACAGAGAATCTCGAAGACAAATTGATACTCTTGCATCCCGCATATCAACTGCCAAGAACTCGATTCCATCTGAGATTAATAAAATATTTTGGGAGGAAACTTAAAATCAATTTGGCTAAATCTGGTCTGCGGTTGTGAAGACGCAGTTCGGCACGCAACTGTCTGCGTGCTGGAGAGGGCCAATAGGTCTCTGACCTCCAAATCGATTGAATCGTTGTTCGACCAATATCCGCGTTTAAATATTAACCGCACTTCCAATGTTCGAGACTGCGGTTGAATACGATGCTTGTTCAATGAGATAAACACTTTAGAAACATGTATTGATGTAGGAATTCGCGGCTGCCATCGTTAATATTTAAAACTCCTTTCGGGATAAAAAACTGTGTCGATATGGTATTACATTCGACGTTTCGTAGGCATTTAAAGCGTGCAACACGATGAGTTTTAATACTACGATCAAACTGCACAATAATTCGAAAATAGGTTTAAATTTAGACTTGAAAAACAGTATCTAATGCATTATTTTGGGATTTTGAAATAAGACTATTTTCGTCACTCAGGAAATTAGTTAATGTATTGGTTATATTTATATTCATTTTGCATCGTCAAAAAACCTGTCATAAAACATTAACAATAAATAGAACTTAAAATCAGAGAACACTTTGTACACAGAATTGGCGAATATCATAAATAATCGCACATCTTTGAGTAGCAATTAAAATCGTAATTTGAAACTGAAATATTGTAAAAAATAACTTTGCTTGTAACTAAAGTACAATAGCCTTCCTTAATGTTTATATGAATTTATATAATTACAAATGCAAATTAACACTCCACTACATAATCCACTCTGCAATATGGCAAACGTCCCTTACCTTCAAATCTTAAGCAATCTTGATCCACCAAGCAAAGACCAATTAGCAAAACGGCGAAAAGCATAATTTAACACAGCACTGAATATCAAACAGGACACGTATTCCGAACGTTAAGTCTGTACACGGCACTACAACTGGAGTAAGTAAAGGAGAAGTCAATGGAAAAATTGGACTCGGAAAACTAATAGCGGCGACGTAGGCGGAGTAGTGACACGGAGGGAGGGAAGTTAGAAGCGGAAAGCGTAAGAGCATTCGGAAAAAGGCGAAAGGTGGAGTAAAACGAAAACATGGTAGCTAGTATTATGAATCCCGAGAAATGAACGAGGCTCGAAATGGGTCGAAATTGAAATAAATGGGCGGGGATAGATAAGACAATGTGCAGTGCGCATGGAAATTTATGAATGTTAAAAATCTCTCGCTACTGGAATATAACAGTAACATAAAATGCCAATATACATATAAGAAAAGAAAAACACACTGAATCGGTAGAAAGCGATTTAGAATTAGAAACCGATTAAAATTTCGGAATCCCGACGTGGGGAGAGGAATTTGGTGGGATTTATTATGAAGCAAAGCGGGAAGTGGGAAATTCATGGACGGGGATAAATGCAAGATAATGTTGTAGAGGGTGGAAGGAAACATTGATGACAATAGAAAGGTATATATCAGAAACAAAAAAAGGGCAATATTCTAACAAGATAAATTTTAAACAGCAGAACACGATATTAAAATTACGGAATCGTGATGAAGGGGAAGGAATGTGGTGAGGATGAAGTTAATGAATTAACAAATGGAGGGTAAAAGAAGAAAATATACGAGCAAAAAAAAACAACAGAGAGCGAGTGGCGCCCGTGCGTCTAGTGAAGCGATACGCGGAATCCGACTCGACCAGTGGGACGGTTCCAGCGAACTCACCGACTGGCGTGCATTCAACAGACGGCCTCCGCTGGCCACTGGTCGACGCGACGGTCCGAATATCGACGCCCGTCGAGGGCAATGAGGCACTCACGGGGAGTCTGTGCAGGCCAGCTGTGTTGGGATGCACATCATCATTATAATTTATGAAAACCCGAGCATATCATCGTGTTAAACACATTTAGGGTGTTTAATTCACTCGAACTGTTATGAAAATTAGCTTACCGTATAGACCTTCACTCAAAGATGTGCACAATCATAGTTTTATTTATACCTGGAGCTTAAAAATGCACTATCAGTCCAATATTACTCGATAAGATATCCACGCTTGGAATCAATCTGGGGTGAAGATCCCAAGTGCGTATAGGGGTGAATATATTTTCAATTTTGATTTATTGAATTCAAAGTAATCATAGGAAGTGAAGATACACGAAGAATAGACATAGGTATGAAGTGATCGAAAATTCTAGGGGTGAAAGTGAAATAACGGATGTAAACCGTTACGGACGGATCAGAAAGAGAACTCTGCTCTAACCCATAGCAATTTCATATTGAAACATTGATCTGCGGTGGAGAGAAAACATAGTTAAATATACACAGGCACCATCAACGACACATTTTCCCTGAATACATTAGAGTTTCTTCAACATTATGTCAACGATTTCAAAAGGTTCCTGACAAAAAACGAGAATATAAAAAAAAATAATGAGAATTTTATACAGTGATATAAGTCATTTTTATACATATAGTCATTGCACAGGACATGGATTTTTATCTTATAAAAACACGCAATTTCGATTCATGTACCACGAAACAGTTAAAGTATTAAATTTTTACGACCGTTAGACAATTAATTACTAGATGTCCCTCATCGGGTTTTTACATAAATAAGCAGCTACTGTTGAATTATTTTGTTTAAATTAAAAACGCATTAATATCACTCAAAACATACACGTTCAACACTTCAACCAGTGTGCTAACTTCCGGTCAGGTGAAAATGGCGACGAGCCGGGAATCGAACCCGGGACTCCTGCTTTGATTGGAGGGGTGTATACCACTACACCACCCGTCCGCCTTCCGCAACTGAACACCCAGACCTAAGCCCTACATCCCCATACAGGATATAAGTGAACCAGGTGGCATACTATGCGTGTAGGTAACACGGAATGTATGCACTTCAACTAGTGTGGCTTAAGGTTAAACTAAAATCAATTGTGCACCCAACATTTTCCAACGGAAGATTCGCTTTAACCGGAAATAAAACGTTGATTGAGGACGAAGGTGAACGTGTGACCGTTCATGACACCCTTTGCATTGGACGATTACGAGGGTGGGATGGTTGTTGCGTGTGGGGGTGTGTCTTCCCGGACCCAGGGCAATAAGCGACCGCCACTGCACGAACCTCACGCCCTCGTATTTGCTTTTTCCGTGTACACGTCGTCTGGGGTCGCGATGGAGGTGCACAATAAATACACTTCTCGGAAGAACAGACATTGCATTCCATATCTAGAATGGAAGTATTGCATTTGTAACTGCTGTACATTAAAATAATTTCAGCAGAATTGTAGTATTATTTGCAATTTAAAATGATATATGATTGGAATGATAAGTCAACCTAGAGCCGTTCATCGGAATTGTTGGGATGACACCTTGCTTACTTCCGGATAATTTGTTTTTATAAGAACACCGAGTCAATAAACAATTTAGATTCACAATAAAAATTAAAAATTCATCATATCATTATTTCATTATAATGTAAATATTTGGGTTGGCCTTAGTTGACAACGTTTCGAGGCTCTAATTTTGGCCTACTCTTCAGGTCTATCCGTTTCATTATCACTATATTACAAAACAAAAACATCGTACATGTCATAATATCATACCCGTGCTTCCACACATTAAACAATTTAAGAAATACAAATATATAAACGTACCTCAACTATACATCCTTTAAATATTGTGAATATCAAATCCACGTGTCATTTCTAATCTAAAAAACCATTTCATACAATTATTTGTACTACATAGTATCGTTGCCTTTGTAACTACATCACAGACAACATTAAAACATCACTGTCTGTTTATTGACTGTCTATAATAAGGTTCGGTGTTCTTATAAAGATAATTAGAATTAGACAGAGAAAGCGTTGATGAATACATATTTAATTTGTTTATTGACCTCCACGTCGCCATACACAGTATGTTACTGTTTTCCTGACAGTAAATTTATAGACTACAAAAAAGAATGATTCTTTATGATATCAGGCTTATATTTATCGAAATAAGTAAATTTTAAATAAATTATTTAAGACTTATGACCTTTATGAGACGAAAAGTGTTTTAAATCACATAATATATACCAGGGGTCGGTAACGTATGACCCGAGGGTCACCGAGTGACCCATTTGATAATTTCAAGTGACCCACTTTAGTTCCGAAAATAAAGTATAATACATAAAAATAAATTATTAAACGTAAACATGAAACAAACATTTTGAGAATAAAAAAATTGAAAATAGATACTAAGAACAACATTTTAGTTCGTTTACCATGGATCGTGTACACCTAAGTGTTTATGTATACAAGATCCATGTCGAAAATATCTCTGACCCAAACGTCTCTTTAATACTCATATTTTGGTTGATTTTGAGCCGCGGCCAAAAAAGGTTGCCGACTCCTGATATATACTATTTGTCCTTCAAAGGTCGTAAGTGTTTAATTATTTATTTAATTTGACGCTAATTGTAATAGAAGTAAATTTTACAAACATTTTGAAAATATTAACGTTTTTCTCTCAAACTCAAATACCTAGCAAATAAAACAGGAATAGTACTGGGTTGGTGGAACCAGTACGTACGTTGCCATCATCATCCTCCCCACACACTCTTGCGTCATTCGTACAGACTGTGACGACCTCCACTATCCCTACCACTAACCTAATTAAACAGTGTCTCATTCTCTTTTAATTCAAACATAACATGATGCTTCTTCAATGTGATCAAATATATCAGTTTCGTACGAATATTGTCTTAGATATATCTAAACGTGACAGGTTACAGCACATGGTCCCTCACATTTCTATTATTCATACGGGATGGCATTTAACAGTTTGATTTAACAGAGTTCAAGTGTAATAAAAAAAAACATGAGTTGTTCGTGGTATGAATTTTTTGTTATCCCAACCTTTGTGACCCCTAGTTTGTATTTCGTTTTTTCTCTCCTATTTCGACTGTCCAGTCACTTTCGCATGACGTCTGTGCATTTTATGAGACAAAGCGCACGCAGAATTATTTCAACGCATGTCACTCTAAATCAATATGAATTGTAGTCTCTAAAGCACGTCCCAAACCGATCTCTTTCTCGTGTGCGTCAGCGTTCCATTTCACATGCAACAAAATGTAACGGAACAATAATATTATTGGTGTCGGAATAATTAACGATGAAATTCAGCGTCGACATGTGCATTCAAAAAAGAAATACACTCCAAAGTTTCATATAAAGAGATTTTAAATTGAGCATTTATAATTTGGTGTTGGTGACACAGACACCGTCAAAAAAATTGTATACACCTCCAGTCTACTGTAAATACGGCATATCCTAAAATATAAAAAATAAAATAAAAATAAAGTAATGGGAAATGGAATATTAATACCATTTTATATTCAAAACTGTAAATTCATTTTCCTCTAAGTTCCAGAAAACACTATTTAGACTTTATTGACAATAGATTCAATGACCAACTAACGAGAAAAAATATTTTACAGGAATGTATATGTAAACGTAGGAAAATTAACTGAGTTTAATAAATACTGCACAGTTAGGTGCGGATTACGATAAAATAAGATTATTGGAAAATGGATAACACACAGCTGGGGGTAATAGATCCCATCCATGTGTTAGAAATATAACTAAAAATTAATTAATATCCATGAAAGAAGTGTTCCTCAATCATACCTAATTAGCCTAATTATACCTAATTAATGTGGGTTATGGATATTGGTTACCGCAAGATTTCTCACGATGTCACTTTGTAATTAAGTTTTACAATTCAACGACCTTCTATTTAAATACATAAGTTACTATATTAAAAAAACTATTACTTTGTATTGATTTGTAAATTTAAAGGTCGCTCAAATCTGTAACTTAATAAGATAAAAATGATAGATGTTAATAATTTTACTATTCTCTACGCCATGGTTTATTAGCATTCCTAAAAAATTTACGTCTTGTGCTTTCCGAACGAGCAAAGTATTGGCGTCCGGACGAAATCATTTGTATCATTCCTCTTACGAACGACGTCATATGAGACAACCAAAACTCGCCCACTTTTGTGATCGAGGAACTCAAAGAGACTGCTCGATTCGCAAACGATGCAAGACAAGCAAAATGGACAAGCGGTAGTCATCTCACAACTCTTCATTCACGAGCTCCTCGGGACATGGAGTTGTGCCTTGTTTCCGTGTGTCCTCTTTAAAGGAGAATAAGCCGGGCTCGACGAGTATTCCACAGAAATTGAGAGGTAAAACAAGGGTTACTAAGAGAAACGAAGAAAAATGCAACGAAGCGACAGAAACACATTGCGTTGGGAGAAATCCATTTCGTCCAGATGGAATAGCCAGAAGTTTTCGGCGGTCTCAAACCCCGTCCTACAATTACGAAGAATACACTTCTTAAGAAGTAAAATATTAAAAGTAGCAAATACAGAAGGCCTATATATAAATCTTTACGATTTTCTGGTATAGCGATTATAAGTTATAAAATATACTATTATAACTTTTAAAATATTACACTAATATACGGGTTGCTAAACTTTAAATCTTCTCTCTGTCTCCAAGATCTGTGAATAGCTCGAACACTTTCGTATACGTACAATGCACTGATGCACTGAAACGTTTAGGATGTTTCAAATGTGTTTCTATTGATGTTGTCCAAAACACTAGTTCGCTTCCCATCGGGGATGCTCAATATCCGCACAACTTTATTATATTTCATGGTGCACGAGGAGAACAAAGAGAAAATGTCAAAATAACTTTAAAATAAAATTTGAAAATGAATGTGAAAATAAAAATGTTTTACAGGAATTTTAGGAATAAATATTTCGGTAATATTTAGAAATATAGGTGACTGGGTATGGAATAAAGATAGATCTTTCTATTCTTGCACATGAGTACATCTGAGAAGGAATATTGTGATTCAAGGTACCAGTACATTATATTTACAAGATGTAATAAATTACTTTACTTACACTCTGCTTGGAATACTTCATGAGAATGCATATATTTCTTTCGTGTACCCTAAATCTGACCGAAAAATTCATCAGAATGTTCAATGATACGTACCATGACGATCATTTAATCAAGTTAGGATTAAGAAACGATGCCAAATTAACATTTCCCTTCACTTCTTATCCACAAGAGGGAGGTGTTTTTGATGATCTATTAAACTATAATATGAGTTATGCTCGTGTGTTAGCAAATGGGCGGGTCAGGCAAAGCAAAACAACGTAGCATGAACAGAAGTTTCTTCGTAGTTATAATCAAAACCCTAAATATGATACCAGTTGAAATACTTAATTTTTGTATTTGCTTGCTCTACGTGACAACTGATCTTATACATGATAGAATTAAGTGAACATTTTAAACTGACATTTTAAATAATGAACGGGTATAATAATTACACTTCCTAAGAAATGCTAATAAAAAGTTATGTATTCACTGATGGACGCAATAAACTCACGAAAATCCCCACAACTCGCACATAAACCATTCATGAATTCACCGGAGCCTCGCACGTAGCAGACAGATCGACTCAAACCGTCAGCTATCCCTTCGCCCTCACAAAACCTTTCTTAATCACTCCACAGACTCAATTACAGAGTGGTATTTATCCAGATCCACTGATGACACCGGCGCACAATGGGAAGCGGGGGAGTTTAGTCTTCGCTCACGACCGTTCCCTGCGGTACTCCCCGCACAGCAAGGTGGGACTTGGACTGCGGTCCACCCTAGCCATCACAACGACAACCCCCGTCGGACTGCTTTTTGTGCAGTTTCATCTCATTTCACTTTTTAATTCTCCCTTTGTATCGCAGGCTCGTTGCGCTTTGTCTTGACGGACTCGGGGATGTGGAGGCATGCGTCGATACGCGCGAATAACGCCCGCGAAAAGGGTGGTGACGTACAACTTCGTTACGTCGAATTATTCTCCATTTCGCGTGCTGGATTGATTGAGGAGTGTGCGGGCTGAATTCGGAATACAATGCTCTCCCCCTCCCAGTCTTCCCGGGCGGCCTCGAAGTAGTGTTCCCGGTTTGGACGGGTGCGGGCGAAAATTGCGCGGAGCCGTGAAAAAAACCATAATACAAACGCGCGCCGACGCTCCCCTGAATACCGCTCGTATAATGAAACGTCGCCATGTTGGAACAATCGATTGCTCCGTTGCATACGTCATCTCCCGTGCGTCGCGTTTCGGAATGGAAAGGTTTCGAGGGTGGGTGATCGGTTTTTGAGGAGAGACGGTTGGTTCCTTGTTTACGAGAGGTTATTCGGAATGAAGGCATTTCTCTGAGGGGAAAAAAGACCATTATGCACAAAGTCCTTTCGGAACATTACTTCGCTATTGCAATTTGCGAGATGGAGAAGGAAGGAGGAGGACACTCGGTTGTTTGGAAAATCACAGAGATTGGTTCGATGAGAGCGGGTTATGAATGGTAACCTCAATTATTGTTTGTGGCTCACAGCGAACCATATATTCACAGCACTACAATACTCTACGATGAGTGGAGCACACGTAGTGATACATTAGTCTGACTCAAACTCATTATAAACTCTGTCATACTGTCCCGTAGAATTAACTAACCATGAAAACTCCTATAACTTGTAACATTTCAAATCACCAACTTTCGGAAACTTTAATCTCCGACAAGAAAACATTATTCGAGAGGAGGAAAGCAATAAAAGAAAATTGGGTTCAAATCAGAGGAAAGCGATCCTAGAAGTTTGGAACTGTCAAGGATCCTTTATATACAACCACCATGAGCAACAATTCCGATTTTCCTTGGGAGTATAAAAGCAACTGCCGTGAATCAACGAAGCATGACACACCGAAATTGGTAGAGCTCGCTTCTATTCTCTCCTCACTCTCAGAAAAGTAACTTTCGTCGGAAAATTATGATGTTAGCGAAGCTTCCAGAGCATTATTTACCCGAACCGTCCACATTCCGAGTGCGTCCTCCGTTTGAAGGGGGGAGAGGGTATGAACACGTCGTAAATTGGGACTACTCTGGACAGGGCGTTTTAGTCAAATGAGTACAAGAGAGAGAGAGAGAGAGAGAGAGAGTTCCAGGAATGACGTCAAAACAACGTGTTTGGATCTACAACGTCCTCCGAGAAGAGACAACTCGCCCGATTCTAATTCGGCAGGACACATCCGCGTGCAATTGGTTGCGGGACACGATATTGTTTTGGAGAATAATTGCCTGTCAAGCCTGTTAACATGTATCTGTATTAGTATGGCTTGAGTGCGGGAGAAATGCGTGTTACGTGGTCATAAAATGTGATAGATATTAATTGCTGTTCGGACACTAAATTGAAGATGATTTACTCCTCCGAATTTAAATATTCCGTCAAATGGTGCATGATTACTTTCGAACTAACGCTGACCAAAACTCCCACTTGTGATAAAATCAATAGATGACACTAAGAAAACATATTTCTATTCACGTCGACCAAAGGTGCAGCTCGTATATGAAATATCTCAAAAGTGATACTTCTTAAAACTCCATCCTCCCTTCGTGTAACGCACCTCTAACGATACCTCTCATNCCTACCTCTCCTTCCGCGGATAAGAGAAGTTTATGTTGCTTTTCGAATTATACGGGGAAAAAATTTTGGTGCACTGACTTGTTTCCTCCTTACAACTTTAAGGTCAAACAGGACCCATAAAACATAGCGTTACGAAGTATAACACCCTTCCTACCACGCCGTAACGCGGGGTAGCTATATAAAAAGTCTTCCTCCCCCCGACGAGCTACGTAATATACGGAAGGTTCCAAACGATCATTACAAAATTATAACGAAAATCGTCATCAGTAAGTATCATCAGTAAGTAAAAAAATAATTTTAAATACTAAAAATTAAATTACGACTAATTAATATTTGAAGTACAGTCCGAATACCGACATATCTACTTCTCGTATTGACTTTTCAACAACTACTTGTTAAGAAAAAAGTTTATTTTGACTGCGACCGTGCGAGGTCTTAGGAGACAATGAAACACTCCGGTGTTTCTGTTTAAAGGAGCAATGCTCGACAGAAGACGGACGGCGCAAACAAGTCGCGTGATTCTCTCCAATGAGACTTCGTGCCCAGGGACTCAATGGCGCTCTCCCGAGGATCAGACGAGAACAGATGACAAGGGAGAAAAAAATGCTTCAGAAGCGAAGAAGCAAAATTGAACGAGAGCTGAATGACAAACAAATTTTTATTATACAAAAAATTCTCATAACTTTAACTTAACTTTTATTTTTTATATCGTATAAACTACTTTTTTCTTTTTGGAATATTTATATGTCCACTAATATTCTTGAGAGCAATTAAATATTTATGTACTTCTCTACGATTGTTGTTAAAAAATCGAAAATAATTTATTCCTAAATGTTAAAAAGGAATTAACATAAAACAATCTTTAATATTTTTCTACAATTTCCTTTAATCGCCTTTTCATTTGCTGTATGGAATTAAAATGTATATATTAACACATAATTAATTTCAACATTTGTTTTTAAACTTTACATAGCGATAATAAGAAAATTCTCCGACTTCAAGATTTTTTTTCCTTAAAATAAATTTTCACAAAATATTTTAAATATAATATTCCAATATAAAAATTAAGATATATAGAATTTATGTCATTGTTCTAGTATTTATAAAGAAATTTATATTTGGACAACATATTGCGTGCAAGCTTTTTTACATTTCGCTTCAAACACATATGTGGGACTAAAAGACAATTATCGTTGCTTTCCGAGTTGAAATGTATTTGATTCCATTCCACAGAAACAATTTCGTCGGAAAGGTCTTTTTCAAGAACTTTGTATGTTTCAGGGAAAGCTGCGAGTCAACATTTAGCCTAGGAAATTGAGTTGCGTGTATGCCGAGAAATTGTAATATCAGAGATACATTTTCGCCGGGAACTAGGATAATGGGATTTCGCGCATTCGGTACAATGGGTTTCTTCTTTATAAAACTCTTGTATTTCCACTGTACTGAAGCATTTGTGTTTTTTAATCCGACAGATGGAATTCTACACGTTAATCCACATTTGACGAAAAAAATATATATAATAGAAAATAATATAGAAGGTACTCGAATAATTTATGACGATGTTAATATTAAAGCGTTGTGTTTAGGAAAACCTAGTATATAAAAAATCATACACCACGCTTTCAATTTCACTTCGTTCTACTAATATAATATATATAATAATTCAAATCCTTACTAAAACCATTAAAACAAACGTTCTATAATTGTAGGTATGCGCTACCAACAAATTGAATATGCCTTTTTTCTGTTCTCAATATTTATTTGAAAATGAACATTGATAAAATTTTGTCAACTGAAAAGGTGATCGATGATATCATTTCGTGTGAGTAACTTCGGGAAAACTCACTATTTTTATGCTTAGGAAAGTTGATCTGTTAAGACATCTGTTAAATTAAATAATATATCAAACAGGAAACGAAATTTGTCTCATGTTTCTGAATCTTTCCTAATGAAAGCATTAAAAATAATTTGCTTCATCTACAGAAATCATGAGTGGTTATTATCCAATTTCATTAAAACATAGTCTTACATGTAAATGAATATGTCCCGGGTTAGTTGCGAGTATTTTCTCTCAGAAAATGGATAACGAAAAAAGTATTGTTGTAATTTATGTTTTAATAATATACTCTACACAAAACTAATCCGATAAATATCTGAACCTTTTTAAAACAAATGAACACTTAAAGGGGCGAACTGGAAGTAAATGCAGTATTGGCGTAGAAAGCTGTCGAAAATATAGTATCCACTGTGGCACTTGTTATAAATTTTAATAATATAAATTTATTGTCAAAAAACAGTACAAACTGCGTATGACCACGTGGAGGAAAAAAAACTAATTTACTCTCCGGAAGCAAGCAAGGGACCATCCCATCAATTCCGATCAAGGGCCCTAAGGCAGAGGCGGATTCAAAAATTTCAGCAAAAGTTCCTAGATAAGATAAAAAGTTAGCTGCGAGTTATAATACATATATAATGTCAATATGTTTGTAATTTAACGCAAATATGTTTGTAAATTTACATGTACAAGTTATTATCGAACTATAGATTATTCTGAGTATAGTGTTTAAAAATCATAAGAATTGAAAAAACACTAAATTCACGATTTATTGTTACAATAAACACGCCCCTAGACAAAGCCTAGAGAACCTGTATAATAAATCCGCCTCTACCCGAAGGAAAAACGGAGAAAAACCCGGGCCAGGATGGGGCTACAGAATTTATGTACACAACCGTGCCAAAGTTGAGTACACATAAAACTAAATTAATATGAGCCATAAGACAACACAATCATGCAAGAAAATAGTTTTTGAAATTGTTATAAGTTGTTTAAAAAGTACTACAGCAATGGCGTGATAAAGTACAAGACGAATTTAACTTTTGTTAAAATCAATAAATTCTTTTACATTGTAGAAGCACTGGTGCAGGAGGTAGTTTTTAACCGCTGATTTGAACAGATTCAATTTCATAATATCTTTTATATTCTTGGGCAGGGAATTATATAGAACGATTCCCGAATGATAAGGTCCTTTTTGGCAAAGAGTGGTTGACACTCTAGGCCGATGAATATTACTACTATTGCGTGTATAGTGTTCGTGAACGAGACTGTTTCGTTAATTTAAACATGAAACATATAATCGTTCTCTAGCTAAAAAGATTAAACTATTATCATCGAACATTGATTAAGTTTAAATAAAAACGAAACAAAAAGAACATTACTGTAAAATAAAGTATGAGAGATAGACTTCAAATACTTAAACCACGCGAGGGTGTCTCCACTCCAAATCAATACCTTTTGGGGATTCCATCTATTATAGACGTCACATGGTGCAATGGATGTTGGCCAGCGAGACGAGTTTCGTTGGCGATTCAACATGGACGGGTTAGAGGATGGTGACGGCGAGTGACGGCTTTAGTGGTGACAGCTAAGCGGTGGCTCTGTGGTTTCACTTGCAACAATGACCTCCTGCTCTCGAATAGGATAGCGAAGAGGCGATTGAACTGGCTAAGCGTTTTCAACATTCGGGTCTTTTAAGACTCGTTCTCTTTAAACAAAACTCGAATAGTATTTAATAAAAAACGTACCAAAACGTTACAAAATGATATGTAATTATGATAATAGATAAAAGTAAGAAAGATTACAATTTTGGGGATAAGAGGGAATTTTCATCTAAATAACCTCCCCCATTTTGGTGCGTAACGCTGTATTCGACAGGTCTCATTCTTGCTTGTATTACCAAATCGAGATTATTCTATGGCACCAAACAGTACCAAATTCTATGGCACTGTTTATAATATCAGACATCTTACATATTTTTATGAGTATAAACTTTTAAGAGGTTTGCGTGAGGGAATGAAATTGTTTCTAAAATGTTGAAGCAATTTCCTATGGCTAGCTTTATTACATTTTGAAAAATATTATCTAATCTTACATCATCTACAGTTGTTGGTCTTCAGAAAGTACTTCTGATTCAATATATGTTTTAGGGAAACTTTTGTAATTGGATTGATCCTTTTGTCTCCTCAAGAAACAAAACAAAAAATCTTCATGTGATCATAATCAGGCTCTACTGTTTTTTGGTCAATAACTTATTGATTTCAGTGGGTAGAGCAATGAGTTAAGGGCTAAGTAGTCGGGGTTCAATCTCCGATGGGGTGGGTATTTTTCATCTCACCCCAACACCCGCTTACTCCCAGGTCTATTCAGTCTGCCGTAAAATAAGTACCGGGTCTATACTGAGGTAAAACTGGCCGGAGCGAGATGCCGGTCACTTCTCCTCCTCCGCCCCAGAAATTGCGAAGTTTGATTTTGACTTTAAATTATTAATTACTTAATGCACATATTGAAGCGTGTACTCATCATACATTTCCAGTGAAACGCGAAATAACTGCCATTAGGAAATAGAAATCAATGAGTCATTTCCAGGAGAGAAAAGCGATATTTTTGAAGGATTTAAGCTTGCAAATACATTTTATAGAGTACAAATGAAATTCCATATTCCTAAAACCCCAGGTCAAAGCTTTGGCGATCCACATATTCGTTTTAAATTACCAAACGCGTAATCTGGAAGTCGGGCTAATGAGTGAGGATGTCTAATCCGGCGTCGGTGGTTTTCACTCGGAGGATTTGGGTTTGTCATCAGCGGCTGGTTTGCGGGAAACCGAATCCTAGCCTTGAAGCCCAGCAGCGTAATCCTCACTGCAGCTTTCTGCTCTTTGTCGCCGAGATTCTGGGACGCAGCGAGATGCTGTTTTGTCTCTTGCATTCAGCCGAGTAACAATGAGATGCCATTTTGAAAGTGAGGGAGGGTTGTGGTTGGAGCGCGGCGGCGGCGGGGAGGAGGAAGCTACGGCTTTAATGAGTGAGGAGGATATCTATGCACGAAGTGGAAATGATGAAATGGGTGGATATATGCAAAGAAGAGGGAATGATTAAAAAACACGTTACAAAGGCGGAGCCGATGAGAAAATGAAGAAGGAACTGCAGTTTCATCAGAAAGTGATGTAGGTGTTAACATAAGGATTATCACTCAAGCGAAAGGAAACACAAAATAAATGCATTAGGGGGGTCAAAAATAATGCATGAGTGCACCACACATTGAATGAGCGCCAAATTGAAATTTGTTAGATGTTGTAAACGCAGTATTCAGCGGCCGGAATCAATATAAATTTGTTTGTCCGGAACAAACCGTGTCTCAGTAGATAGAACTATCAACTTTTTGGCCACCTTGCTTTGACCTTCTCAACAGTACGACAACGACAGCGACTTAGGTCTGTAGATTACGACTCTGACATTTTTCTGAAAATTGCCGAAACGTTGGAAGTTCTGTCTAGTGAGACGCGGTTTGTCCCGGACAAACAAGTTTATATAGCTCAGTAAATTAAAGGAACACGGGTCATATTTGTCCTTCCGGTGACCGAGCGATCACCACATAATAAGTTGACGTTATTTTATGATTATTATGTTATTAATAAAAGTATCTTTGAAATCTTAATTCAAAACGGTGGCAAAATATATGAAATGACTGATGTGTATCAACCAGTTGCCGCTCCCACCCTGAACAATGGTAAATTAAAATTCTGTTCATAGAATCAAGTTGTTCTTTCAATTTGTCGTGGAACGTCATCTGGTGGGAACAAGTAAAAAAAAAATAACAGAACTAATGTAAATAAATAAATGAGTCTCACTATCATAATTCTAGCAGTATCATTCTAAAAACTTATGAGGGATATGAAATTGTTTGGTTTTTAGTTCGTTTGTTTTTAATTTTTTTACATTAATTTTATTTTTATATCTGATTCACGCGAAGTTTGATGCATTGCAATAATTGGATATGTTAAAAAATGATATTGCATGAAAAAATTATCAATGCAATAAACTCTAGAAAATGGGCGTGACACAATACTAAGGCATACAGCCCAGTATTTATAAATCTCAATTTGAGCTATTTTGAACTTGTTAATCCCATAACATATAAAATCAGAGCCTGGTATTTGATTTCAGTTTTCGTGGTGATGGAGATGAGCTGATCTATGGCCATAATCTCGCAGGAAATCTGTCTTCTTTTTGTTTCGTCACATTCCATCATGGACACAAGGCGTGTTGGGTTACCGTCAGTTTGTTTACGATGGCCGTTTTTCATGTTTTAAGATCTCTTTCACTGCCGACGATGAATACTCTCGACGTAATGACATCTATTCCTTGTAAGGATATGCATTCGACTCTCCCGGGCGTTTGAGGGGACGCGCGGTGAGCAAATGACGCATTCCTAGGCTGGAAATAAAACGGGAGTCAATACACTTCTCATAAACACAGACGCAAGAAAAAAAATTATTCTCAAATCGCAAACTAATAAATGTGATTTTTCCAAACATGAGATGAAACTGTATAATTTTTTCTGTTGTAGCTAAGTGTGATGAGAAAACTGTATGGATGAGAAACCCTAAGATTGGATGTGAAATCGAAACTCAGATAAATGCAAGGACTGCATCAAGAAATCCTTTTATTTCCGCTTAATCCAAACCTGTTCTCCATTGCTATATTTTTTTTTATTAACAGATTTATAAGTAGGTATAACTGCAGTTTCTTAAACTCATAGGGAGATCAATTTTCTCTCGTATTGCGTTAGAGACAATTCTTATTCTTATGTGTGACTCTTATTAAGATCTTACACGTATAGTTTCCGCTTAACGCTACTGTAGTGGCTAAATATGAATCTATTAATATAGCACATAAAACAAAAATTAAAGTATTACAATGATATTTTCATGTCTATTTAAAAAAAAATGTGTAGTAACTAAGCTGAGTTTAATTCTAAGAACAATTTCTTGCATGAACTCAAATCAGGTAATTGTTTATTTTACGATGTGGGATTTTTGTCCGTACGAATGAATCTAGCTACGTCTGGACTATCTATGGCTACCGGATCGACTATCGTATGACCGTCGTGTAAAACTACATAGAAGACAATATCACTACCTACGATCGAAGAAAATTCGTATTGTAATCGAGTAATTTTCGAACATACGTTTTAGTTACACTGTATGAAATGAAGAGGAAATTATAATGAATTAACCACATCGAGGAAACTAATTTCTATTCTAAATTTTAAAAAACCATTGACCGTTAAGTTTAAGACATACTTGTTAAGTTCAACAATTTAATACATCAATTGGGGAGTGAAGAAAATCTTCTCCAAAATTCTTAACTTAAAAAGTTCTTCGTCAGTAATTCCACTGTCCGCTGTAGATATCCCCGTACCCCATTTTTTGTGCTCTTTTCTTACGACGTACAGCATGAATAGAAATAACTGCGTCCCTCTCTTCCCAGGATAACAACTTCGTGTGAAGGTAGCATTCTATTATCACTCGATGGAGCTGAGCAAGGTCGAGCCATATAATGCAGATATCCATCAGAAGCTGCTACCTACAAACATACCGTTACCCATTGCACTTGAATGAGTTACCTTAGATGACGTGATAATAAGCACACACATTCCAGAGCTTGACAGAATCAAATGTATGAAATTTTCACCATTGTCAGGCGAGCGTAGAAAGGCTCACGACCATTATTTGATCGTTATTTAGATAGGTTAGATGTAATTCCACAACGCGTGACGAGAAGGAAAATTAAAAAACGACGTGTGAGCTTAAAGAAGTCTAAACAAAATAAAGAGGCCTCGATGCTACTCGCACTTTAAAAAAATTAACAAATATAAGAATTCCCTCCCATAAGTATACAAGGAATAATATATCTACGAAGCCAACCACTTTCAATATATTAATTTTTGATCAATACATATGGTGATTAACCACTTTTCGGTAACAAAAATTATTTGCTGAATTATTAAGGAGTAATACATATTTATTTTTCACAGAAAAATTTCTATACGTAAAAGGATAACATTGCTAAAAAGACTGTTCTACTTTGATCAATTTCTAGCACAAGTAGAACTACATTTTGTTGTATTTGTAAATGGGAAATGTAGCGTGCTATTGAAGCTTATCTACATGGAGCGATAGGAGTTGGGTAGTAGGGCTATTGTTAGTAGGTGGGCCGCTTACTGTGTTTACCAACAACTTAACCCACGTGGAGGGGTTAGTAGGAGTTGTTAGTAACAGTAAGAGTTACTGGTACTAGGAGATGGATAGAGGGAGGAGAGTTCGCCTTTCAGAAGTCACAGCTATATGAACAAGGACATTAATGTCAAACGCTACAACCCGGGATGACTTGGTAATGAGCGACAACACTACCCCCTGAGCCACCGGTGAGGTTAAAATCTATAACTATTGAACCACTTGTACCGGAAAAAGATATATTTCCTGATATCAAAGAAACATGAAAGCTTTCAATATTTACCTCGTTTCAAAATTTTACTCGGATTCAGGATCACGTCGAGTCTGAAGTCTAAACAAAACATTTGGAGTGTGCCTCAGTCAACTATCCAATTATAATTCTTCAAAAACGATATTAGTAGTAAGCAGCCTACATAGCAATAAGTCGAAAATTACTTTATTCATAAGAAGTAAAATATGGATAATTATAAAAAATAACATATTATACAAATCAATATGTACAAAAATATTTATCTTCACAAACATAAAAAGTTTGTTGTCTAATTTCATATCAGGGCATTAAACTACAGAGTGCAGCAATCATTATCTTCCACTATGAACTCTTCGCATTTGCCTCGTAGGCAGATCTAAACAAGGCGCCTCCACTCTTTCTTGCGTACTAACGGTAAATATAATAATTATAAAAAGTGATGTTTACCTGAAAGTGATGTTCAGCGATCTGTACGCACAATTTAATATACAATAAAAATGCTTCGATTCCTATACTTTCCATATACATACTGTATAATTTAAAAGTTAGAAACATGAGCAAAAATCATTTAAAATTAATTACTACTGAAGTCAAAAGTATTTAACTAATATTGAATCATACAGTCAACTTGAAGCAAGTTTTAATATACATTCAGCGTATTTTCACTTGTTCGAATTTTACGGTGTCTGTAAAATCGATGTTTCCCACCAACGATAACAACGAACATTAAAGGGAACATAGAGCAAAACCCTTAATGAAATGAAGCAAAACTAGTTCTTCAACCCCTCTCTCCCCATGTCACCCATTTGGAGTCGTTCATCATCACCTCCCCCACCTCCTCTTGAGTCTCGCGTGCCTAATGCGATGCGACGCGGTCTTGGAGAGTTTACAATTAAATCCATCACAGGCAGCCGATACGTCAAGATTAGTCCGACACTGCGACCACCGCAGCAGCCAGGCAGTCGGGAGGACGGACACACGGTCGGACGGGGTTCCATTTGCCGCTGGCGCACCCTCCCCCCCCCACCCCACCCACCTCTCACATCCTTTTGCTCACCACAACCATCACACATCAGCGATCCAACCATCCCATCAATACCTCGCCCCATAGCACGTGGGGGAGGATGAAAAAATTATTAACAAAAATCTTTATAGTATACATAACAGAGTCCCACAAAGGTTTTTATACTAAACTACATATTATTTTCAAGTTTCTTGAAATTTCGCACTGTTGGTATTGAAAATCATATGACGATGATCACTATCAACATGATATTCCGAAAAAAAAAAATCATTTCCGTTTTCTCCCCATCCAAAAAAACATAATTTTAGTACTCCTCGATAAAAATTTGCACATTACTGTCTACAACTTATTTCAAAATAACTTTAAAACTGTGGATGGGTNTACTGTCTACAACTTATTTCAAAATAACTTTAAAACTGTGGATGGGTTGAATTTTCTAGTCTGTTACGACAACTATTTTACTGAATACTTTCTGATAGATTGTCGGAATAGGATTCATATTTATTCAAAAATTAAACAGTGGACACTAATACCGAAAACGAACCATTAAAAAGGATGTTATGTAGTCACGCATTTTTTTTGTGAATGGTCATTGAGTCTAGAAATACGTGGTATAAAATATCGTGCGAATTTCGTTATCAAGTCAAAGAAATATAATATATCCCAAATGCATTGGTTGTGATAAGGTGAATTTAATATTAAGTTATTAGAAATATAGATTTCGTGAATGTGACTGGTATGACGTCTCCAGTTGTTAACCCAACAATGGGGATTCAGCACACACAGATAACCAAAGGTACTGTTCCTACATTTATCATCTTAGATACAATCGTGACCTCAGAGTTCAATAGCCTTAAGCGATCGCCTTTCTTAACCGAGCCATCGCTCATCGTTTTGCCATTATTAATCCGCATCAATAGAACTGGCTTACCGCAAGACTCCCTCATCAGCAAAACGTTGTCACCTGCGCACAGTCAAGTCTTGAGGCCTTCCCGCTCGCAAAGCCGTTTCACCAACTCCCTTCACCACAACCCTTCCGTCAATGGTTCATCCCCCTCTTCCATCCGTCCTTGTCTGCCTCTTCTCGCTTCCCCTAATCCTCGGGCCAAATACGGAGGATGGATAAATCGCACCGGTGGACACTCGCTCTCGCACTGTGCTCCACACACACATGCGTGAACGCACAACCCAACGAGCGAGGGCCCGGAGTAGAGTGGATAGCTCCTGCTGACGCTGCTGCTGCTGCTGCTGCTGTTGCACCCAGCCACCCCCCCAACCTTCCTGCGTGTTCGTTTGGCCAGGATTTAGCGTAAATTACGGATGTGCAGGCATCCTCCGCCTCCTCTTCCCTGCTTCGCATCCAGACCATTTGCAACCCCTCGTTGCGCCCCGGGCAGTAGCATCATTCCACCCCACTCCTTCACCAAACCAACTTGGCTCGCGACGCCCGGCGGCAGCGCTCGCAATCCCCTCCCCCCCCCCTCGCAAAAAAAGGAGCGTCGCGTAGCGTCCCCATTCATTCCGCGGCGGGCAGACGCGACAGCGCCACCACCGTGGATGGACAAGGACGAGGGAATGGAGGAGATGGATGAGACAGGAGGAAACACACGAGGACAGAGATGGATCCGTTGAGGCGCAGCGGAACAAAAATTCCATCCGCGAGTACTCGAGATTTTGACAAAGACGCCAAGGAACGAGATATGAGCACGAAGCGTGTGGAAGTAGTGGATCACAATAAAAACTATTGAAACAAACCTTACATTTATAGAGATGTAAAGATCAGAATGGAAATGGTGTACAGTTGTGGAAGACAAATGGGTGGTGCAGTGGTTAACTCCCCTGCGATCAATGCACGAGTCCCTGTTTCGATTCCCGGCTCGCCGCCATTTTCATCTGACTGAAAGTTACCACATATCTTCTCCACGAGTAGGTACACGCAAGAAATATATGCAAAGACGAACATACCAACTTCTGAGATATGAATAATATTAATTCATTTTTCCTGAAAATATAATATTCTCAAAAGAAATAAAATTAATTAAAGATATAGATGAGACTCCCGAATACTCTCATATGTGTTTCAAAAATTTCTCTCTCGGAAACCAATTCCCCTCTCGGATATTTATATTCTACTCTCGAGGGCATCAATAGTTGTCTCTATATTGAGTTGAAGGATCAGTAAAAGGAATTCCATGTCATAACCGTCCGCCAATTCAAGAATCGCTTCCGATTCGCAAACTCCCCGTCCAATGCCAACACACGGTTCAGTCGCCTGAGGACAGTGTTTGTATTGGCAGATCCTCGCGGGTCGCTCGAAAAGGTCGAGCGAGGACAGCAGCGTCAGGCAAAAACGTTCCGACCCGCAAAACCCCATCCCTTCACCCCGCCAACCGTAACCCACCGTCACCGGCTTCATCCCTGCTATTAATTTTTGCGAGATTAAACTTGAGTGTTACATAAAAAACTGCTAGCGGGGACTGTCGCTCTCTGTTCTCTTCCGGGCGCGCACGATCCGCATGGTAATTGATACACGGGATGAAACGATTGTCGGCGACGGGTGTTTGGCGAGTTTACGAACGCGTTCCGGCAGTCAGCGTCACTCGCCCTGGACTGAGGGTATTCGGACGATAAACGGCCTTAAGGTTACGCTACAATACGCTAAGGATCTACGCCGTAATGTACAAGGTATCACATAATGGACGACCGGACATGGTATTCCGACGCGAACGATACACGCGCAAATTTCAATATTACGAGTGTGTTCTCGCGAAATCCAATGCTGATAATTTAGCACCGCATGTCATAAATGAAATCCTCTCAGGATTACCAGTTACATGGAAAAAAAAGAGCGGGGATAACATGTGTTGGCAATATTGTATACATATTTCAAAACGAAATAAAGGGTCGTATATTATTTGCGATTTATTTGATCATCCCTTTAATGTTCGTGTAGAAAATGAACAATTTTGTAACAATAATCGCATTATTACCAGACAAAAAAACCAAACGATATATGTATTTTCACCTGGTTATCTCAATTGAATGAATTAAAATGTTTTAACATCAAAGAGAGAAACACATCAAAACTAATAAAAATAAATTCAAGGTACGTTTGCCGTTAACATATTAAATCCGAATATAAACTGCACAAATATGTTTCACTGTAAAGTTTGTAAATTAACACAAAAATATTTATATTTTACAAGAAAATTTGATAAGATTTTTGATGAAAAATATATTAGGTGGAAACTAATCATTAACAGGAAATTAAACGGATAAGAAAATACAAAAGTGTTCGAAACGAAATGATAGCAGTATATTCTCTTAACTTAATTACGGACGATCAAGATAACGCCTTCATTTCCTCTCTTAAGAATTTAGGGGTAGCTCACCTTCCAATTTAAAAGCACGAGATTTAATCAAAATCATTCCAGGCAGACGCAACACAAATAAAACGTCTTTCCAAAGTTACAATGAAAACAAATCACACCAAAATTAAAGTGTGCATCGAAGCAACCGTGAATTATTTTATTGAATTTTTGTCATTTTTACAATAATAATAATAATTTTTATTTCATGCCGGTGTTTATTTTTCAAATCTTTCTACGATACATTGAAGTACAATTCTTGTATTGTAGAAATTAGCGAAGAAAATTATGTTACCAAAACCAGTTTTATTAAAAAATAATTTTACTTCTCAGTAAACTGTCTCCATAAAGAAGAATAAATAGTGGTTTTATTAAATATTGTTAACGAGAAATACTCTTGTCTTGAAGCCTCATAAAAGTTTTCCTAAGAGCCCTAAACTACCCGTCGCTTGAAGTGCACGCCCTTCGTCCGCTCATTATTTGTGTCGCAGATATTGCCTGGGAAGACATACGGTCACACAAGCTCGTGCTCTCCAGAGCTAAGAGTGGTCGTGGTGTGGAGACGGTGAATTCACAGGGTTATGACTTACGTCGCCGTCGCCTGCCCCTTCCGACACCAGCTCCTTCTTCCCTCGGCTCACTAAATTCACCTTAAGGGTAGAACGACTTGTGCTGTAGATTCTGTACTAGCATTCGTCATCCGGCATCGATGATTAAAAACTCATTCCTGTACTCACTCCTTTCTCCTCTATTCACCTTTATTGCCAATTCCGTCCGCAAGTCCCTATTTCTACTCCATCTCCACTTCCATCCCCCAATTCCACTTCTCTCACAAAATACAAAATTTTGTTTTAATTTTTTAAACGTTTTTTTTTAATTACTCCCAACATTACGTGTTAGTCGGTATGATGTGTGTAAAGAATATATTTGCACATTTTACTTCAGATTTCACAACAGTCCGAGATCCCGATAAAATAATGTAATAAAAGTGACATGTCATAGCCTAACACTGTATTGACCTTGGATATTGAAATAGACAGTTTTATATCACAGCAAAATCTCTTACTTGACTCTTACATATTATAATAAATCTTAGAATTGTATTATAATTAAAAAGCATCATGGATTTGTTGTTTAATATGTGCATTTCATAAATATTTTTATTGAGATTCCTGTTATTATTATTATTATTATCCTGTCAACAAACGTATTGATTCACTTTTACTAAAAAGAACACTTAGAGGTCCGCGGAATTTTAAACCATGAATTTAGTTGTCCGTGATTGTTCTTAACCACCAAAAATGTTTCCTGTCCACATCACTTCCACCATTATCCCCGCGATCCCTCACAACACCCTCTCTCAAAAGTGACCAAGTGGTTCACAAGTCTCCACGGCCTCCTCACACGTTCCACGGCGTCTAAATGACGATCATTCCCCCCCCCCTACCCAACCGTCACGACGCCGTCGGATGCACGAGCGCCCGACGACAAACTACGGCGACGCTGAACGTCGCAGGCGCTCGCCGTGGGCGGGCGGCGCAGTGTGATTTAACGCCCAATCGCAGTTACACCCACCCAAAGAGAGAGAAAATAATGGATCCAGGCCACTTACGTGCTCTCTTGCGACACAACGACCAATAATGCAGTTCATTATAGCTCAAGTGTCGACTATGCATTGCAGATTTTTATTTTGATAATGTAGAAATACTCTTCAGGAGATTTATGAAATTACTTTTCCATAACTCACAAGATATTAGAAGAAAATGAGCGATCACTTTTAAGCAGTAAATACAGTCGATTTCTTTTTGTTTTGATCCCTTTTTGTGTCTCATAATGATAATCAATTGTTACGTCAACAACGAATTAATAGTATTGGCAACAATACGAACAAGTATTTTCAGGCACATTCTAATTTTTATTTTCTTCAGTTTAAAGTGCCATACAAGTTAATTTCTTGTATCATTTGAATATTCATTATATTAAAAATATACGACTTTTTTTAAAGAATAACATAGCTACCACAATTTTACATAAGTGTAATTTTACGGACGAGGCATTTAGTACCCTCAACACTCAAATACACCTAACTCAATATAGATTTTTCAAATGTACTCTCCGAAAGGAAACAAAAAGCAGTTTCGTAATACAAACACGAAATCGCTGCTTGGGCGCACCCTCCCTCCGGATTTCCAACTTTGACTTACGTTGAGTCGTTCTATGCATCGCGAAAACCTTTCCCGAGGCGTGAGTATACCTCTAACGTGAAGGATTTCCTGCTTTCCCTCTTTATTCCTCGGGAATCGCCTTTTTATTCACAGGGACTCAAGTTCCCCTGAAAGAGGCTTCTTATAATACGCTACACATCACTACGTCATGGAGAAGGGAACATATGAGTGTACGGAAGATCTTTATGAATACGGCATGCGAATTCACACGCGAAGGATCAAAAATAAAGCATTTGTCTCTGCTTCTGTCTCGGAATATTGGATGGATTCTTATCAACACTGAATATCAACGGAGTGGATACAGGGGTCGGCAACGTGCGGCGCCCCAAAAAATCGTCATATTTTTTATTGTGGTCAAGAAATGAAGGAATTGATTACTTCTAATTGCATGTTCAACTAGCTGATATTCCAGTATTGAATATATATGAATAACTCATTTTTTAACATGGCTAAATTTCTCAATCATTAGGGTGGCTTTCGTTACACAGCTAAATTTAACGAGTTACATATCTAGAAAACGGGTTACGTTAATATGAAAGTTCTTTAATTATATCTGAAGTTAAAAGTTTCTGATTCCTATTGAAAAAGAATCGAAGTCCGTAACCAAAGTGTTCACGCTCATAACTAGCAGATATACAAATAAAATATTTATTTATATAATATGATAAACAAACCCGTTTGAAAAAGTAGGTTGGATACGCGAAACGCAGAAACCTGTAGTAGAATATCCTCAATGCCATCAAGATTCTGAAACTGGATCACTTAACAAGACCGGCTTTATCTTTTGTATGGCAAATCACATTGTCAGGACTCCTTGATCCACATATGTTATTTTAAAATGAAGTCTCACAAGTTGTGTTTTCAATTTTAATTAATTAAAATATATAACAATCAAATTGTTCATTACGTAAACTACTTCCAATTCCTAATACTCAATAACACGTGTTTTTATACTATGTNTTACGTAAACTACTTCCAATTCCTAATACTCAATAACACGTGTTTTTATACTATGTAGTCGGTAGTATTTTAACATAATAGTTTTAAATTACTCTATAACAAATGATATAATATAGTTATAAACAAATGATATAATTATGCAAAAATTTTGGCGTTGTTCGACATCAAAAAGATGTTTTTATTGATTTCCGAACAAAAGTGAAATACTGAAAGATTAAATTCGTGAATTTAAAGAACTAAAATCAAGAAAAATGCCATTGTAATTCATTAAAATATTTCTAAATAAAGAAAAATTATGCAAATGTATACTGTTTTGCTAAGACAACAATGAGTATTATCTAAAAAGTAATATATTCTTCATAATTTATCGCAAGAGCATGCACTAATTTTATTAAATTTATACTATTTTGCGTAGAATTCGTTAATTTACAACTAATTGATGCTGTAGATCCAATTCATTAATTCAACTTGACCCCTAGAAGTCAGTCATCACCGTCAGAGTAACAACGTTATCCTGTCGTGTTGGTGGAAATACTCTAGTTTTGAATTTTCACTTCTATTTATTTTAAAACAATAATTAATGTTTCTCGTAAGAAATGATATTTATTAGATCAAAGTTTTAAAAAAAATTATAATACCAATAATGATAATATTTTAAAGAAATTTCTGGATAGTTCTAAATACCGCAAGAATTCTGCAACTTTCTCCATAGGTCTCTTCAATATGATTTTCTGGTTTCACTTCGTCCACTTACCTAAAACAGAAGAAACGAAACTGTTAGCAAACATTTGAATAAAGCATACAAATAAACAAAGCAATATCTCATGAATTGTCAATGTACTCATATGGAAAACGTAATCATATAATTTCACATTCATTTATCATGTATGGGAGCAAACCACTGTGATTTCACGACCGATCACAGTGTAATGTATAAATATAACGTATACATATACAGGCATTTCAGATTCAACTACATCTAATCGAAAAAAAATAAATCAGCGTACATTTAAGTAAGCAGAAAAAAAGTAATAAGTAAAAGCCCAAGCAGTTCGAAAACCTCACGTTTACAAAAATAAACAACTCAAATTGTTTCTATTATTTTCAGTCATAATTTTTTTTGTCGTGTATCACCAACAATCAACAAAGGGAGGTGGGCGAAAGAGCAATTTGGAACCACTGTAACAATCTAACAGGGGCGAGTAATAAATAAATAAATTTATTGTAAAAAAAAAGTACAAACTGCGTATGACGACGAGGAGGACAATAAACTAATTTACTCTCCGGAAGCGAGCAAGGGACCATCCCATCAATTCCGATCAAGGGCCCTACGACACAGGCGGATTGAAAAAATTTCAGCAAAAATTCCTAGACAAGATAGAAAGTTAGCCACGAGTTATAATACTAATAGAATATCAACATGTTTGTAATTTAACACAAAAAGATTATTTTACATGTACGAATTATTATCGAACTATAGATTATTCTGAGTGTTTACAAATCATAAGAATTGAAATAACGATTTCTAAATTCACGATTTCTTGTTTCAATAAACGCGCCCCTACAGAAAAACCTAGAAAACCTGTATAAGAAATCCGCGTCTACTCGAAGGAAAACCGGAGAAAAACCCGGGCCAGGATGGGTAAAGAAGCAAATTAAAAGACGAAAAGGGGAAATCTTAAGTTAATTATAGTGCGGAAATGGAGGAAGGAAGAAGCCGGGAAAGAGAAATAAAGAAGAAGTCTGCCGCAAAGACGTCACAACGAACGCTCTATTTTTGGACAGCTGTCTTCTCGTCATCAAGATCTTCACTTGTCTGCCAACACAGTTTCTGCCTTTGCTACCTCGGTACTTTGAACGTTCTCGTTTGAAGGTGCTACTACAAACGGTATTTCCTGAAATAACTTTTTTATTTTTAAAGCCCAAAAAATCTTTCATATTTCACATCAGACTCTGCTAAGGAGATGAACTATCGTCTTCTAAAGCTATGAGAATCGGTGTAAACTATGAAGTAATTATATTTTCCGTGTTTCAATTTTAATAGTTTGCAATATTACCTGGCTACGTGCTGAGGAACAGAGTGAAAGATCTATATATAAAATGAAAAAAAAAATACCAATCAGTCGCTGACCTTAAGAATGCATGAATTTCGTGTTTAGAGAATAAATTACTTCCAGTGTTGTCAGCAACATGATAACCATCGTCAATGCCCGTGTTCTGAGGTTATGGGGAAACTTCTACTGCTCGACCAAATCTTCTTCATTTATTTCTTAATAACATTAACTTTTAATAAATCGCGTGAAAGTTTCTACATTGAAATGAATTTTATATTATTACTATCCGCATTGGTTATATGATACCACAAAAGTCAAAATACTTTTTTTCGGTGTATTCTTTTATAGACTTATCCATGTACAATATTATCGAGACAGATGTCTGTTTCTTTTATTCTTTCAACAACTTTCGAGTTCAATGAATTTTCATCTTTCAACTTCTTCGATTTTCTCTTCTTACATTCTAATCGAGCGAAGTAAATTGCTAATGAAGTTGAAGCTATAATCATGTAAATTAGTTTCCTAGACATCACGGTATTGGACACGCATCTAGGTCTAACATGCGAGACATTTACATATTATTATTTAATACCAAAATCGAGGTCTAACCATTCAAAGAGAATTTGATCGAGATGTCAGATAAATATTCAATCTTCAGAACGAAGAAATTTTGCACAATTTTCACTACAAGAGCTAATGACAATAGTAATTAAATAAACATGTAAATTTATATCATCCATAATAATAACTCCTCTTTTAATGATAGTTTCATTTTTAAAATATTTCCTTTTTATTTATAACATAAAAATTCTTTCACTGCTAGATTCATTTGAAGTATAAATCATAAGTAAGAGCTTTATTATTTGACTTGATAGAAATTCTTACAGTCAGATTTTTATCACACAAAAAACAGAGTAACTAATAATAATAGAGATTAATGAGTGAATAAATATTGTCATAACGAAATCAGAAATGATTATTATTCCAGAATATTGGCACATAGTATATCCTGCGGGTCGAATACATCACCTCATGAAGATATAGTAGCGCATGAAGATACAGTAAGTTCTCATAGAGTAATTTTTATAAAAAAAGGTAGATCAAAAAAGCTTGTAAGTTTAATTTTTATATCTTGTTATTCGCTTAGTTATTTTATGGAGGATGGGGGTTACACGAATTATTTATTATAAAATATTTTATAATGTTGTTGAGAACAGTTTTCGATTTTATAATTTTTAAATTATAATTGTACAATACTGAGAGCTGTTTCGAGTCCTGAGGAAAACAAGCAACACACTGTATACGAAGACAAATTCGTGAATTCTTTATCAAGGAAATTGTGTTCAAGAAAAATAATTCAACAAATCGAATACATTTTCAGAGAAAAGATGAAGATGAATCAAGAGATTAATTCTTTATTGTGAACTCGCAAACGATGAGTCAGTCATTCATAATCCCCTGCTAAGAATTTGTAGAAGCGTCGTTTCCGACCCCCATTTTGATTCCTTCATTAAGCTGGATCTTATTTTAGAAGGCGCCGCCCAACCCACCCACCGACAGGCGCCCAACAGCATCGCAGATCGAAGGCGATAGCGGAAATTAACGGCTCCTCGCGCGCGTAATTGAACGCTTAAACGGCTCCTGCCGCCGCGCCTTTCACGCCTTGCCTCTTCTCTTCTGACGTCTTCTTCCAACGCATTCTTCCAAGCAACACTGCACTTCATAAATTAAAAAAAAAGTAGCTACTTACTAATAAAACATTTATTAAATACATATCCTTTACGGAATAATCCTCCCATGTTTTACCTATCAAAAGAAGTAAAATAAACAAATTCCGAAGAAACGAAAAAAATTAACAAAAATACTGATTACTGAGGAGAGGTCCAGGAAGGTAAAACATTTCTATACGGCCAACGTTTCGGAAATGGACGTTCTTTATGTCTGTGATACCATTCTGACAGGATATATGTTGTGTGACTCGATGGAGATTGGTGTATATAACGCAGTGTGGTGGTGATGATTGAGTGAATTACATATACTGGTTGTTTTTTTTTCTTTTTCTTTTGTTTTTGGTTTGTTGACTTTGATTTGTTTTAGGGGTCTTATAATTAGTTGTAGTTTTTGTATGTGAAGTAATTGTAGAACCTTGTGTTATTTACCCCTGATGAAGGAAATGTAAGTTCCCGAAACGTTGACCGTACAGAAGTTCTTTTTTTTTACTTTCCTGGACTTCTCCTCAATAATAAGTATTTATTATGGATAAAGGAGTCGATAACAGTGAAATATTAAAATAATTAACATAAAGTCCTTTTTCGAAAAGAAAAATTTTATTCGACAACATTGAAAGCGATGATGAGACCCTCGACGCAAAAGTGCTTATGTTGTCAAGGAGGTAGCTAGAGCGAAATCTATAAGAGACATAGAAACATGTCTGGAACGAAGCTGAACCCCCTGCAAAGGGGGCAAGTACAAACATGGATTTCTTGTAAAATGAGAATGGTATAAAAGTCATTTCCGAATCACATGGTCAATTTCATTACAGTCGGAGACATACAAGATGGCGAATAGTCCTTTGGTATAGAGAGGAGAACATACATTAGTGTTATAGTTCACCACAACGCCATTTCGCAGTTCAGAAGAACATTAGTGTCCAAGATACCTTCGTAAATTATCTCGTTTCCTCCCCTTTCAAATCGTTAAATAAAGAGAAAATAACAGCACTCAAATTTCACGAGTGTGCTTCTCAGGAATCTATCGGAGACTCCATATAAAGGCAACCAATAACCCGGTGTATGTTCCGTCACACTGATCTTACAGCATGGCAACCGTAATCCAACCCTTCGAACAAGTACGTAAAACAAGCAACACTTGCGAGGGAATAGAGACCTCAGTGGGAGGAAATCAGCGAGTGGCAACCGGAGTGGTCCAGTAAGTGGAGCCTACTTGGAAGCAGTTTGCCCACGCACAGTACGCGTGTTACACGAGGCTACTGCGACACCACCAGCACTTAAAAGAGAGCTAATGCGAGGCTCGTTTTGGCGCAACAGCGCTGAGGAGCATTAGCGCAAATAGACGACTCGCGAGGGACTAGCACCGCCAAGGACATATCGGAAACATGATTACGGAGACAAGACACTTCCTCAATGGATTTCCCATCGGCGGTGATTTAGGTTAATTGCTTTTCAAGGAGAGTATGGCTAGTATGCTTGTTTGCCAATGACTCACTCCGGATTCATTTCCCGGCAGGGCCATAAAAACATTTGTTGCTTTGCACTTCAATGTCCCAGTTTATATAGCAATGACATTTGAAAAAGCGAACCCTCCTCCTTCTATCCACCTCTTCCTACTTCTAGTATCACCAACTCTTACTATTACTAACTACTCCCACTAACACCTCCACTTGGGTCAAGTTGTCGGTAAACCCTGGTAAGTAGCCCATCCTGGTCCGGGTTTTTCTCCGGTTTTCCTTCGAGTAGAGGCTGTCTCTNGGTTCTCTTGGCTTTGCCTAGGGGCGTATTTATTGTAACAGTAAATCGTGGGTTTAGTGTTACTTCAACTCTTAAAATTTTTAAACACTATACTCAGAATAATCTACAGTTCTAAAATAATTTGTACATGTAAATTTTTTGCGTTAAATTACAAACATATTGACATTCTATTAGAAATATAACTCGTAGCTAACTTTTCATCTTATCTAGGAATTTTTGTTGAAATTTTTGAATCCGCCTCTGCCTTAGCGCCCTCGATCGGAATTGATGGGATAGTCCCTTGCTTGCTTCCGGAGAGTAAATTAGTTTATTGTCCTCCACGTGGTCATACGTAGTTTGTACTGTTTTTTGACAATAAATTTNCTCCTACTTCCTATCGCTCCATGTAGATAAGCTTCAATAGCACGCTAGTAGGTGGAGCAGTTAGCTGGGTTCACCAACAACTTGACCCATATGGAGGTGTTAGTAGGAGAAGTTAGTAATAGTAAGAGTTAGTGATACTAGGAGTAGTAGGAGGTGGACAGAAGAAAGAGGGTTCACTTTTCACTATTCACAGCTATATGAACTGGGAAGTGGGAAGCTACAAAAACATTTTTGGTCCCACTGGGAATTTCACCCGGAGTGACTTGGTGGTCAGCAAGAAAGCTAACCCCTTAGCCACCGGCGGGGCTAAATCTATTGTTATTGAGACGTCATTAATTGATGTTTGCAGAGCTTCAAATCAGAAGTCATTTCACAGAAAATCACGAAGAATGTTGGATTCCATTAAAACGGGCGATCACAAATTCAGGACCATGTATCCTTTTGCATCTACCACAAGACAATGAGAACTCCTGTATAAGTTTCATTAACAATTGCACCCGTGGACAATACGCTACGTAAATATCATTTCTTCCGACATCCGAGTTGGTTTAGTGTTTTCGTAATTTTATCCTGCCAGAAGAAAATGCGGCGAACACTTGACAACCGCATGCGCCGAGCGACTGTCACTTGTTCGCATCGGGGCGTGGGCGCCACCCGTCACCCAAGCAACGTTTGTTCGTTGTTTCCCCTCCCCCAACCCCCGCCCTCTGTGTCGTGTCTCGCCACTTATCCGCATCACACGATTTCTTTTACGTCACTTCAGGCGCCGCCTACGCTATGGGTCGCGGAGTCCATTGCAATACCATCTGCGACGCGTCCGATTGACAACTTCGGTGTGTCTATTGGACAAATTTCAGTATTGGAAAAATAATTATTTCCCTTTCGTCCGTTCGAAGGTTTAAAACTGACTTCTTTTCTGACGAAGTATTTATTAGTCTTTTCATACAATATTTAGTTTATTTCTTCCCCTACGTAAAATGATCCGATCCAAATGACATCATTGTTATTTGGGTTTCTCTCAATGGCATAAAGTACTGCATGGGGATGGTTCTTCCGTACTTCCCTGCTCAGATTTAACTTTAAAATCCCCCCTCCTTTCCATTAAAATATATCATTTAATATCAAAGCATCAAGTTGTTAGGTGGAAGATTATGTCGTGTTAATTTGAGGTTTGGGCTTCTCCACAATAAAGACATTTATTTATTTAGTTTATTATTTCATTAATTTTTCCTCCCTGCTGTGTTTCGAACCGAAGAAAATTCATCCGTTTGACTGCCACCATACCCCGTGTGTGGTGATATCACCATCCTGGTCAGCATTAATGCTTATCTTCTCCTATTCTCTGATACTGGTCATAAATTTTTATCGGGAATACATTTGCTTTATTCTTTGGAACGTTTGTGACGTATCTAGTGCAGTATCTGAAGCGGAATTGGCTGATAAAAGATCTGCGATATTCACATTTGAGTAGTTCGCGATCAAGTTTAAAACTCTCCCTACGTAACTGTAGTGTAAAAAGGACAGAAAACGTTGTTACAGGGAATTCTACAGCGACATTAAGTATAAAAACCCGAATTTCAACGATTCTTTACAATGTTTTTACAACGATTCATCGTGCTACATGCATTGTCCACGCTCGCAAACGATTTTCACAAAGACTATCACAGTCACATTGGGAAGCAAGTCAACATCGATGACTTTATTTACTATATAGTAGTTCATATACGCAGATGGTGTTCATTAGTGAACTTCGGTTATGTGTTTATTTGTATTTCAAATTATGGTTCAGGTGACGAAAACTCTAACAGAAATGTGTATGTACATTCGACGCGGTATTGAAGGAGAAAATATTTCACACAACCTCTTGGAGTACAACTTAATACAAGGTACAAATGCAATTTAAGAAAACATGTCTTACGTAATATTATAATTTAAAATATCTTTATTTCTTTTAACACAATGATATAGGTCCGACAATCGTATCATGAACACAGTAGACGTTCATGCAACGAATATTCAGTATTTCACCTTCAAGATAAATAGACCTAATGATGTGTAAATAAAAAACATTGTAATTTCAAATTTTAAAGAGGTGGTATCTCTGACGCTTCGGTTTCCTCCTTTGCGCAACAAAAGAAATATATAATTCAAATTTAGTAGTCTTCATCAAAGTCTGAGTAATTTCCGAGACTGATACGTGAGAAGCGCCACCTAGGACATCGTTTTTGAACTTACTCCGATTGAAATTCAATTTCTCTCTCTCTCTTTGGGTGTAAGAACCCCGAGTGGGCTGTTCATTAATTATGTAAGACGGTGCTTTTTTACCTTAAATTTTTTCTCTCCATTCCATGTACAGAACCACGCTGGGAGAGCGTAGAGCAATGAGTAGATCTTCCGGCTACCGTATCTTATTTATGTGTGTTTGGTGGGGGGAGGGGAAGAAGTATTGTTATAGGTGCCTTATGGAGTGGTAAACTGGAGAAAAATTATGGGAGGATGACGTTACTGAGGTAGTTTTCTGCCAACAACGATCGTCTAGCGGTCGTATTTATCGTCGAATTTCCCAATAGAAACACACGGAGTACCATCAAAGCAACAACCTGCGTGAGGAATCCACCGCCCTTGTCACCTGTAGTCGCTCGCTGCACAACGCGTGGGTCGCACAAGCAGACGTCGTGTTCTGTTGAGCCCCCCTCCCCCTTCCACACACACCCTGTTCAATCTGCAACGTCACCACTTGACCCGACATCACCGCGACCCGCCCTGTCTACCCGCCACACGTGATTAACACACAAGCGACGCATTCGGAAACCTCCGTCACACTTTCACCTCGAGGTCTAAGGGCACTAGCATGCTGTTCAAGATGGTCTGGATTCGATACTAACATGTTCTATTCTTAATTCGGGTGATAAATTGCTGAGTAATTTCATTTTAAATCATCCCAGACAGTGCTACAGAAATTACACTTCAGAGGTCTGTCAATGTAGTGGGCAAAAATCATGGTGAGAAAGGAAATATTGCAGAAAGTTAAAACCGGTATTAGAAAAAAAGTCTTATTCTTGAAAAGAGATGAGACATCTGACGATCAGAATACACGCACGTTCCATGAACCCAAAAGAGGTTAAACATAAAGGTCCGATGTAAATTGAACTTCGGACGATAATTAGTGTCTAATTGAGATAAATACATATTCACTTGTTACATACTTTGCTGCAAGACAAATTAAATCTAAAAACATTTTAAAAGGAAAAATAACTCGTCAATTTTCTATGTGCAAGACAACGGAAAAAAGTTACTAGGTATGAACGGTATTCCCAAATTCACCCCAAACAAAGTCACGGATATTTAGCTATTTACTAATAGAATAAATAGTGATATATTTTTAGGAATTGAAATTAGTCACCATTTATTTTGATAGCATTGAATACACATGATAAGAACAAAATGTGTCCCGAAGCAAGTTGAACAGCTAGGGTTCCACACCCGCTAATCCGAAATGGATGAGGTTTTCAATTGAGCTCTTGCTCGGTTGCTCAACCAAATTCCTTCGCTCAAATCATATAGTTAGGTGGAAGAGTAGGTCTGATGACCTAAACCTTGACTTATCAAAAATAGGACGTGAACTAAATACATATTTTCTTCTTTCAAAGAGAAAACTCGGATGTTCGACATGCAATTTGGGCGTTCTATCTTTCCCGTTGCGCCAGTGAAAACTAAACTTAAAGTATTTACCAGGAATGTCAAGTCTGTACTGTTATATGAGTGTGAAACGTGGAAAGTAACACAGAAAATATCTACTATGTTAAAGACATTCCTTAATAAACTTTATTTATTTATTAACTTAAGACATTTATTTATTTATTCATTAACGTCTTCTGGCGAGGTTCAGGTCATGAGACCTGCTCCTCCACCGTTAGACTTGGGAGAGGGCATTGGAAAGGACAGATGTTGGGAAGCCGGGATAGTTATGGTACCGAACCGACATTTGTGTGGACCAAGTGAGGGAAACCTCTCCTAGTTCGGCCGAGCCGGGAGTTTACAAAGATTATCTAAAATATTTTGGTCCAATGTGATCAGCAATACACAACTACGAAAGAAAACTAACGGAGAAGCTGTGTTCGCTGCTATCAAAAGAAGGAAATGGAAATGGATTGGGCATACGCTAAGGAAAGCAACTTCGGCAATAGACAGGCAGTCGTTTAGATGGAACCCGAAGGGACAGCGCAAAAACCTCGGATAAGCTAGAGAATGTCGCGTTTTCGGGTCCCCGTCTAGCTAATTCGCCGAGCATGACCTTCAGACACGGAGACCGTCTGGCTGAGGAGAGGGAGCTCATTAAGGGAGGGGGTTTTGTAGGTGGAGAGGAGGGATAGATAGGGATGAACCCAGTGATACTCAGTTAGAGATGCAAACCCATTTAAAGTTTACTCACACATGACGACTTGGGCGGCGAAGCTAGGGGTCAGGTGTCTCCAACAGTTATCATCTTTCGTCGGCTCCAGGCGGCAGAGAGAGATGGAGACGAGGGTTGAACCCACGGCAGTAGTGGCCGTAATAGTTAAGGAACTATACGGGAGTCATCGCAGAGTCCCCTACGGGGGATGAAAAAGGTGGGAGTAACGAAGTAGAACACCGTCGTCCCCTGTGGGGGTCAAATCCGGATGCTCGGATAGCGTGCACTCTCTCGACATACGGTCTACTCCACTCTCCCCTTGCGTCTACGAGTCGTCTCTTTAAATGTGTTTCGATATGCTGTCTCAACATTGTCACCCGGCCTCATGACCCAGTTCCTGCGCAACGAGCCACTTCGTCTTCACGACAAGAAGAAATACAGAGGAAGAAATCAGGAGAGTTGGCACAACGGAGTCGCAACTTGGCTAAAAATAGAGTTGGATGGAGAAGCTTCGTGCACGCCCTATACTCCAAGAAGAAGTGAAAGGAAATACGTGAAGTCAATGATATCGCAGTTTGTGTCTCCCGCTGTCCATCGTCACCACGTGAAGATAGGCGTTTGCTTGGAGGTGAGCCGCACGGACGGAGACCGAAGGCCGGAGCGTTCGCGGTGGCTGCCTCTTATCACTCCATCGCGAAGGGAGGGCGAGGCGTCTGTCGCGACGTCGTGGCGTCGGCCGCAGACGCGTTAATTGCGAGACGCCGAGGTGCTCCTAGACACTGGCGCCACACGGACCAATGGCCAAGAGCCAGCCATCGCCAAGATATTCCGTTATTTACTCAAAGTCATGTACCGAATATAATGCAACATGGTTGCCAAACATGAATAGTCAACATTTACGAATTTAAGTATTATTCGAATAAATATTAATAGTAGACACAAAAGCGGCTATATCTTTAATAAAAATCTTCGAAACAAGGTAATATTCATCCCATATGCTGGCCAATAGCGCCATAAGAGCAAGTGGATTACATTGATGGCCGATGTGGGCGAGAGATTTGTGTGTAAAGAAATCCGAAAGAACTGCCGAGGTACACTTATCATTACCATTATGGACGATGGCAAAAGAAAAGCGTTGGCTACACATATAAATCCTGTACCAACATAAAGTCAGTTAGACTGGCAATAAGGAAATAAATAAATTAATAATTTGTTGTCAAGATAGCAGTCATAAACTGCCCATGGTCACGTGGAGGACAATACACTGATTCACTTCCACTACATCCCATTCACGATTTTTCTGAGTCACGTTTCATGACTTTGAGTCTACATCGAATTTATTTATATTTTCAATGTTACGTACACATTCAGTGAATTAAATTTTCTTGTATTTTTGTCTCTTGGTTTGTAAAATGTAATATTTTCACCTAACGACTGAGAATCCTTGGGTGAATCCTTACTTCTCCACTCAGATCTAACTAAAATCGGCATCCTGTCTTCCTTATATTCCATGTGAATATGGTTATAGATGTCCTTAAATTAAAGAAATGAATTTAAGGCAAAATTAATTAATTACTTTTGTCTCATTCAATTAAATTAATATGCGTGGATTTTTGTTTCTACTTTGAATATTTTTCAATCGCTTTACTCGTGACTTCTCTTATATTCTATAAATTTCTTTCGAAAATCAGTTAATTCATTTCCAATATTTGGCTTATTTCTTCTATTAAGTTAGACTGGAGTTTAATTTTATCCAAAACTTGGAGCATACACTGATCTGAAAATTATTATTCACGAATGAAAAATGTAAGGCAACCACGGTAGAGGAATAAACATGTTGGCTTTACGCATTGCCAAACGAGGGACCGCGTAGAAAGTGAGGCATCCTCGGACCGATTCTCAGATAAATTTCACATGTATTATTTACCAACTAAGTCGTTAGAGTGCTCTGTAAATTAATTATGCAATTCAAATTCTAACTCACAGAGTTGCACAAATCTCCCCGTAGATTACTGAAACCCGATTTCCGACCTAAGTCCTTATAAATCCTCTGATTCAACATCTCAAGTTGGGCCTACCTGATAGGGATAACTGGATGGATGTGGGTCTGTATATTACAGCTCTCAATCACACGGTTTAGAACGTTGCTCTGATGCATGAGGTAATGCCGAATGTGACCCATTTGTTGAGGTTTAACGCCGTTATACTAACAGACTCTCACGTGTTGAGGAAAACGACTGATTGAGGATCTCTTAGATTTCCTATTTTACACCCTGTGTAAGTAAGAAAGATAGCTGAAGGTGGTGCTCTCTGTGATCAACTAATGAAACACCGTCTCCCCAATTAAATTATAGTACTACCTGTCGTCTTTACTTTATTGTTTCACTAAATTGAATGGTAAAACCTCCCACATAAAATATTATTACAAATGCCACGGGAACATGCTTCAATGTCGTAATAAAATACATTTAAACCCGAAGCGTTAATTTAATAAATGTTCGCGTTCCTTTTTGCGGATTTTAGTTGTAGTAGAAATATTTTTAATCAAGTATTTCATTAGTGAAAAACATAATCTAGAAGGAGAGTTTTCGGTAAATATAACCAATCTTCAACTGAAATCACTGTTTAGTTAATAAGCTAAGTCGCTGCTAATCAAACACGGTACGAACATCTTGAAGCTCCGAGAACGAGTGAAGATTATAAACCAATCGTACCAACCATAACAGATACCCATGATGTAAGAAAAACGGGTGATACGGACCCAAGAATCACACTGTGCAAAGAATCACACGCGAGACATTTTCCGGAGCGGACATTTAAACATGTTCTACAGATTAGTCTCATACATTACTTTTATCTTCATTTTTGACACAATATTACAACAGTAAAGTTTATAATTATTTTCCCTCGACAAATAGTATTATTAGTATTAAGAACAAGAGATTTATTTAAAAAAAAAATTTTTTCAGTTTCTTAGCCTCGAGTAGTATAGATGCCCATTAATACCGAAATCATCTTGATCGAAAATCTTTGAAAAGAATATAAGAACCGACAGCGTACCATGGTTGGGTTTCTGTATCCACCATATCGCTTAGTGGAGCGCGGGTTCAAATCCTTCTCGATCGAGGTAAGTGAGGTATACAGATGGGGTTTCCCTCGCTTATTCCAGACATGGTATTCCCTTCCGGGACCATAATCTTCTCGGTAACCCAATATATCTCCTTTCCAATTCCTTCGTCAAAATCGTGGTTAGATGGAACCTCGCCATATGACGATAAACGAATTATGCATTTCATTGGCTGGCACTACTTCCCCATCCACCTCGACGCGCTCCGTGTCACTTTTTCTATTAATATGTAAAAATTGAAGAGATTCGAATCGTCACAGAAATACTATTAATTAAATAATACCAAGTCTTATTTTGTTGGAGACCCAGACCGAACCCAGATCTTCGTGACAGACATCCAGACAGACGATGTGTCACTTCAGTGCTTCCGCGGTGGCTCGTCGCCAACAGACGCAGTAGGAGACAGTCGTTTCTTCAATTTGAATATCGAATGAAGCTCCGTAGTTTCCTTGAGTCCTCGCCCGAAGTAACGACGCCGTTTATCAACCGAACGCGCGCACCAAGAATGATGCGAGGCATTTGGATAAACCAAGAGTTTAGATGCAGAAGCCGGGTGAAGTCTAATTCGGAAATTACGACGACTTTTATCAATGTCTGCGGACAAGTGTTGGTTTCGGATGTTCACACAGGAACTGTTTCATGGAGAAGATCTGGGTTCGTTCTGGGTCACCAACAAAATAAGACTAGGGATTATTTAATTAACATGATTTCTGTGGTGATTCGAATCTCCGCAATGTTTACATATAACGTTAATTTGAGAAAATGTCGTGCATTTCGTTTCTAACTACTTTGACACGTAAGAAAATATTCGAATAGTATATAGTCAACAAATGATAATTTTTGTAACTAATATTTCTTAAGTTACACGAATCTCAACATTTATGTTTAAAGAACTAATACTTAAGGAAGGTTTAAGAATTACACAGAGAAAAAGTAAAGTTACAAAAGTAACATATATATATATATATATATATATATATATATATATATATATATATATATATATATATATATATATNAGTACAGGAAACTAAATGGATCAAATTTGTTCCTATAGTATATTTCTGCCAGCACTAAAACGTTACCACCACTCTAGCAATTGGTATAAGAAACCAAACGCTCATAAGCGGGGACAGAAAACCTTGGGAAAACGTCCCAGCGACGAAGACCGAAGCGGCGAGACACCATTTACTTCAATTAAAACGTACGACGTCCACCCACGACGGAGCAGAATTAGGTCCCTTAGAAGGGGACGCAACTCCGAAGAAAAAGTGGCGGAGACGCCCTGCAAAACATTCGCTGCCAATTAAACACTTTGGGTGTAATGGAGTGGCAATGGACTGAAGAGAGAGCCATGCGGCACGCCACGCAAGAAGAAGGCCATTGCGAGAAGATAAAGCGCAGCTTCATGAAAGCATCTTCGGTCTCGAACATAAATTTCTCGAGCGTCCGGGAGGAACTTTAACGAGTATTTTATGATGAGAGGTTTCTTAAGACGACAGAAATTGACAGTAATAATTATGTGCTTATCATGTGGTACAATTCAAAAATATTTTGGATTTAAAATACCTTTTAGGAATGACCTTATTCTATTAATATAAATCTTACTTCATATTCCATCCTTCGGTCCCGCATCTCCCTTACGTAACTTTAGAGTGGACTTCATTTCAGGATTCGATGAATTGGACTTGTCCACTTTATTTATTCTTCTAAACGAACCGTTAAGAAACGAAGAAGTGAAAACGTGTCATTTACTTCTAGCATTATATTTTTAATACATTAAATTTAATACATAAGTTTCTAAGAACGTTTTTCCATGCTTAATATAAATTACTCAATATAATTAATTCATACGGCAAATAGTCTCGGGATTATTTTGGTAGTAATGCACAATAACATGTGTATATTGCACAACATAAAATATGTAAATAAATACTATTCTGATATAAATAAATGAAAGGAAAAATTTTTGAATAGTAAAAGTTTCTCCTGTTCAGTTTCACTTCTGAAAAAGATGTTCATCTAATACGAACACTATTTAATCACACGAAAATCTTTTAAAACATGTATAGAGTAATAGAAATATTAATCTTAAATTTTACAATTTTTCTCACTTTTCTACTCTACGCGATTTAATCTCGAGAAATTTATTTCCACTTTATGACAAAGAATACTCCGTGTCATACCATGGAGCAATATGCCTCCAAAGGTACGACACCATAAAGATTTCATACTGAAAGTACGTTATATGGGCAGTCATTTGTTAGCTTGTTTCTCAGCCAACAGCCGGCTGCGACTGTCATTTTTCAATTCGGAAAGGTCACGTGCCATACGAATGGCCAGAAAACAGAGGAGAGGTAGAATTCCAAACGAGAAATTTCATAAAACAGAATGAGTTAATATGTTTTGGAACGATTAAGAGCAACAAGTGACCACTGTATCTACATCGGGAGACTCTTTTTCCATGACATAAAATATATAAAATTAATCGAAAAAGGCAGTTATTTTTCGATTGAAACAAAATAATATTGTTGGTTTTCAACAATTCAAAAATATGCATAGTGGAAACCAACAAAATATTTTAACGTAAACATAACACAAACGTATTATAACACAAAAATAAAATAACATAATACAATTGTTGACATATTATAAAAGTAACAAATATAATCAAATCTCACCAAATTATCACGTTCCAGTCACTTAATTTACTAAATTTAAAATGTTACTAAACTTCAAGCCTTCAAGTTTTTTTTACATCCGCCAAACTCGCGTCACATAATTTGCTTTACAAGCATCACTGTAAACAAGTACTCTCGTCGTAATTTATAACCATAGTTGAATCTTTGATGTCAAAATGCTGTTTAATTTTATTCAGAATTAATTTTGGTTTTCTCATTTGCATGCTATAAGATCGTAAGTTTGATTTCAATAGCTCGAATGCTAATTAAATTAATGATTGTGTTACGGCGCAGAGTAGGGTTTTGTAATGTGATTAATAGTGCGCGCACAATGGATGCGTAAGGTACGAAATACTAGTCCCTCCGGTACGAAAAGTCGGATTAAATGAACATTGATGCTTTTGTAGGGTAAAATATTCGTAAATATTACACCATAAAATATAAATAAAATACTAATAAAATTACACCATACCGCTAATTATATTTGATACTATAACCCTATAAAACATTACTACAAAGAATGTTTCAGAAATCTGATGCATGACAATTATTTAACGACTCCATAAACACGAGCTTGAAAGAAAACATTGACAGAAAATGCTCTCGATGGAGTAAGACTGGAGTAAGGCTTCATATTACTGAACTTCTCCGAAATTCCAAGCTTACGACAAAGACCATTACACTTTGTACAAAGTGTTACGAAAATTCACTTCTCTCTCATATGATATTTATTTCCATTAAATTATCAAATTAAACGACATTATTTTTACAGACACTATTTATTATTCAGAATAATTGTTCTGTAAAAATAAGGTCGTTTAATTAGATAATTCGTTTTAAGTTTTATAGACATAACTAAAACATGGGTTTATTCCCATTATTATAAAAATTATATTTTTTTAAAAGCTCACTTAAACATTATTATTTTGGGACACTTATACATATCTCAATTTTCATTTAAAAACATTGGGCATTCTGTACTACCTAGGGATTTAGACGCTCTTGAGCTGGTGAGTTAAGGATTGCGTAGACATTCGTTTAGAGAAGATAGACCCTCAATCGGAATCCTGCAGTTCGGTAGCGGAGTATCGTAGGGTGTTAACGAGGTTTTTGGGTATCTTTTACTGTTTTAATTGTGATTCTGTAACGATTGTCGAGAATGTTTAAAAGGAAAAAAAAAAGATTACTGAACGCACTTCATGCTCAAGTTCTTAACGATAAATGATTCGTAGGGAACAGCGATTTACGAAATTCCTATTCGGGAGTATGTAGAGGATAAAATAAGTCTCCACAACACTAAAGCTGTGTTATTTAAACACCTTCATAGTCATAGATTACATTACTAGCAAACAGATCCAATACAGTGGTCTCCAAAATTTACGTNCACCTTCATAGTCATAGATTACATTACTAGCAAACAGATCCAATACAGTGGTCTCCAAAATTTACGTAACACCGCATCAATAAAACTTGAAAAGTTGTCACACGAAAAATTTCACTAGTTCATCATGCTTTCGGCTAAGAGAAAGACCCTCCCCACAAGTATAAATTAATGTTATTGTCGAAAAATTATTGTTAAATCTAGTTAACTGAATTGTTTTTAGAGTTTTTGCTCATTTAAAAAGCTGTATATTACTTAAAAATTATCTTATTCATTCATAAAGTATCTTAATGTCTGTTTACGAGGTACTCAATATGATAATTATGATACATATGAGGTGATTAGAGTCTAAGGGTATAGAAAATGCTCAGAGTGAAAGTAGTGATGTATAGTGAAGTGTGCATGATTTCTCTCAGCTACTCTTTTTTGGTTTTATTTTTTATAGTTATTAATTTCTTTTATTTATGTTATAGCAATTACTTTTACGCTAAGGGTATAGGATGAGTAATGACGTATGTGTGAATATTGAGCGTGTTTGATCGTATGAGTGCGTTTCTGTTACTGTTTGTAAGCGAAAATATGTTAGTGTATGTAAGTGAATATATGCACATATGAGCCTCATGCGGATAATTAATTTCTTAAATCTAATTTCCTTCTCGTTGTAACGCATGTGTAACAATTTTCTAAGCATTTTATTCCGTTTGTGTGTGTAGCGTATAGATATTTTTATAGATATTGATGATTCGTTTTTAACTTCGGATTATTTTATTATGCATGTATTCTTTTCTATCTGCCACCGAGTATTGCTCACTAGCAGACTAATACATTATTATTATTATTATTATTACAAACCAAACCATAATAAGACCAACCGAATGTTATTGTACATGTACGCAACATAAGAAATATTTTCGAACGTTAATTTACTGTATAGACTGACTATAAGTGGTTAGAGGTGCAAAAGTTTGAAGAGGGAGAAGGAGAGGGGGCAGAGGGGGGAGAGGGCCCAAATTAAAAGAATACAGACTAAAGTCATTCCACGACCCTGTCGACAACCCCATCACAGCTTTCACTTCACTCTCACCGCGGTTTTCTTTCGTTGCGTCTGCCGCCACCAGGAGCGCCTCCGTCATTGCCGCCACTCGGACGTCCGCCTCCGCGCTTCTTCTCAGCCGGCGGCGGCGGCGGCGGCGCCTCCCAGACGACGATATATAATTCAGGAATTTGCGCCGTAAATCAAGGGGCGTAGAGCGCGAGCGCCGCCGCGGGAACAGAGAGCGAAGGCCGCGTGGAAAAGGCGTCGCCCGTTCGTCCACGTTGCCACCGCCAGATGCGACAACGCCTCGTCAACGGCGACAGCGGAGATCACGCACCGGGGAAGGCAATTACGCGATTCCATTCTGAGCAATCAGTATCCGATTCAAAGACGCTGGCAAGTTCTAACAAGTGCTAAATGGTATTGTCTAAAATACATCATCTCAACAGAATATTTATTTCTGGTCTGCTAGTCATATTCAAGTCTCCTCTTGATAACTCATGATTTGGGTGAAGGAATTGGAAAAGAGAGTTGTCGGGTTGCTAGGGAATGTGAGGTACCTGGCATTGATCTGTAGTACGTGAGGGAAACCCCAACTGAAAACTTCACCGAGCTCTTCAACTCAACAGTATCGTGATATCGTCATTCACATAGTTCCACAATTGATCAACATTAGCCAGATGTTACCTAAACACTCTTCTCTATCTCAAGCAACGCGTAACCACACGTCTAAATCAGCAGCTATTAATCGAAGACTTTTCGACATTCAGTACCTAATCCAGCACAAAAAAGTTAATTTCTTAAAACAATAATAATACAATATTATTAAATAACTTCTTTAGAGATCATGTGTCTAGAAAATTCTAAATTTTGAGGATAATAAAATAAGGTTTCTAGCATTACTATCTTCAAAGATATGTTAAATGTATTCATCATTGACGAGTAGAGGATACACAAGCGATGTGAATTTTCAGATTCGTTTCGAACCAATTGGTGAGGGTTTCGCACATTTGAAAATTGGTGGTCACAAGAATAATTTTCGAATAAGGAGCTCGTATATGAAAATACGAAGAAAATATATTTGTAAGTGATGTAACCTACCATCAGGATATCTCGAATGTCAGAAATCCACAAGAAAGTGCGAACGGTAATAAATAAAACATACTTTCCTCGGATGCACAAATATGAAGCATTATATCCGAGAACGAGAAACAAAAATCAGATGACGGGAAGGAGCAAGACGGAGCCTACCAAGGATTCCGCTGACATGTCGCACGGCTGACACGTGACGTCGACACGTGTCTCTGGCGAGAGAGACGCATAAATACACGCGTAGGAGGCGCCAGCGGCGTGCACATCGCGAGAGCAACGCGATGTCCCCGAGGGCGAGACGACGTGTTTAAAATGCAAAGTGAACTCTAAGGACAGGAGCACCGCCTCCTCGTCACGTGGGACACAGTGACACGCGGAGCGCGGCCTAGGACCAAGATGTGATCCTTGCGGGACGCCATAGGTGAAACGGCGCACGAGTAAATAAAGACAACCGGAAAAGGAAGAATTCTGCTATTTCGGTGTCAATATTTTGTAAGAAATGGCGAAACGCGAGAGTTAGGCATCTTGAAGGAGTGAAGAGGAGAGGGAGCGCATTAATAATTCATCGGTTGTCCGGCAGGTTGTATCTGACACACTCAGTAACGCTAGTACGTAATTGGGAGAAAGTTTCTTCTAATGATTTAGATATAACCGGAAAAAAATCCGTTTTATGATGGATTACAAATTTTTTACAATTTTTGATCTATTATCCTATTCATTAATACACAAAATATTTTCCTTTCCTTTCTGCGAAACCGGAGAGAGTAAATCAGACATGTGGAATTTCGTTCTCCAGAGCATTAAAATATGTTTCGGCGATTTCCCATTACTTCATCTTGAGACTTTTCCTTTACGAGACAAAAGTCTTTCAAAATTACATCAAGGGCAGAAGCTGCTTGACTCACTTATATGAAAGGATGTTACTTGCCTACTTATGTTCTGCCAATTACAGCGCTGACGCATCTGATCATGCTAGTAGAAACCATATTCGTAGAAAACAGAACGTGAGTTGCGTAATGTTCCATTGTATACTGCCCTGTTCTATTTATAACTATTCTCATGTCCTGTTTACATTGTTAATTCTAATACGAAACCGACTGAAACTAGCCTACAACTAAAAGATAATGGGGTGAAGTGGGATACGCCATATTATTCAGGTAAATAAGTCTAGCTACATACAGGTAAATATTCATGTTATAGTACGGAATGTTAGTTTCATTCAATTTCCCGTGCGGTTTGGCTAGTCTACACATATTACTTTCTTTCCATTCAATATTAAATCTGTCAGGAGAAAAAAATAATATACGGACTGAAATAATTTCCTCAAAATACTCTGTCAATTGAAATGTGACGATAGAAAATGTTCATAGGGCACACTAATGGAGACGAATGGCAAGTAAGGACATTATAGATGAAAAGTAGTGGTCCTCAATAAAACCACCAGTAGTTGTCGGCATCTGATGCTCTGAAGAGAAAAGACAAGTTTTTTTTTTCGAATATGACAAAACAATACGTAAATTAACAAATTTCAGTGGATTTTATTTTAATAAGTCCTCGGAAATATCTAGGAAGATTTCAGCGAAATTTTATGTAAATTTATTTAGTATCTGAATGATATATTTCGCTGTGACGGAAAGAGAAAATCCTCCCTCTCTCTTTGCTCTGACTCCAATCAATGCATCCGCAGAATCGTAAGCAGCGAATGCAGCCCGAAACACAAGTTTACACAATTTGGCCAATATAAAGGCATTTACGGGACATGCATACAGAAAACAGAAACACAGAGCACTGCCACGTACATCTATCTTCCCCCACTGGCTGTAGCGCGCAATCTGCAAACGCACGTATTTGCTTCGCCAACATTCGATGTGCGTAGTGGCTTCTGTTTCTGGGAACGAACCCATTCCACTCGTAGCACCCACGAAGCCACTGGCGACCTCCATTCCTGTCTCAATCTAGCTGACTGATCTGATTTAACAGTCAACACCTTAAGGACCGTCCACAACTAATGTACAACAAAACTATTAAATATTCAACCCCTCCATAAAGCACTTGTACACCCATTCCCAATAATTACGTAACGCTAGCATTCAGTTCCCTCGATCCACGTTAAAATTTCTCTTTTTGCTCTGTACGGTTGTATACATGGATTACTATGATAAACTTTAAGGTGTTCCTTCGTCATGGTTTATCCTAATAAATTCTTATGAGGAGAAATACAGTAGTCATTCAGATTTGAGAAAGAAGAAAAATGCTGTGTCATATACCAATAGGTTTATTAATGTTTATTATTCTACTTTCTGTAGAATACAATACTTTAGATTATGTCTACACAATGAAACCTACCTTTGGATATTTAAAAAATATTTCATTCCCAATCAGAGCTTTCCTACTTAAAAAGTCAGTCAATATTTTTGCAGTGATTGTGCTTGCTATCTGTGTGTGAAACTCGTATCATACATAATGATAAAAATTAAAAGCGGAACCCGCCGTATGTTGTAATAATTAATCTTGAGTTTAACGTCATTTTAATGGTTACGATGTATAAACAATATTTTCCGAATGATCTTTAGTTTGATAATAATACACTTGTGAAATAAATTTTCTATTAAATTAAATACAAATTTGTTGATATACTGTGGATATGATAACAAGTAGCTAACTATTTATATTCTTATCTTAGGAGTGTGCTGAAGTGTTAAATCCGCCCCTGCCTTAGGGCCCTTGACCATTGTTTTTTTTTTGTGGGGCTTTACGGCTCGTCGACATCAAGGGTCATTGGAGCCCTAAAAACTTGTAAGGTAGGGAAGATGCAGTTACGCACTAGGAAGACCCAACATGACTCTCCCCGCGTGTGGGACTCGCCGAATGATTCAACCATACCCACTAAAAACCCTCCTGAATTACAACAACACACCAAAACATATCTCAAAACATTGAGGACACAGAATGAGGGGAGACAAAAAATGAGGAAAATGAAAGACACCCTAGCCCTAATAGCGTCTGGATCGAAAAGGACAAGAGGTGACCAAGGAAAGTCAGGCAAGAGAAAGGAAGGAGCCTTGCATTAGTAAGTAAGTGGAAGTATTGCCAGAATCAGCTCGGGGTCCCGTGTTTGCCAAACACGTACTTACTAGATATAAGTCCCCTGGGGGACCCTTGACCGGAATTGATGGGATGGTCCCCTTTTTCTTTCCGGAGAGTAAATTAGTTTATTATCTCCCACGTGGTCATACGCAGTTTGTAACTTCTTTTTTGACAATAAATAAATTTAAAGTTTGAAGGAAATGTTGCATACAGAGAACTACGCCAATGAAAATACCACGATAAAGCACTCAGTCATTCCCACATGACTTCAACTCCCTCCCCCCCCCCCCCCCNCATGCTCTCCGTGGAAATTCACAAACAGCCAGCCGGTCAGCGTGTTGGCGCTGCTTCCGTATCCGGATCGAGGGACCATCCTTCCGCCCCCTTCGGTCACTGTCTGCGCCTCCGGGTATCTCTCTCTCTCTACCTGCGCTTCTCTCAGCCTCAATGCCAGAGTCCCAAGCACAACTTCCGGAGCTCCTGCTACCATGCATTGTGCCTCTTGAATAATGGAATCCTCGATTGTGCCACTATTATGTTTAATACGTCCATTGTGTCTGTTTGTCTCATTCTAAAGAATCTTAACTACTGAATTTTTACAGGTATCTTTCACGCCTTACAAGAATCATTATTTGTTAAATGTTTGGTAAATAATAATACATCACTTAAATTAATACTTCTACTTCAATTAACGTTCATTATATAATCTAATAAAATTAATAATACAAATTATATTTAATCCTTCCTGCAAAAGTAGTGCTTGACCTTAGACCTTCTGTTCTTATATCAAAAATGAAAATCAAAAAAATACCAAAGGTATATTCATCATCCCGTTCTCTCATTCACATAGTTATCTACCCCGTTCAGTAATCTGGAAACATCGAAAACCAAGCAACATGAAAAATTTACCATTATCTCGTCTTCCCACATTTCTGGTCAACAAATTATCTTCTTAATAAGCGAGTGACTCAGTGCTAATCACTCAGTATTTCCAAGGTAGTTCTGAAGGAAATCTTTGTTCTAGAACTGCATGAAAATAATCCAACTGATTGCATCTTCTGCAAACGGAGAAGAGAGAGCACAGTTCATGTACAAAATAAAGAGAGAAGGCAATTACGATTTTTTTGTGGGGCTTTACGGCTCATGTCGACGTCAAAGATCGTTGGAGCCCGAAAAACTTGTACAGGTAGGGAAAATGCAGTTACGCACTAGGGAGAACCAACATGACTCTCCCCGCGCGTGGGACTCGTCGAATGATTCAACCCTACTCACTAAAACCCCTCCTGATCTACAACATACCAAAAAATATCTCACAACATACATCAA